>CM038676.1:130381189-130915923 GCA_021605205.1 Aegilops longissima
CATTAAAATATTGGTTTGATTTTATCTCTGTCCAATATTTTCAGAGAGCAACATGAGCATTTTCTTGGACCCTTTTGGAGCACTTTTTATTTAGGTCATTTCTAAAAATGATTCTGAGGGTTTCACAAATCCCCATTTCAAAATTAAATGGAATTTAAACATGATGCACAAGTGACTAGCTAGTTTAGGTCATACCAGAACTAGGGATGTGACTTGGCAGCCTCTCATATGGGGAAATGTAGTCTAGTTCTTCCTGAGCGATAGTAGTCCGCTACATCCCGGTTCACCGGAGTCCTGCTAGCCCAGCACTACTGCTCTGGACACTTGACTGGCCGGCATGTGTTTCACTTCGTTCCTGTGTCTATCCCTTCGGGGAAATGTCACGCGGTGACATCCGGAGTCCTGCCTAGCCTGCTACAGCCGGGATACTGAGTCCTGTTAGCCCAAAGCTACAGACGGATTCACACGCTGATGACCGACATGCTCGATGTGATTCATGTATGCTGTCCCCATGGGTTAGCGCCGCTTTGGGTTCACGACTAGCCATGTCGGCCCGGTTCTCTGTCATATGGATGCTAGCGACACTATCATATACGTGAGCCAAAAGGCGCAAACGGTCCCGGGCCATGGTAAGGCGACACCCGTGGGAATACCGTGCGTGAGGCCGCAAAGTGATATGAGGTGTTACCGGCTAGATCGATGTGACTTGGAATCGGGGTCCTGACACGCCGTTCATCGATTTGCCTCGCTCCGGTCGCCCCCGAGCCCACTGATCTGCTCATCGACCTCCCTGTGAGCTCCGCCGCTTTTCCCCCCTTCTTTCCCACGCGTTTGTGCCCTGTAGGCCATTGTCCCACCATGGCCGAAGCTCGCCTCTGCTCGAGCTTGTCGCCGGTGTTGCTCCGGCGATCATTTGGTCATACCGTGCTAGCCAACATGTTTGTCGCATCGCGTAGTGCCTCTCTAGCGCCTCAGTTTCCGCGTTTGCACGCCGTTGCCCCTAACGCGAGTCCGGCGAGCTCTCACCGTCGGTTTGGTCATCGCCGGCATAGATCCGGTGATGATGATGTGGCGTGTCATTAGCAGTTAATCACCTGCTAATTAACCACATGACCCACTTACAGAAGGGCCCCACATCCTAATTAGCCGGCTAACAAAATACTTAGTATTGATTTAACAGGATGGACCCCATCCATTAGCTTGACCTTGCCACGTCACCCGTTGACCGACCCCACACCTCAGTGTTGACCCGGCTGACGTGGCAGTTGACTAGGCCCACCTGTCACCCACCCAAACCGGTCTGTGTCACTGACGTGTGGATCCCACACGTCAAGTTTGACCTAGACCCGCCTGTTGACCTGCTGAGGCCAGCATGACCTAATGCTGACGCAATATTCCTTTTCTGGAATTTAGTTTATTTTCTAAATATTCAGGAAATTCCAGAAAATGATCTAAACTTCTAAAATTCGTAGAAATTCAACCGTAACTCCAAATGAGATAAGTTATATATGAAAAATGATCAGAAAAATATGAAGAATCTGTTTATGGCACTTCCATGCAAACAAGTTAACCTCACTGAATAGGATGAATCATGATTAGGGTAATTTATGAACTAGCATTTGGAGATGGAGTTTAATCTTGTTTGAGTTCCACTTCAATTAACTTGGCTAGATATTGCATTAGGTGAACTCAGTACCTTAACATGACATGTCATTCATGTGAATGTGCATTGCATTGATTGTGTTCTTTCTCAGTTGCCGGTGTTTGTCCCCTCTCGATAGACGTGGTTCCGACGATGAGTTCGATGACACTATTGAAGAACTATATTATCTTCGAAGTGCGTGCAAGCAAAACCCCTTGTTCATTCCGATATAATCCCACTCTCTCGCTCCTGCTCTATTTTACTGCATTAGGACAACAACGACTCATGTGTTACTTGCTGCGATAGCTGAACCCCTTTATCCTCTCGCATGACTGTCATTCCGCAGAATTAGATGAAACCCACTAGCATGAGTAGGAGTTGTTTGAGCCTGTGCCTACTCATTCATGCTTGTTTGTCATGCCTGCTCTGCTTAGAGTTGAGTCAGGTCTGATTCATCGGGGATGAATCGGAGGCGTGTGAACATGTCCTACTTTGTGTGAGCTAAGTGTGTGAACACGATTTGGTAAAGGTAGCGGTGAGAGGCCATGTAGGAGTACATGGTGGGTTGTCTCATTGAAGCCGTCCTCAGGAACTGAGTTCGTGTTTGTGATCCATGAAACAGTTACTACCACACATTGGGATCCTTAATTGACTCTCTCGGCTTCTTAACCACCCTTGTCCTCTGTCCGGGAGTTGCAACTAGTTTCGTGTTTGTAGGATATGTGTTGGAGGCCGTGCGTGGCGTTGACCCTAGGGGTGGGCTATGATGCGGTAGATACACCGGGCCTGTAAAATCAATGCCCGCTTGGTATCTCGGGAACCTGCACACATCGTTCGGGGCCGTATGGGAAACCTCGGCCGGACTCCCTGCGGATGGAACCTGAATAGGCGATAAACCTGGACTAGGGACTTGAGTGTTTAGGTAGGCTGTGGCCGACACCCACGTTGGGCTTCCGCTTGAAGGTTGCCGAGTACATGTCGTGTAAACGGCGGTAAGTGGTGAGAGCGTGTGTGAAGAAGTACACCCCTGCAGGGTTAATATGATCTATTCGAATAGCCGTGTCCATGAAAAGGACTTCGGGTTGCCTATAACAGTTCATAGACAAGTGAAAGTGGATACTCTAAAATGCGCAAGATAAGCGTGAGTGCTATGGATGGCGCTTCTCGTAGGGAGACGGAGCGGATCCATAGTGGTGTATTGATATGGTGAATATGTGGACTCGTGTGTGCCACCTCAAAAGAGTTACTTGCAATGTAGTTCGGGATAGCCACCGAGTCAAAGCTGGCTTGCTGCAGTCAAACTCCACCACCCCTTTGTTGATAATGATGCATATGTAGTTAGTTCGATGTAAGTCTTGCTAAGCACGTTTGTACTCACGTTTTCTTATTTTATGTTTTGCGAGAGACGCTACCTCGCTAGTAGTTCCGCTTGGACTTCGATGTTTAGCTTGTTACCTCAGCTACGATCTTGTGCCCTCGGCAGATCTCGGTAGATAGTCGCTTCTCAGCCTTTTCATTTATAGATGTCGTACTCGGACATGTTAAGCTTCCGCTTGTGCTTTGACTTGTATGCTTCGAGTGTTGGGTCATGAGACCCATGTTTGTAATATCTCGCTCCTCGGAGCCTAATGAATAAATATTTGAGTCGTAGAGTTATGTTGTGATGCCATGTTGTATTTACACATATTGAGCATATTGTGTGTATGTTTGAAATGCTTGGTATGTGTGGGATCCGACAATCTAGTTGTTTATCCTTGGCAGCCTCTCATATGGGGAAATGTAGTCTAGTGCTTCTGAGCGATAGTAGTCCGCTACAGCCCGGTTCACCGGAGTCCTGCTAGTCCAACGACTACTGCTTTGGACACTTGACTGGCCGGCATGTGTTTCACCTCGTTCTATGTCTGTCCTTTCGGGAAATGTCACGCGGTGACATCCGAGTCCTGCCTAGCCTGCTACAGCCGGGATACCGAGTCTGTTAGCCAGTGCTACAGCCCGGATTCACACGCTGATGACCGACATGCTCGATGTGATTCATGTATGCCTGTCCCCATGGGTTAGCGCCGCTTTGGGTTCACGACTAGCCATGTCGGCCCGGGTTCTCTGTCATATGGATGCTAGCGACACTATCATATACGTGAGCCAAAAGACGCAAACGGTCCCGGGCCATGGTAAGGCGACACCCGTGGGAATACCGTGCGTGAGGCCGCAAAGTGATATGAGGTGTTACCGGCTAGATCGATATGAGTACATACAACATGGCACCCCTATAACTAGCCGAGCTTAAGAAACAACTCGATGAGTCCTTGCAAAAGGGTTTCATCCGTCCTAGTTCATCTCCATGGGCTTGCCCCGTCCTCTTCGTCAAGAAGAAGGATGGAACGGATCGGATGGTTGTAGATTACCGACCTGTCAACTTGGTCACTATCAAGAACAAGTATCCGCTCCCCAGGATCAACGATCTATATGATCAGCTCGCTGGATCCTCAGTCTTTTCCAAGATGGATTTGTGGTTGGGCTACCATCAAATCAAAATCAAGAACGGGGACATTCCCAAAACGGCCTTTGTTACTCGTTATGGCCAATACGAGTACACCGTCATGTCCTTCGGGTTAACCAATGCTCCAGCCACCTTCTCTCGGTTAATGAACTCAATCTTCATGGAGTATTTGGATAAATTCGTCATGGTATACCTCGATGATATACTCATCTACTCCAAGAATGAGGAAGAACATGCCGAACATCTAAGGCTAGTATTGATGAAACTTCGAGAGCATCGCCTTTATGCCAAATTCTCTAAGTGTGAATTCTGGTTACCAGAAGTGACCTATCTAGGCCATGTAATCTCTGGGAAGGGCATTGCCGTCAATCCCGAAGCGAGTTCAAGCCGCCCTTGATTGGACTCCACCTGAATCGGTCAAGCAAGTTCGAGTTTCCTCGGTTTAGCGAGCTATTGCCGCTTCGTCGAGAATTTCTCTAAAGTTGCTAAACCTCTAACCGAACTCCTCAAGAAAGATAAGAAGTTTGAATGGACGCCACAGTGCGAGTTCAGCTTTCAGGAACTGAAAAGACGCCTGACATCTGCTCCCGTACTTGTTCCACCAGATTTTTCTAAGGACTTTATTATCTATTGTGACGCCTCGTGACAAGGACTAGGTTGCATACTCATGCAAGATCGTCATGTGATTGCCTACGCTTCTCGACAGCCATGTCCACATGAGGATAACTATCCCACACACGATCTAGAGCTTGCAGCGATGGTTCATGCACTCAAAACCTGGCGACATTACCTTCTTGGTAATCGCTATGAAATTTACATCGATCACCAAAGTCTGAAATACATCTTCACCCAACCGGATTTGAATCTCGTGCAAAGACGTTGGGTCGAGTTGATTACAGATTACGACTTAGGAATATCTTACACCCTGTGCAAAGCTAATGTCATGGTGACGACTAAGTCGCAAATCTTATTGTAACAATCTGATGTTACAACAAAGTCAACCATTTCTCCACGAGGAATTTCGTAAGCTTAATCTCCACATTGTTCCTCGAGGATTCCTTTCCACCCTGGTGGCGAAACCTAACCTTATGGATCGAATCATAACTGCTCAGCAGTATGATAGAGGAATATCTCGGATCAAGGAGAACATTGCTAGCGGAGCTGCTAAGTGTTTCTCCATAGATGAATGAGGTGTTGTCTTCTTTGAGAACCGCTTGGTGGTTCCCAAGAAACAACAACTACGGCAACTGATCCTTAAGGAAGCTCATGACTCTCCTCTCACCATTCATCCCGGTAGTACTAAAATGTATCAAGACCTACGCCAGAGGTTTTGGTGGACTAGGATGAAGAGAGAAATCGCTCAATACATTGCTAATTGCGACGTCTGTCGTCGAGTTAAAGCAGAGCATCAACGGCTTGCTGGTATCCTTCAACCTTTGGCTATTCCCGAATGGAAATGGGATAAAATCGGTATGGATTTCATTACCGGGTTTCCCCGGACCAAGAGAGGGAATAATACTATCTTCGTTGTCGTCGATCGTCTTTCCAAAGTAGCCCACTTCCTACCCGTTCGTGAGAGTATAACCGCTAGCCAGCTAGCTGATTTGTACATCTCTCGAATAGTGTCTATTCATGGTGTTCCATTGGAGATTAACTCAGACCGTGGAAGTCTCTTCACCTCTCGATTTTAGGAAATTTTCCAAAATGCTATGGGAACTCATCTCTCCTTTAGCACCGCCTTCCATCCTCAATCAAGTGGTCAAGTAGAACGAGTCAATCAAATCCTAGAGGATATGCTTCGAGCTTCTGTCATCTCTTTCGGCATGAATTGGGAGAAATGCCTTCCATTCGCCGAGTTCGCTTATAACAATAGTTATCAAGCTAGCTTAGGCAAAGCTCCTTTCGAAGTTCTTTATGGACGGAAATGTCGACGCCTCTTAACTGGTCGAAACCGGGAGAGACAACTCTTTGGCCCGGATATGATTCAGAAGCGTAAGAGCAGGTTCGCGTTATTCGTGAGAAATTGAAAACAGCCCAATCTCGTCAAAAGAGCCAATATGATCGCAAGCATAAGCCTATGGCTTATGAAATTGGCGAAAGGCTTACCTTTGGGTTACTCCTTTGAAGGGAACCCATCGATTCGTATCAAAGGCAAGTTGGCTCCTCGTTACATTGGACCCTTTCGCATTCTTGCCAAACGAGGAGAAGTTGCCTACCAATTGAACTACCTCGCATCTTTCCGAGTCCATGATGTCTTCCACGCTTCCCAACTCAGCGTTGCTTCTCGGATCCTATCCGTGGAGTGGACCATGAAACGCTTGATCTCCAAGATAACCTCACCTATCGAGAATATCCCATTCGTATTCTTGATCAAGTCGAGCGTACCACTCGATGTCAGAATATCAAGTTTCTAAAGGTTCAATGGTCAAACCATTCCGAGCAAGAAGCAACTTGGGAAAGGGAGGATCGTCTTCGACTGAGTATCCCACCTTTTTCGCAACGGATCCTAAATCTCGGGACGAGATTCTTTTGAGTGGGGGTGAGTTGTCACATCCTAGCTAGTCCATGCATTAGTGTGTGCATCATGTTTAACTTTCATTTGAAATTTGAAATGGGGAAGACAGAACCCCCAGAACCCCTTTTGAATCCAACTAGGGTTTACTAAAATTATTTTCAATGAACCTGAAATGCCCTTCTAAAATGCTCATCACCTTTGCTTTGGTTCAGAGCCTCTGCCAAAAGTGGTGCACAGTTTTCTAGGTCATCCTAAGGTTGTTGAATTAAATCATAAAGTATTTGAGTTTGGGCATTTAAATTATATAAAATATTTCAAATGCCCAAATATTCCCAAACTAAAATGTTTCATGTTGGAAATATTCCAACTAAGGACCAGGAACGGTTTGGTGAATTTTGGAGTTGTTCAAGTATTTTTAAAAAGTCCACAAAGTTACAGAAAATAGTAAAAGAAAAACAGAAATGGAAAGCTTACATGGCGCCTCCCAACCGGCCCACCTGCCGCCCAGCCCAGCCGCCGCGCCAGCGAGCTGCTTGGCTTGGCCAGGCAGGCAGGCAGGTGCTCGGCGGCGAGCACCGCATGCATGCCACGCACCTGGTCGCCGCCTCGCCGCTCCCCTCACCGAGCTGCGACGCGAAGCGCTCCCATTCTCTCCCCCCGAACCCTCAGACATCTCTCTTCCTCCCCAGCTCCTCCCCCTCGCGCTCCCCCGCCATGGCCGACGCCACCGCAGCCACGCCGTCGCCGTAGTCGCGCTCCCCGTCGTCCGTGCTCCTCCCCGTCGTGTCTAGGAGCTCCGCCGCCCTCCTCTTCGTCGAGCTAGCCGAGCCCCGAGTGCTCACGTAGCCCGAGGCCGCTGCACCAACCTCGCCTGACTCCGCCGTCGCCGGAGATCCCATTCGACGCCGCCGCCGCATCAGCCCGTCCCCGACCGCGCCGTGTGCTTCCCCGAGTTCCCCGTGAGCTTAGCTATCTCCCCCTCCTTTTCTTTCTTGCTCCCGAGCCGTGTAGCGACCGCACGTAGCTCACCCGCACGCGCCGCCGCGGAGCTCGTCGCCGACGTGCTCCCGGCCATCCACCGGTCACCTCTCGGTGTCCATCATGCTCACCGCACCGTGTAGCATCTAACCCATCACCTCACGCACTTCACCGCACACCGTAGCCCGAGTTCGTCTTCACCCGAACTCCGGCGGCCGCCTAGGACGTCGCCGGCGCCGATTCCGGCCACCCCGAGCTCACCCAACACCACCAAGAGCTGCGGCTTGTTCCCAGCTCCACCTAGATGCCCTTCGCGGCTCGTTTGGTTGCCGGAATGGCCAAAACCACTTCCGCCGCCGCGTCTGGCTCGCCGGCGGCTAAACGCCGGTGTAGTTAGCGCTGACTTTGACCACGGGTGGGCCCTGGTTGACTCTGTTGAGTCAATTACAGGTTGGGCCCAGCCCTGTTAACTAATCCGGTTTAGTTTTAATTAATAATTAGTTAAACTAATTACACTTACACACGGGACCCACCAGTCAGGTTTGACCTGGACGTCCCCGTTGACCTATGACATCATCCTGACACATTGCTGACGCAGTAAATAAATTACTGGAATTACTCTGTTATAGGAAATTCCAGAATATAGTTCAAACTTCAAAAATTCATAGAAATTAATCTGTAACTCCAAATGCAAAGATTTATATATGAAAAATGATCAGAAAAATCCATTCTATCCATTGGTACCGGTTTCATGCATGATAAAACAAGTTAACCTTGCTGTTTAAGCAGAATAAGATAATACACCTTTATGGCTATGTTAAATGAGCTAGCATTTGAATCTTTGATTCAAATGAGTTCATCCCTTTTTGTTCCGGCTTGCATTAGGCCAACACACATTCATATTGCCATGTCATAGCATGCATCATATTGTTGCATATTTCCATGTGTGTTTATTTTCGGTGTGTCTTTCGTGATAGGTTCTGCCTCCGAGGATAATTCCGAATATCCGTCTGAAGGGCAGTATCCTACCACCACTCCATCAGGCAAACAACCCATTGATCATTCCGATACAAACCCATGTTCTCGCTTCTGCTCTTGTTTACTGCATTAAGACAACGGGATTCAAACTGTTGTGTGCTGCGGTAGCTGAACCCACTTCCTTTGCATGACCTGTCATTGCCACGAAGAATTAGATGAAACCCACTAGTATGTGTAGGAGTAGATTGAGCCATGTTTGTGATTCCTACCATGCTATGCTTGCTATGCTTAGAGTTGTGTCAGGTCTGGCTCATCGGGATGATGAACTGGAGTGAAAGGTTGTGTCGGGTTCGAGAGTGAAAGTGTTGAACACGTTTTGGTAAAGGTATCGATGAGAGGCCATGTAGGAGTACATGGTGGGTTGTTTCATTGAAGCCGTCCCTAAGAACTGAGATCTGTGTGTGTGATTTAAGACTTAGCTAGTACCACGCATTGGGATCCTTAATTGACCCTCTCGACTTATTAACCACTCTTGTCCTCGGTCCGGGAGTTGCAAGTAGTTTCTGGTGTTTGTAGCATGCTGGGGGCCGCACGCAACGCTGACCTTAGGGGTGGGTTGTGTTGCGGTAGGCACGTGGCCCGTTGTACCAATTCACCCGTTTGGTGTCTCGGGAACCCTGCACACATCGTTCGGGGCCGTTAGTGGAAACCTCGGCCGGACTCCCTGTGGATGGAACCCGAATAGGCGATAAACCTGGACTCGGGACTCGTGTGTTTAGTCAGGTCGTGGCCGACACCCACGTTGGGCTTCCGCTTGAAGTTTGCCGAGTACATGCCGTGTAAACGGTGGTAAGTGGTGAGAGCGTGTGTGAAGAAGTACACCCCTGCAGGGTATAAACTATTCGAATAGCCGCGTCCGCGGTAAAGGACTACTTGGTCACCTATACAGTTCATAGACAAGTAAATGGATACTACTAAAAGCCTCAAGATAAGTGTGAGTGCCGCGGATGGCCCTCTCGTGGTTGACGGGAGAGGATCCACGATGGAGTATTGTGATGGTGATTAGTGGACTCGTGTACGACAAATGCTTTTCAAGTGGTGTCACGTAGGATAGCTTAGCCAAGAGTCAAAGCTGGCTTGCTGCAAATAACTCCACCACCTTCTTGAGAATGTGCATGTATGATAGGTTTCATTGTAAGACTTCTGAGTACCTCCGTACTCATGTTTGCTTAATTAATGTTTTCAGACGACAACACTGCCCCTCCGATGGGTTTTATGTAGACCTTGACATCGACGAGTGAACTAGCCACCTGGTGGTGATCCAAGGCTTGTGAAGGGCCACCGTAGATAGAAGGGCTTCAACAAGCTTTCTTTCTTTTTAGAGTCTCAGTACTCGAGACTAGTTTGCTTCCGCATGTGGTTGTATGTTTGTATGACTTGAATGTTGGGTCATGTGACCCTACCTATATGGATATGTTATGTATGGCTCCTCGGAGCCTCTTAAATAAAGTACTTTGAGTTGTAGAGTTTTGTTGTGATGCCTTGTTGTATGTACTCATATCGGGCATATTATGGTATGATTGAAATGCTTGGTATGAGTGGGATCCGACAAACTAGTTGTTTATCCTTGGCAGCCTCTCATATGGGGAAATGTAGTCTTGTGCTTACGAGCGATAGTAGTCCGCTACAGCCCGGTTCACCGAGTCCTGCTAGCCCAAAGACTACCGCTTGGACACTTGACTGGCCGGCATGTGTTTCACTTCGTTCCTATGTCTGTCCCTTCGAGGAAATGTCACGCGGTGATATTCGGAGTCCTGCCTAGCCTGCTACAGCCGGGATACCAGAGTCCTGTTAGCCCAAAGCTACAGCCCAATTCATACGTTGATGACCGACATGCTCGATGTGATTCATGTATGCCTGTCCCCATGGGTTAGCGCTGCTTTGGGTTCACGACTAGCCATGTCGGCCCGGGTTCTTTGTCATGTGGATGCTAGCGACACTATCATATACGTGAGCCAAAAGGCGCAAACGGTCCCGGGCCATGGTAAGGCGACACCCGTGGGAATACCGTGCATGAGGCCGCAAAGTGATATGAGGTGTTACCGGCTAGGTCGATGTGACTTGGAATCGGGGTCCTGACAGCTTTGATTTGTTCCTAGAGAAAATTGTGTTGAAAGATGTTAGTAGCAATGATGCGGATTGGATCCGTGATCTGAGGTTTATCCTCATTGCTGCACAGAAGAATTATGTCCTTAATGCACCGCTAGGTGATGTACCAATTGCAGGAGCGGATGCGATGTTATGAACGTTTGGCTAGCTCAATATGATGACTACTTGATAGTTTAGTGCACCATGCTTAACGGCTTAGAATCGGGACTTCAAAGACGTTTTGAACGTCATGGACCATATGAGATGTTCCAGGAATTGAAGTTAATATTTCAAGAAAATACCCGAGTTGAGAGATAGGAAATCTCCAACAAGTTCTATAGCTAAAAGATGGAGGAGAATCGCTCAACTAGTGAGCATGTGCTCAGATTGTCTGGGTACTTCAATCGCTTGAATCAAGTGGGAGTTAATCTTCCAGATAAGATAGTGATTGACAGAGTTATCTAGTCACCATCACCAAGTTACTAGAACTTCATGATGAACTATAGTATGCAAGGGATGACGAAAATGATTCCCGAGCTCTTCGTGATGTTGAAATCGATGAAGGTAGAAATCAAGAAAGAGCATCAAGTGTTGATGATTGACAAGACCACTAGTTTCAAGAAAAGGGCAAAGGGAAAGAAAGGGAACTTCAAGTATAATGACAAGCAAGTTGTCACTCCCGTGAAGAAGACCAAAGCTGGACCAAATCCCGAAACTGAGTGCTTACACTGCAAAAGAAATGGTCACTGGAAGCGGAAATGCCCTGAATATTTGGTGGATAAGAAGGATGGCAAAGTGAACAAGGGTATATTTGATATACAGGTTATTGATGTGTGCCTTTCTAGTGTTTATAGTAGCCCCTGAGTATTTGATACTTGTTCGGTTGCTAAGATTAGTAACTCGAAACAGGAGTTATAGAATAAACAGAGACTGGTTGAAGGGGAAGTGACGATGAGTGTTGGAAGTAGTTCCAAGATTGATATGATCATCATCGCACATTCCCTATACTTTCGGGATTAGTGTTAAAACTGAATAAATGTTATTTAGCGTTTGCGTTGAGCATGAATATGATTTGATCATGTTTATTGCGATACGGTTATTCACTTGAAGTTAAAGAATAATTGTTATTCTGTTTACATGAATAAGACCTTCGATGGTTATACACCCAATGAAAATAGTTTCTTGGATCTCGATCTTAGTGATACACATATTCATAATATTGATGCCAAAAGATGGAAAGTTAATAATGATAGTGCAACTTGTTTGTGGCACTGCCGTTTGGGTCATATCGGTGTAAAGCGCATGAAGAAACTCCATAAAGATGGATTTTCGGAATCACTTGATTATGAATCATTTGATGCTTGCGAACCGTGCCTTTTGGGCAAGATGACTAAAACTCGCTCCCGGAACAATGGAACGAAGCTCTCGACTTATTGGAAATAATACATACCGATGTATGCGATCCGACGAGTGTTAAGGCTCGTGGCGTGTATCGTTATTTTCTGACCTTCACAGATAATTTGAGCAGATATGGGTATATCTACTTGATGAAACATAAGTCTGAAACATTTGAAATGTTCAAAGAATTTCAGAGTGAAGTGGAAAATCATCGTAACAAGAAAATAAAGTTTCTAAGATCTGATCGTGGAGACGAATATTTGAGTTACGAGTTTGGTCTTCATTTGAAACAATGTGAAATAGTTTCGCAACTCACGCCACCTGGAACACCACAATGTAATGGTGTGTCCGAACATCGTAATCATACTTTACTAGATATGGTGCGATCTATGATGTCTCTTATCGGTATACCACTATCGTTTTGGGGTTATGCATTAGAGATAGCTGCATTCACGTTTAATAGGGCACCATCTAAATCCGTTGAGACGACACCGTATGAACTATGGTTTATCAGTAAACCTAAGCTGTCGTTTCTTAAAGTTTGGGGCTGCGATGCTTATGTGAAGAAATTTCAACCTGATAAGCTCGAACCCAGATCGGAGAAATGTGTCTTCATAGGATACCCAAAAGAGACTATTGGGTACACTTTCCATCACAGATCCGAGGGCAATATTTTCGTTGCTAAATTCGGATCCTTTCTAGAGAAGGAGTTTCTCTCGAAAGAAGTGAGTGGGAGGAAAGTAGAACTTGATGAGGTAACTGTACCTTCTCCCGAATTGGAAAATAGTTCATCACTGAAATCAGTTCCAGTGATTCCTACACCAATTAGTGAGGAAGCTAATGATGATGATCATGAAACTTTAGATCAAGTTACTATAGAACCTCGTAGGTCTTCCAGAGTACGGTCCGCACCAGAGTGGTACGGTAATCCTGTTCTGAAAGTCATGTTACTATACCATGATAAACCTACGAACTATGAGGAAGCAATGATGAGCCTAGATTCCGCGAAATGGCTGGAGGCCATGAAATCTGAGATAGGATCCATGTATGAGAACAAAGTGTGGACTTTGATGGACTTGCCCGATGATCGGCAAGCCATAGAAAATAAATGGATCTTCAAGAGGAAGACGGACGTTGATAGTAGTGTTACTATCTACAAATCTCGACTTGTCGAAAAAAGGTTTTTTGACAAGTTCAAGGTGTTGAATACAATGAGATTTTCTCACTCGTATCGATGCTTAAGTCTGTCCGAATCATGTCAGCAATTGCCACATTTTATGAAATCTGGCAAATGGATGTCAAAACTGCATTCCTTAATGGTTTTCTTAAAGAAGAGTTGTATATGATGCAACCAGAAGGTTTTGTCAATCCTAAAGGAGCTAACAAAATGTGCAAGCTCCAGCGATCCATCTATGGACTGGTGTAAGCATCTTAGAATTGGAATATACGCTTTGATAAGTTGATCAAATCATATAGTTTTATACAGACTTGCGGTGAAGCCTGTATTTACAATAAAGTGAGTGGGAGCACTACCGCCTTTCTGATAGATATATGTGAGTAACATATTGTTTATCAGAAATGATGTAGAATTTTTCTGGAAAGCATAAAGGATTATTTGAAAGGAGTTCTTTAAAAGAAAGACCTCAGTAAAGCTACTTACATATTGAGCATCGAGATCTATTGAGATAGATCAAGACACTTGATAAGTTTTTCAATAAGTACATACCTTGTCAAGATTTTGAAATAATTCAAAATGGAACATTCAAAGAAAGAGTTCTAGCCTGTGTTGCAAATGTGTGAAATTGAGTAAAGACTCAAATCCCGACCACGGCAGAAAATAGAAAAGAGAATGAAAGTCATTCCCTATACCTCAGTCATAGGTTCTATAAAGTATGCTATGCTATGTACCAGACCTATTGTATACCTTGCTCCGAATTTGGGAAGGGAGTACAATAGTGATCTAAGAGTAGATCACTGGACAGCGGTCAAGAAAATCCTTAGTGAGGACTAAGGAAATATTTCTCGATTATGGAGGTGATAAAAGATCCCGTCGTAAAGAGTTACATCGGTGTAAGCTTTTACACCAATTCAGATGACTCTAAGTCTCAATCTGGATACATATTAATAGTGGGAGCAATTAGCTAGAGTAGCTCCGTGCAGAGCATTGTAGACATAGAATATTTGCAAAATACATACGGCTCTGAATGTGACAGACCCGTTGACTAAACTTCTCTCACAAGCAAAACATGATCATACCTTAGTACTCTTTGGGTGTTAATCACATAACGATGTGAACTAGATTATTGACTCTAGTAAACCCTTTGGGTGTTGGTCACATGACGATGTGAACTATGGGTGTTAATCATATACAGATAATATTTGTGTTAAATCACATGACGATGTGAACTAGATTATTGACTCTAGTGCAAGTGGGAGACTGAAGGAAATATGCCCTAGAGGCAATAATAAATTTATTATTTATTTCCTTATTTCATGTTAAATGTTTATTATTCATGCTAGAATTGTATTAACTGGAAACATAATACATGTGTGAATACATAAACAAACATTGTGTCACTAGTATGCCTCTACTTGACTAGCTCGTTGAATCAAAGATGGTTAAGTTTCCTAGCCATAGACATGAGTTGTCATTTGATTAACGGGATCACATCATTAGGAGAATGATGTGATTGACTTGACCCATTCCATTAGCTTAGCACTTGATCGTTTAATATGTTGCTATTGTTTTCTTCATGACATATACATGTTCCTATGACTATGAGATTATGCAACTCCCGTTTACCGGAGGAACACTTTCTGTGCTACCAAACGTCACAATGTAACTGGGTGATTATAAAGGAGCTCTACAAGTGTCTCCAAAGGTACATGTTGGGTTGGCGTATTTCGAGATTAGGGTTTGTCACTCCGATTGTCGGAGAGGTATCTCTGGGCCTCTCAGTAATACACATCACTATAAGCCTTGCAAGAAATGTAGCTAATGAGTTAGTTACAGAATGATGCATTACGTAACGAGTAAAGAGACTTGCCGGTAACGAGATTAAACTAGGTATTGGATACCGACGATCGAATCTCGGGCAAGTAACATACTGATGACAAAGGGAACAACGTATGTTGTTATGCGGTTTGACCGATAAAGATCTTCGTAGAATATGTGGGAGCCAATATGAGCATCCTGGTTCCGCTATTGGTTATTGACCAAAAACGTGTCTCGGTCATGTCTACATAGTTCTCGAACCCGTATGGTCCGCACGCTTAAGGTTTCGATGACAGTTTTATTATGAGTTTTGATGTACTGAAGGAGTTCGGAGTCCCGGATGAGATCGGGGACATGACAAGGAGTCTCGAAATGGTAGAGACGTAAAGATCGATATATTGGACGACTATATTCGGACTTCAGAAAGGTTCCGAGTGATTCGGGTATTTTTCGGAGTATCGGAGAGTTATGGGAATTCGCCGGGAGAAGTATTGGGCCTTATTGGGCCATACGGGAAAGAGAGAGGGGCTGCCTAGGGCAGGCCGCGCCCCCCCCCAAGGCCTAGTCCGAATTGGACTAGGGGAGGGCTGCTCGCCTTCCTTCCCTTCTCTCTTCCCTTTCCTTCTCTCCTACTCCTATTACATGGAAGGGCTCCTAGTTCTACTAGGAAAGGGGGAATCCTACTCCCGGTGGGAGTAGGACTCCCCTAGGGCGCGCCATAGAGAGGGCCGGCCCTCCCCCTCCTCCACTCCTTTATATACGGGCGGGGGCACCCCATAGACACACAAGTTGATCTTCGTGATCGCTCCTTAGCCGTGTCGGTGCCCCCTCCACCATATTCAACCTCGGTCATATCGTTGCGGTTCTTAGGCGAAGCCCCGCGTCGATAGAACATCATCATCGTCACCACGCCAGCCCTTGTCTTGTGGAACTCATCCCCGACACCCTGCTGGATCGGAGTCCGGGGATCGTCATCGAGCTGAACGTGTGCTGAACTCGGAGGTGCCGTACGTTTGGTACTTGGATCGGTCGGATCGTGAAGAAGTACGACTACATCAATCGCGTTGTCATAACGCTTCCGCTTACGGTCTACGAGGGTACGTGGACAACACTCTCCCCTCTCGTTGCTATACATCACCATGATCTTGCGTGCGCGTAGGAATTTTTTTGAAATTACTACATTCCCCAACAGGTTCTCCTACTGGTTTGATAACCTTGGTTTCATATCTGAGGGAAATACCTACCGCCGCTGTGCTGCATCATCCCTTCCTCTTTGGGGAAATACCAACGTAGCTTCGAGCGACATCAAAAGAAATTTCTGGCACCGTTGCCGGGGAGGATCAAGTCAAGATTGTCTCCCGTCAATGTGCCAATTTCTGGCACCGTTGCTGGGCAGGACCTTCAACGTATACCAGGTTCCTAATCACAAATCTCATCTCCTCACAATTTACATTATTTTGCATTAGCCTCTCGTTTTCCTCTCCCCCACTTCACAAAAAATTGCTGTTTTATTCACCTCTTTTTCATTCTCCTTTTTCTCGGTGGATCTTTTGTTTGCTTGTGTTTCCATGTGCCTTCTATATGCTTGCATCTTTGCCTGCTAAAAAACTATTGATATGGATCCCCACCCACTTGCTAATCTTTTTAAAAGATCCAATCATGATAAACCAATTGCTAGTGTGTTGAGTGCACTAGATTATCTTTATGAAGTTTTGCTTGAGATTCGTGAATCTGAAATTTGTGATGAAGAAATTTATGAAGTGATTCATGATGGCTCCTTGAATGAAAAGTATGATTACAATGATTTTACTATAAATTCTATTAATGTCAATTGTGCTAATAATATGCAAAACCCCAATCTTGGGGATGCTAATTTTGCTATGCCCACTACTTCTTGCAATGATCATTATTGGGGTGATGATTCTTACGATCTTGGAAATTTATTTATGCCTCATGATGAATATTTTTTGCAATAGTATTAAAACTGTGCTTGGAGAGGTCATGACTTCATTTGATGATAATCCCACTATTTTGGAAGAGTGTCAACTTTGCAGGCATGTGGATCATGTAGAGAATATGTTATGTGATAGCTATATTGTTGAATTTGATTATGATCCCAATTATTATGAGAGAGGAAAATATTGTGGTGGGAATTTTTATATTACTAAATTACCTATCGTTATGTGGAGATCGTCAACATTTTATTCTTCTACCTTGCATATGCTAGAAATTTCTTGTCTTGATAATTTGTTTGCTTATAAAATGCCCATGCATAGGAAGTATGTTAGACTTAAATGTGTTTTTCACATGTTACATGATGCTCTCTTCGTGTTTCAATTACTATCTTTTGTGTGATCATCGTTGAAATATTATGCCTAGCTAAGGGCGTAAAACTATAGCGCTTGTTGGGAGGCAACCCAATGAATAAAATTTATTTTTGCTTTTTTCTTTCCCTTCTTGAGTGTTAGCACAATTATGCTACTGTTATGATTGTGTTTTTTGTGTTTTAATTAGTGTTTGTGCCAAGTAGAACCGATAGGATCTTCTTGGGTGATAGTTGTTTGATCTTGCTGAAAAAGACAGAAACTTTGTGCTCACTAAAATAATTCTCATTTTTTATCAGAAAGTGCTTTTGCCCTGATTCTTTTTGCAGAAGATTAATATACAAATTTATCAAGTAGTCCTAGTTTTTCATAATTTTTGGAGTTCCAGAAGTTTTCTTCTAAGTCAGATTGCTACAGAATGTTCTGTTTTGACAGATTCTGTTTCTTTGTGTTGTGTGCTTATTTTGATGGCTCTATGGTTTTCTTTGATGAGTTTATGCCATAGAAAAGTTGGAATACAGTAGATATAATACAAAAACAAAACATGAATTGGTTTGATACAGTACTTATAGCAGTGGTTTGCTTTCTTACACTAACGGATCTCACGACGGTTTTGTTGAGTTTTGTGTGTTTGAAGTTTTCAAGTTTTGGGTTATCATACGATGGATGAAGGAAGGATAGAAGAGCCTAAGCTTGGGGATGCCCCGGCATCCCAAGCTATTATCCAAAAATGAGAAACCAACTAAGCTTGGGGATGCCCTCGAGTGGCATCCCCTCTTTCTTCTAACGACCATCGGTATTTTTCTCGAAACTATATTTCTATTCGTCACATGATATGTGTTTTGCTTGGAGCGTCTTGTATGATATGAATCTTTGCTTGTTTTATTTTGTGTTTTAAGTCATCAATCCTTCCTGGACACACCTATTTGAGAGAGCCAAAATTATGTCATGACTTGTTAGAATTGCTCTCTTTGCTTCACTTAAATTTTTATGAGCAATGGACTTGCTCTAGTGCTTCACTTATATCTTTTTGAGCATGGTGTGCTTAGTATTATTGAAGAAATGCTCTCTTGCTTTACTTAGATTTATTTGAGAGTTAATAAAATTTTCAAGAAATTCTCTCTTGCTTCTCTTAAATTAATTTGAGAGAAAGAAAAAAATTATGCTCATGATCGTCACTTATATTTGTTTGAGCTTATGAAAAGCAACACATGAAAATTAGTCCCAAAGTGATTGATATCCAAGAAGGATATAATAAAAACTTTCATGAAGATCATTGGACAAAATAAACTTGATTCTTAGTAATAGTTTTGATATATGATGATGTGATATGTGAGTTATGTTGATGAGTAATTATGCTTTAGTAAGAATATTGGTATTAAGGTTTATGATTCCCTATGCAAGTACGAAAGTCAATAGTTATGCAATGAAATTATATCCTACTTGTGGTGCATTATTCGGTGTTATTTATGCTTAATGCTTGCTTATGAGATTATCCGTTTCTTGGTTGGTCGCTTCTCAATCTTTTGCTAGCCTTCATATTGCACTAAGTATGATCTCTACTTGTGCATCCAAAACCCTTAAACCAGTTTTCCCACATGAGTCCACTATATCTACCTATATGCAGTATTCTTTTGTCGTTCTAAGCAAATTTGTATGTGCCATCTCTAATTTTCAAAATAAACTTCTCTTTTGTGTGTTTGTTTCGCTCACGGAGCGGTGAGGTGTGGCTAATATTTTCCATGCTAGATGTGTTATTCTCACGATGAGTGTTTATTCACTAGTCATTGCACGGGAGTAAGGCAAAGGTATTAGGGATGCCCAGTCCTGAAATGCAAAAAAAATGAATTTACTTTATGTTGTCAAATAATAAATTCCTTGGGAAGTGTTTCTATGGAGGGCAACCGTGGATACGGCTAGCCATGGAAAGTGAAAGTATGGTGGAAAAAGGAATAAACTTTATTTTCTGTTTGGGAACCGCCTATGATATATCTAGCATGGAAAGTGTTGGGAACTCTAAGTCGTTTTCGTTGGTGGGATGGATACACCTCCCAAAATGTTTTTATCTCTAAGTTTTTCGCTTTGAGATCTGGCACCTCTACAAACCCCAACTTCCCTCTGCGAAGGGCCTTTCTTTTACTTTATGCAATTTTTATTTTGAGTCTCCATCTTCTCTTATAAAAGCACCAACTAGGAGGGAATATGATCATACTTATGTATTGGGTGTAGCTAATATTTGAGTGTGTTTCATGAATGGATCAATGGTTGAGCATGATGGGCTAGGGATAACTTATTTTAGCGTTGATATTTTGAAAGACATGGTTGCTTGTTGATATGCTTGAGTATCTAAATTATCATGTCAAAACTAGACTATTGCTTTGAACAACTAAAAGTCCAAATGTCCATGCTATAAAGAAAAGAATATGATATGACATGTTAGGCAGCATTCCACATCAAAATTCTGTTTTTATCACTTACCTACTCGAGGACGAGCAGGAGTTAAGCTTGCGGATGCTGATACGTCTCTGTAAGTGCATCTAGTGCCACCCCTAGTTGGTTTTGGAGTATTGACGACAAACCTGGTTGAGGGACTAATGTGTTTGTGAGAATTGCAGGATAACACAGGTAGTAGTCCCTCATTGATTCGGTTGACCTACCGGAGATGACCCCTAAAAATGTATGAAGACATTGAAGACAATGGTGGTTTGTGAAGATATTCACATTGAAGACTATGACAAGAGAAGGCATTGCGTGAAGACTATGGAGCGCGAAGACTTAGTTGTTTCTTTGTTTCCTTTTCTTCTTTGTTGAGTCATAGGAACCACCGTACTGTTAAGTGGGACCCCAGTGAACAAAGTCAGAGTGACTGAAGTGATGCTCAACCAAATCCTATGTCTTTGAGCGAAGACAATGAGAGCAAATCTTATCAAGAGCTGGATGAGTCAGCTTTACTTGTAGCCCAAGTCAAGCTGCCGCGTGTGTTTGAAATCTGACCATTGGAACACGTGTCGGTTCCTTAGTGACCCAGGGTAATTTCGGACAAATCAGGTCGGGTTGCCTAGTGGCTATAAATAGCCCACCCCCTACACCATAAATTGGGGCTGCTCAGAGTTAGTGCACGGCTTTTGTCGTTTGAGAGCAACCCACCTCCGAAGCTTTTGAGAGAGAGAAATCCTTGCGAGAACAAAGCCCAAACACCCAGAGCCAAAGAGTGCTAGGCATCATCAAAGTCTTTACATTCATGGACACGAAGACTTGTTACACTTGAGGACTGTGAATCCTCCAAATGGTTAGGCGTCACGTTCTGAGCATCCAAGAGTCATTGTGGATCGCCGGTGAACAAAGTCTGTGAAGGTTTGGAAGTCTACCTTGAAGACTTACCAGAGTAATTGGGCGAGGACTGGGTGTCCTTAGCTCAAGGGGAATAAGGTGAAGACGTGGTCTTCTGTGTTGAATCTCAGCCTCCCTAACCAGACGTATTGTTGTCACAACAACTAGAACTGGTCCAACAAATCATGTGTCCTCAACAAGTGACTGGTTCTATCCTCTCCCTCTCTTTACTTACAGTTTGTCTTCGTGAATTCATTGCCTGCTTACACTACCTGTTTGACTTCACTGTGTGACTACTATCATCGTTTGGCTTCATACTATATTCCATCCCGATCTTTACTACCTAGCTGCTATTAGTCTTCATGCTTTCACTTCATTGCATACTTGACTATGGCTTGCTTAGTGTAGTCTACCTTCCACTGCATATCAATAGGTTCATTTCTATTGTTTGTCTTCGCAACTCTCATGTTTTGAAGACGTTCATAAAAATCGCCTATTCACCCCCCTAGTCGATAACTAGCACTTTCAATTGGTATCAAAGCAAGGTACTCCCTTGTTCTGTGTGATTCGGTTTAACCACCTGGAGTTTTAGCTATGTTGACTGCAGGGATAATCAAAGTCTCCGCTGCTTGCCCGTCTTCGATGGAACTGAATATCCCTACTAGAAGAATAAGATGCGCATGCATCTTGAAGCCATTGATGTCGACCTCTGGTATGTCGTCAAGAATGGCGTTCCCAAGACTGGTGAAGGTGTCACCCCTGCTGATGTCAAGAAGTTCATTCAACTGGATTCTACTGCCAAGAACATCATCTGTGGTCATCTGACCAAAGGACAGTATGGCCGTGTGAGTGCTCTGAAAACGTCAAAGCTAGTCTGGGACTGGCTCTCCAAGGTCAACGAAGGCGTCTCAACCTAGAGAGATCAAAGGATCAGTGTTCTTCGCAACCTCTTCAACCGCTTCAAGAGAAACGACAATGAGAATGTCCAGCTCTGTTTTGATCGCCTCGCTGGCATCACAAATGAGCTTCGTGCTCTCGGCGCCACTGAGATCACCAAGCATGAAATCGCCAAGACACTACTGAGATCACTTGACAGCTCGTTCGACACCCTTGCCCCGATGATACAAGAACGCCCTGACTTCAAGACACTCGATCCGTCTGATATACTTGAGAGGCTCAACACACATGAGTTCCAGCTATCTGAGAAAACAGATATCTATGGTCCCAACTACGGCCGAACTCGAGCTTTGAAGGCAAAAGATGTTTCCTCATCTGAAGAAGAATCTGACTGCAGTTCTGATGATCCTGAAGACATTGGAAAGGAACTTGCTATGCTTGTGAAGAAGTTCCAGAAGTTCACTAAGAAGAAGGGCTTCAGAAAGTCTTCACGATCCAGCTCAAGAAATGATGAAGCTTCCACTCATGGCTACAAGAAGAGAACATGTCACAAGTGCAAGAAACCTGGACACTACATCTCTGAGTGTCCACGGTGGGACAATGAGAACAACAAGAAGATGAAGAGCAAGGAATATGATTCTGATGACAAGAAGAAGAAGAAATCCTCAAAGTCTTCTTCCAAGTCCTCATCCAAGTCTTCATCTCATAAGAAGAGCTCATCTGGCAAGGCTCGTGCTTTTGTTGGCGAGGATATGGATTCAGAGGAGGAGTCTGCTTCTGAGGAGGCGGAGGTGGAGTCTGAGGAGGAGTCCGACCCTGGCGTTGCAAGTCTGGCTCTAGCTACAGCCTACGTTGCCAAGTTCATCTTCAACATTGAAGACAATGGCCCCGTCAACAACGCTGAAGCTAATGACAAGGATGACTCTGCTCCCACCTACTGCTTCATGGCACGTGGTGCCAAGGTAAAATCACGCGATGCTTACTTTCAAACATCAAGTGAAGATGACTCTGATTGTGAATCCAAACCCACCTACAAAACACTTGCTAAAATTGCAACTGAACAACAGAAAGCTATGGAACATACTCAAAAACTGTTAGACAAAAGCGATGACCTGTTGGACGCTGAAATGACCCGTTCTCAGTCCTTAATTGAAGACATAAAAAATCTTCATGTTAAGTACCAGGAACTTGAAAGTCATCATGAAACGCTCTCAACCACTCATGAAAATCTCTCCTATGATTATCTTCAAAGGAAGCAAGAGCTTGAGAAATTGAGAGCGGCTCATGAAGATCTTCAAAAAGAGAATGAGTCACTTCGCGCTCAACAGATCAGTTCCGCTCAGGAAGGATTTGAACCACCATGTCTAAAATACCTTGAGCGTGATAACGCTACTTCTGTTGCTGAATGTTCTACTGCTGCTACTGTTGCAATATCTTCAACTACTAATGTGGTAACTAACCCCTCTGCCGAGGATACCACTACTATTGCTGATGAAAATGCTAGGTTGAAGACATTGCTCGAAACAGGGATGTACAAAAGTCTCAAGGGGCATCAGACACTGTGTGATGTCCTCAAAAAGCAGATTCTGAACCGAAACCCTAGGAAAGAGGGTGTTGGGTTCGAGAGGAAAATGAATGTTGACGGCTCCTACTTGAAGCCTGAGCAGTACCTCAAAACCACATGGGTTGCTGCAAAGGAACCTTCAGTGGATCCATCCACCTTATCTGGCTTCACTTGTGCTAACCCTATTATCATTGATGAATCCTTTGATGAAAACTATAAACTGTTTAAGAATCAGAATGGTGAAGTGTTTGCCCGATATATTAGTACTAACTACAGGAATGGGCCACCCATGAAGAAGATCTGGGTTCCCAAAAGTTGTCTTGAGAATCTTCCTGTGAATGTCATCATGACACCGCCTGGGAAGAAGATAAATCCCAGACCAAAGGCTTCATATGGTCCAAAGGCTTCATACAGACAGAGGACTCATCCGAGTCACCCTAACGCCAATGTTTTGCAGGGAAATCATACTCAGACTTATGAATATGAGTGTGTTTCTTCAAACCGCTATGTTCATAAAACTAAGAACTTTTATGCTTATTCATATGAGTATCATTCATCTCCTGCAAGGCTATTTGCTAGGGCTCCAAAGCCGAAGTTCTCAGATGCTGCACTTAGACTCATTGCTTCTAAGCCACCCCTGAAGATGTGGCTGGTTAAAAAGAATTAACTTTCTTTTGCAGGGAAAGGTCTCCAGCCGGAAATCAAAGGCGTTTGATGCTATTGCTGGGGACCTAAAACATCTTGTAGGGCGCAAGATCAAATTCCCAAATGGCCTCACTATGTATTTTGTTCCTGAATCGTTTGCCAATCATCCTATCAGTCTTAATCTTGATCTGAGCTTTGATAATCCTCTTGCCCGTCAAATGTTTATCCTTCACAATACTCTTGGTGAAGCCTATCCCCCTAACTGTACTGTAGGGTATGACACCTCATGCTTCAAAATGGATTATGGACAGCGGATGCACTAATCATATGACTGGTGATCGAAGTCTTCTCATGGACTCAACCTTACGTCCATCTGACAAGAGTCACATCACATTTGCTGACACTGGTAAAAGTAAGGTATTGGGTCTAGGTAGAGTTGCAATCTCAAAGGATCAACACATGGATAAAGTATTGCTTGTTGAATCCCTTGGTTTCAACTTAATGTCAGTCTCAATGCTTTGTGACTTGAACATGATTGTGATATTTGGAAAATATCGTTGCCTTGTACTAATGGAATCTGACAAGTCTCTAGTCTTTGAAGGGTACCGGAAAGATGATATGTACATGGTAGATTTCTCAGCAGGACCACAGCTTTCGTATGTCTTCTAGCAAAAGATTCAGAGTGTTGGCTCTGACATCGAAGGCTAGGGCATGCTGGCATGAGGAACTTATACACTCTCACAAAGAAGAAGCATGTCATAGGCATTGAGGGCATCAAGTTCAAGAAGGATCACTTGTGCAGTGCCTGCGAAGCTGGAAAGATGACTACGGCCAAGCATCCCTCGAAGACAATCGTGACAACATCTCAACCCTTCGAGCTGCTACACATGGACTTATTTGGCCCTACCCACTACTCTACTCTCACTACTACTGCTTGTTTCTATGGCTTCGTCATTGTTGATGATTATTCAAGATACACGTGGGTGCACATAATTCTCTACAAGACTAAAGTGCAGGACGTCTTCAGACGCTTCGCCAACTGTGCCATGAACAACTATGGCGTCAAGATCAAGCATATCAGGAGTGACAATGGCACTAAGTTCAAGAACACCGGCCTCGACCTTTACTTGGACACATTAGGCATCACTCATGAGTTCTCTGCTCCGTACACACCTCAGCAGAATGGCATCATGGAGCGCAAGAACAGAACGCTCATTGAGATGGCACGGACAATGCTTGATGAATACAAGACTCCAAGAAAGTTTTGGCCTGAAGCTATTGATACTGCATGTCATGTCATCAACCGTGTTTATCTTCACAAGCTTCTGAAGAAAACATCCTATGAACTCCTCACTGGTAAGAAGCCAAATGTCAGTTACTTCAGAGTATTTGATGCTAGGTGCTGGATCAAGGATCCACATCACACTTCAAAATTTGCACGGAAAGCACATGAAGGTTTTATGCTTGGTTACGGAAAGGATTCACACTCCTATAGAGTCTTCAACCTCTTTCACTATAAAGTGGTTGAAAGCGTGGATGTCTTGATTCGATGAGACTAACGGCTCGCAAAGAGAGCACCTGCCAAATGTGCTAGATGAAGTTCCACCCAGTGAATCCATCAAGCTAATGGGAACTGGAGAAATCATACCGTCTGAAGCACGGTCTGAAGAGGAACTTATCATTTCTGCACCTAATCAACCAGAAGACAATGCTCAGCCCGAAGACAATCCTCCTAACAACGACAATGATCAGCAAGAGCAAAATCTTCGTCCGGTCCATCCTCGTGTTGCAAATGAAGTACAGATTGAGAAGATAATTGACAGCATCAATGCGCCTGGTCGACTCACTCGTTCAAGAGCAACACAGCTAGCAAATTTCTGTGGGCACTTTGCATTTGTCTCAATATCTGAACCCAAGAAAGTTGCTGAAGCCTTCATGGAACCTGAATGGATTCAAGCTATGCAAGAAGAGCTTCAACAGTTCAAGCTGAACAATGTCTGGGAACTTGTCAAGCATCTTGACCCCCGCAAGCACAACATAATAGGCACAAAATGATATATCGCAACAAGCAAGATGAGCATGGCCAGGTTGTCAGAAATAAGGCTCGTCTCGTTGCTCAAGGATACACTCAAGTTGAAGGGATTGACTTCGATGAAACATTTTCTCCTGTGGCTAGGCTTGAAGCTATTCGCATATTGCTAGCCTATGCAAACCATCAAAACATCCTGCTGTATCAAATGGATGTGAAGAGTGCATTTCTCGACGGCAAGATTGAAGAAGAAGTGTATGTTGCACAACCTCCTGGCTTTGAAGATCCAAAACATCCTGATATGGTGTACAAGCTAAACAAGGCACTGTATGGCCTCATACAAGCCCCTCACGCTTGGTATGATACACTCAAAGACTTCCTGAAGAGCAAAGGCTTCAAACATGGTTCCCTGGATCCCACACTCTTCACGAAGACATATGATGGTGAACTGTTTGTGTGCCAAATATGTGTGGATGACATTATCTTCGGCTGCACCAACCAGAAATACAGTGATGAGTTTGGACACATGATGCAAGAGCAATATCAGATGTCCATGATGGGTGAGCTGAAGTTCTTCCTTGGTCTTCAAATCCGTCAACAAAGCAATGGCATCTTCATATCTCAAGAGAAATATCTCAAAGATTGCCTGGAGAAGTTTGGAATGCAAGACAGCAAAGGTTACACGATGCCAATGCCAACCAAGAGTCATTTGAGTCCTGACGCCAGTGGTAAAGAGTTCGATCAAAAGGTATACCACTCCATGATTGGTTCTTTACTTTATTTATGTGCATCTAGGCCAGATATTATGCTTAGTGTTTGCATGTGTGCTCGATTTCAAGCGGCACCAAAGGAATCACATCACTTAGCTGTGAAGCGAATTCTTTGATATTTGGCTTACACCCCAACATTAGGATTATGGTATCCAAAGGGCTCGAGTTTGATCTAGTTGGATTCTCGGATCTGATTATCTTTGGGGACAAGGTGGATCGCAAGTCTACATCGGGCACATGTCACTTTACGGGGCGATCACTTGTCTATTGGTCTTCAAAGAAGCGTAACTGTGTATCACTCTCCTTTGCTGAATCTGAATACATTGCTTGCTTGGATCTTCTTTGCGCAGGCTTCTATGGATGAAGCAAACACTCTAGGAGTATGGAATCCATCTGAAACAAGTACCACTCTACCGCGACAACGAAAGCGCCATCAGGATTGCCAACAACTCAGTTTAGCACTCGAAGACAAAGCACATTGAAATTTGTCATCACTTTCTCAGAGATTATGTCATGAAGGAAGATATTGATATCATACACGTCAACACTGAAGAGAAACTGGCAGATATCTTCACAAAGCCCTTGGATGAGAAAAGGTTTTGCAAGTTGCGGTGTGAGCTAATCTTGGAATCCTCAAATGTCCTGTGATCAGGCACACATCCTAACACTTATGCATGTTGATGACTTAGATGTGCAACACACGAAGTAAAGTATATCTTCAATCAATGAAGACTTACACTCTAAGTGTGAATACATTAACGTGGAATTTGACTTTGGAGCGCCACAATAATTGTGCGCCGTGTCTGGGTCTAATACTTCCTATACGGTGGGTAACGCCACCACCAAATCTATTTGAAGTGTTTTTCTCATGGAGTTACATTTGCTATGTCTTCGCATTTGGTTTGTCTTCGTTAACAATATGACTTCATGATTATCTTCACAATGTTGATTTGTTTTTATTCTGATACATACATATATTAGTGTTCTGTCCTCTACAGCATTCACTTATAGCTATGTCTTCTCGTTTGCATCTTTTGAACTAAGTGAATGTGATACCCTAACCTCTCTATGCTTTCTACCTCAAACTCTATCTATCCAAATCATATGCATTCTGTTGAAACTATCGAATGTCTTCTCTGCGTCCTTGTCAGCAGAAGATACAGAGACAAACATTAACTCTATTTTAAATGCTCAATTCTTATTGCCTGAAACCCGGAGAAGCCGGAACGACCATACGACAGTCCAGGCGGGTGTGGGAACATGGGACAACTCCCAATGTTTTGCTTGTTCGCCACGTGTCCCTCAGATGTGAACCGCCAGGGGCACCTGCATACTTGCGCTATGCCGTCCCTTTCCCTATAAATACACATCCAATCGTGGTCAAAATCTTTCTTCCACCTCTCCACCTAGACAAACCTAGCGCCACCGCTAGCTCTCGACGACGCCGGAGACGAAGCACTTAGTTGCAGCGACCTCTCCGACGCCGTCTTCACGCCGGCCGCGGACATCGTCTTCTCCTCCGCCGCCGTAGGTGTCCTCCATCGCCATGTTAGGGCACGGAAGATCGAACTTCTCGGCCTCATCTTCTACTCCGTCTAGCAGTTCATCGTGTGGTAAATTAAAACCCTCTTTTTACCGTCTTTTTGATCCTATAGATTCATCCTTTCTACCAAAAGTGGTTTCTGCCTCCACAAATTTGGATCTATCCTGTTATTCACTTATGCTTCACACGTAGTTAGATTCCTCACTTGTACTTATTCTTGGATTCGTACAAATCTAGAACCAACTCTCAACATATAAGTGAATGTCTTCGCACTATGAGGTCAATGTCTTCTAAACTGATTTATCTTCAAAATCTTCTGAGAATGCATATGACCTCTTCCCCTTCCCTCGCATCTCTAATGCTGTCACAGGTACATGTCCGTGGGAGAATTGTTGGGGAACGTAGTAATTTAAAAAAAAATCCTACGCACACGCAAGATCATGGTGATGCATAACAAAGAGAGGGGAGAGTGTTGTCCACGTACCCCCGTAGACCGAAAGGGAAGCGTTAGCACAACGCGGTTGATGTAGTCGTACGTCTTCACGATCCGACCGATCAAGTACCAAACGCACGACACCTCCGAGTTCAGCACACGTTCAGCTCGATGACGTCCCTCGAATTCCGATCCAGCTGAGTGTTGAGGGAGAGTTTCGTCAGCACGACGGCGTGGTGATGATGATGATGTTCTACCGACGCAGGGCTTCACCTAAGCACCGCTACAGTATTATCGAGATGGACTATGGTGGAGGAGGGCACCGCACACGGCTAAAAGGTCAAACGATCGATTGTTGTGTCTATGGGGGGCCCCCTGCCCCCGTATATAAAGGAGCAAGGGAGGGAGAGGCGGACGACCAGGAGGAGGCGCGCCAGGAGGAGTCCTACTCCCACCGGGAGTAGGATTCCCCCCTTCCAAGTAGTAGGAGTAGGAGTCAAGGAAAGGGGAGAGAGAAGAGAAGGAAAGAGGGGGCGCAGCCCCTCCCTTTAGTCCAATTCGGACTAGGCCTTGGGCGGGGAGGGGGGGCGCAGCCTCTCGTCTCTCTTTCCCCTAAAGCCCAATAAGGCCCATATACTCCCCGGCGAATTCCTGTAACTCTTCGGTACTCCGAAAAACACCTGAATCACTCGGAACCTTTCCGATGTCCGAATATAGTCATCCAATATATCGATCTTTACGTCTCGACCATTTCGAGACTCCTCGTAATGTCCCCGATCTCATCCGGGACTCCGAACTACCTTCAGGACATCAAAACACATAAACTCATAATATAACTGTCATCGAACTTTAAGCGTGCGGACCCTACGAGTTCGAGAACAATGTAGACATGACCGAGACACGTCTCCGGTCAATAACCAATAGCGGAACCTGGATGCTCATATTGGCTCCCACATATTCTAAGAAGATCTTTATCGGCCAAACCGCATTACAACATACGTTGTTCCCTTTGTCATCGGTATGTTACTTGCCCGAGATTCGATCGTCGGTATCTCAATACCTAGTTCAATCTCGTTACCGGCAAGTCTCTTTACTCGTTCCCTAATACATCATCCCGCAACTAACTCATTAGTTACAATGCTTGCAATGCTTATAGTGATGTGCATTACTGAGTGGGCCCAGAGATACCTCTCCGACAATCAGAGTGACAAATCCTAATCTCGAAATACGCCAACCCAACAAGTACCTTCGAGACACCAGAGAGCACCTTTATAATCACCCGCCACTTGTGATGTTTGGTAGCACACAAAGTGTTCCTCCGGTAAACGGGAGTTGCATAATCTCGTAGTCATAGGAACAAGTATAAGTCATGAAGAAAGCAATAGCAACATACTAAACGATCAACTGCTAAGCTAACGGAATGGGTCAAGTCAATCACATCATTCTCCTAATGATGTGATCCCGTTAATCAAATGATAACTCATGTCTATGGCTAGGAAACATTACCATCTTTGATTAACGAGCTTGTCAAGTAGAGGCATACTAGTGACACTCTGTTTGTCTATGTATTCACACATGTATCACGTTTCTGGTTAGTACAATTCTAGCATGAATAATAAACATTTATCATGAAATAAGGAAATAAATAATAACTTTGTTATTGCCTCTAGGGCATATTTCCTTCAGTCTCCCACTTGCACTAGAGTCAATAATCTAGTTCACATCGCCATGTGATTTAACACCAATGGTTCACATCACCATGTGATTAACACCCATAGTTCACATCGTCATGTGACCAACACCCAAAGGGTTTAATCTAGTTCACATCGCTATGTGATTAACACCCAAAGAGTACTAAGGTGTGATCATGTTTTGCTTGTGAGAGAAGTTTAGTCAACGGGCCTGCCACATTCAGATCCGTATGTATTTTGCAAATTTCTATGTCAACAATGCTCTGCACAGAGCTACTCTAGCTAATTGCTCCCACTTTCAATATGTATGCAGATTCAGACTTAGAGTCGTCTGGATCAGTGTCAAAACTTTCATCGACGTAACCCTTTACGACGAACCTTTTTTCTTCACCTCCATAATCGAGAAACATATCCTTATTCCACTAAGGATAATTTTGACCGTTGTCCAGTGATCTACTCCTAGATCTGGTACACAACATGACATACTTTATAGAACCTATATCTGAGGCATATGGGATGACTTTCATTCTCTTTCTATCTTCTGCCGTGGTCGGGCATTGAGTCTTACTCAATTTCACACCTTGTAACACAGCCAAGAACTCTTTCTTTGATTGTTCCATTTTGAACTACTTCAAAATCTTGTCAAGGTATGTACTCATTGTAAGAACTTATCAAGTGTCTTGATCTATCTCTATAGATCTTGATGCTCAATATGTAAGCAGCTTCACTGAGGTCTTTCTTTGAAAAACTCCTTTCAAACACTCCTTTATGCTTTGCAGAATAATTCTACATTATTTCCGATCAACAATATGTCATTGACATATACTTATCAGAAATGCTGTAGTGATCCCACTCACTTTCTTGTAAATACAGGCTTCACCGCAAGTCTGTATAAAACTATATGCTTTGATCAACTCATCAAAGCGTATATTCCAACTCCGAGATGTTTGCACCAATCCATGGATGGATCGCTGGAGCTTGCACATTTTGTTCCTTTAGGATTGACAAAACCTTCTGGTTGCATCATATACAACTCTTCTTTAATAAATCCATTAAGGATTGCAGTTTTGTTATCCATTTGCCAGATTTCTTAAAATGCGGCAATTGCTAACATGATTCGGACAGACTTTAAGCATCGATACGAGTGAGAAAATCTCATCGTAGTCAACACCTTGAACTTTGTCAAAAACCTTTTTCGACAAGTCTAGCTTTGTAGATAGTAACACTACTATCAGCATCCGTCTTCCTCTTGAAGATCGATTTATTTTCTATGGCTTGCCGATCATCGGGCAAGTCAATCAAAGTCCACACTTTGTTCTCATACATGGATCCCATCTCAGATTTCATGGCCTCAAGCCATTTTGCGGAATCTGGGCTCACCATCGCTTCTTCATAGTTCGTAGGTTCGTCATGGTCTAGTAACATAACCTCCAGAACAGGAATATCATACCGCTCTGGTGCGGATGTTACTCTGATTGACCTACGAGGTTCAGTAACAACTTGATCTGAAGTTTCATGATCATCATCATTAACTTCCTCACTAATTGGTGTAGGTGTCACAGGATCTGGTTTCTGTGATGAACTACTATCCAATAAGGGAGCAGGTACAGTTACCTCATCAAGTTCTACTTTCCTCCCACTCACTTCTTTCGAGAGAAACTCCTTCTCTAGAAAGGATCCAAATTTAGCAACGAATATCTTGCCTTCGGATCTATGATAGAAGGTGTACCCAACTGTCTCCTTTGGGTATCCTATGAAGACACATTTCTCTGATTTGGGTTTGAGCTTATCAGGATGAAATTTTTTCTTATAAGCATCGCAACCCCAAACTTTAAGAAACGACAACTTTGGTTTCTTGCCAAACCATAGTTCATACGGTGTCGTCTCAACGGATTTAGATGGTGCCCTTTAACGTGAATGTAGTTGTCTCTAATGCATAACCCCAAAACGATAGTGGTAGATCGGTAAGAGACATCATAGATCGCACCATATCTAATAAAGTACGGTTATGACGTTCGGACACACCATTATGTTGTGGTGTTCTAGGTGGCACGAATTTGTGAAACTATTCCACATTGTTTTAATTGAAGACCAAACTCGTAACTCAAAATTTGTTTCCGCGATCAGATCGTAGAAACCTTATTTTATTGTCATGATGATTTTCCACTTCACTCTGAAATTCTTTGAACTTTTCAAATGTTTCAGACTTATGTTTCATCAAGTAGATATACCCATATCTGCTCAAATCATCTGTGAAGGTTAGAAAATAACGATACCCGCCGCGAGCCTCAACACTCATCGGACCACATACATCAGTATGTATGATTTCCAACAAATCTGTTGCTTGCTTCATTGTTCCGGAGAACGGCGTTTTAGTCATCTTGCCCAAGAGGCATGGTTCGCAAGCATCAAGTGATTCCAAAAGACCATCAACATGGAGTTTCTTCATGCGTTTTACACTAATATGGCCAAAACGGCAGTGCCACAAATAAGTTGCACTATCATTATTAACTTTGCATCTTTTGGCTTCAATATTATGAATATGTGTATCACTACGATCGAGATCCAACGAACCATTTTCATTGGGTGTGTAACCATATAAGGTTTTATTCATGTAAACAGAACAACAATTATTCTCTAACTTAAATGAATAACCGTATTGCAATAAGCACGCTCAAATCATATTCATGCTCAACGCAAACACGAAATAACACTTATTTAGGTTCAACGCTAATCCCGAAAGTATAGGGAGTGTGCGATGATGATCATATCAATCTTGGAACCACTTCCAATACACATCGTCACTTCATCCTTAACTAGTTTCTGTTCATTATGCAACTCCCGTTTCGAGTTACTACTCTTTAGCAACTGAACCAGTATCAAATACCGAGGGGTTGCTACGAACACTAGTAAAATACACATCAATAATCTGTATATCAAATATACATTTGTTCACTTTGCCATCCTTCTTATCCGCCAAATACTTGGGGTAGTTCCGCTTCCAGTGACCAGTTCCTTTGCAGCAGAAGCACTTAGTCTCAGGCTCAGGTCCAGACTTGGGATTCTTCACTTAAACTTGCTTGCGGTTCTTCTTAAAGTTCCCCTTCTTCCCTTTGCCACTTAGTCTCAGGCTTAGGTCCAGACTTGGGCTTCTTCACTTAAACTTGCTTGCGGTTCTTCTTGAAGTTCCCCTTCTTCCCTTTGCCCCTTTTCTTGAAACTAGTGGTCTTGTCAAGCATCAACACTTGATGTTTTTCTTGATTTCTACCTTCGTCGATTTCAGCATCACGAAGAGCTTGGGAATCGTTTCCATTATCCCTTGCATATTATAGTTCATCACGAAGTTCTAGTAACTTGGTGATAGTGACTAGAGAACTTTGTCAATCACTATCTTATCTGGAAGATTAACTCCCACTTGATTCAAGCGATTGTAGTACCCAGACAATCTGAGCACATGCTCACTGCTTGAGCTATTCTCCTCCATCTTTTAGCTATAGAACTTGTTGGAGACTTCATATCTCTCAACTCGGGTATTTGCTTGAAATATTAACTTCAACTCCTTGAACATCTCATATGGTCCATGACGTTCAAAACGTCTTTGAAGTCCCGATTCTAAGCCATTAAGCATGGTGCACTAAACTATCAAGTAGTCATCATATTGAGCTAGCCAAACGTTCATAACGTCTGCATTTGCTCCTGCAATAGGTCTGTCACCTAACAGTGCATCAAGGACATAATTCTTTTATGCAGCAATGAGGATAATCCTCAGATCACGGATCCAATCCGCATCATTGCTACTAACATCTTTCAACATAATTTTTCTCTAGGAACATATCAAAATAAACATAGGGATGCAACAACGTGAGCTATTGGTCTACAACATAATTTTCAAAATACTATCAGGACTAAGTTCATGATAAATTTAAGTTCAATTAATCATATTACTTAAGAACTCCCACTTAGATAGACATCCCTCTAATCCTCTAAGTGATCACGTGATCCATATCAACTAAACCATAATCGATCATCACGTGAAATGGAGTATCTTTCAATGGTGAACATCACTATGTTGATCATATCTACTATATGATTCACGCTCGACCTTTCGGTCTCAGTGTTCTGAGGCCATAGCTGCATATGCTAGGCTCGTCAAGTTTAACCTGAGTATTCTGCGTGTGCAAAACTGGCTTGCACCCGTTGTAGATGGACGTAGAGCTTATCACAGCCGATCATCACGTGGTGTCTGGGCACAACGTACTTTGGCAACGGTGCATACTCAGGGAGAACACTTTTATCTTGAAATTTAGTGAGAGATCATCTTATAATGCTACCATCAATCAAAGCAAAATAAGATGCATAAAAGATAAACATCACATGCAATCAAAATATGTGACATGATATGGCCATCATCATCTTGTGCCTTTGATCTCCATCTCCAAGGCATCGTCATGATTTCTATCGTCATCGGCATGACACCATGATCTCCATCATCTTGATCTATATCAATGTGTCGTCACATGGTCGTCTTGTCAACAATTGCTCTTGCAACAATTGCTATCGCATAGCGATAAAGTAAAGCAATTATTTGGCACTCAACCATAAGGCTTTTGCCAGTTGCCGATAACTTCAAAAAAACATGATCATCTCATCCAACAACTTATATCTCATCACGTCTTGACCATATCACATCACAACATGCCCTGCAAAAACAAGTTAGACGTCCTCTACTTTGTTGTTGCAAGTTTTACGTGGCTGCTACGGGCTGAGCAAGAACCGTTCTTACCTACGCATCAAAACCACAACGATAGTTTGTCAAGTTGGTGTTGTTTTAACCTTCGCAAGGACCGGGCGTAGCCACACTCGGTTCAACTAAAGTTGGAGAAACTGACACCCGCTAGTCACCTGTGTGCACGGCATGGCGGTAAAACCAGTCTCGCGTAAGCGTACACGTAATGTCGGTCCGGGCCGCTTCATCCAATAATACCGCCGAACCAAAGTATGACATGCTGTTAAGCAGTATGACTTGTATCGCCCACAACTCACTTGTGTTCTACTCGTGCATATAACATCTACGCAAACCTGGCTCGGATGCCACTGTTGGGGAACGTAGTAATTTCAAAAAAATTCCTACGCACACGCAAGATCATGGTGATGCATAGCAACGAGAGGGGAGAGTGTTGTCCACGTACCCTCGTAGACCGAAAGCGGAAGCGTTAGCACAACGTGGTTGATGTAGTCGTACGTCTTCATGATCCGACCGATCAAGTACCGAGCGCACGACACCTCCGAGTTCAGCACACATTCAGCTCGATGACGTCCCTCGAACTCTGATCTAGCCGAGTGTTGAGGGAGAGTTTCGTCAGCACGACGGCGTGGTGACGATGATGATGTTCTACCGACGCAGGGCTTCACCTAAGCACCGCTACAGTATTATCGAGGTGGACTATGGTGGAGGGGGGCACCGCACACGACTAAAAGATCAAACGATCAATTGTTGTGTCTATGGGGTGCCCCCTGCCCCCGTATATAAAGGAGCAAGGGAGGGAGAGGCGGCCGGCCAGGAGGAGGCGCGCCAGGAGGAGTCCTACTCCCACCGGGAGTAGGATTCCCCCCCTTCCAAGTAGTAGGAGTAGGAGTCAAGGAAAGGGGAGAGAGAAGAGAAGGAAAGAGGGGGCGCAGCCCCTCCCCTTAGTCCAATTCGGACTAGGCCTTGGGGGGCGAGCAACCTCTCCTCTCTCTTTACCCTATAGCCCAATAAGGCCCATATACTCCCCGGCGAATTCCCGTAACTCTCCGGTACTCCGAGAAATACCCGAATCACTCGGAACCTCGTCCAATATATCGATCTTTACGTCTCGACCATTTCGAGACTCCTCGTCATGTCCCCGATCTCATCCGGGACTCCGAACTACCTTCGGTACATCAAAGCACATAAACTCATAATATAACTGTCATCGAACTTTAAGCGTGCGGACCCTACGGGTTCGAGAATAATGTAGACATGACCGAGACACGTCTCCGGTCAATAACCAATAGCGGAACCTGGATGCTCATATTGGCTCCCACATATTCTACGAAGATTTTTATCGGTCAAACCGCATAACAACATACGTTGTTCCCTTTGTCATCGGTATGTTACTTGCCTGAGATTCGATCATCGGTATCTCAATAACTAGTTCAATCTCATTACCGGCAAGTCTCTTTACTCGTTCCATAATACATCATCCCGCAACTAACTCATTAGTTACATTGCTTGCAAGGCTTATAGTGATGTGCATTACTGAGTGGGCCCAGAGATACCTCTTCGACAATCTGAGTGACAAATCCTAATCTCGAAATACGCCAACCCAACAAGTACCTTCAGAGACACCTTTAGAGCACCTTTATAATCACCCAGTTACTTGTGACGTTTGGTAGCACACAAAGTGTTCCTCCGGTAAACGGGAGTTGCATAATCTCATAGTCATAGGAACAAGTATAAGTCATGAAGAAAGCAATAGCAACATACTAAACGATCAAGTGCTAAGCTAACGGAATGGGTCAAGTCAATCACATCATTCTCCTAATGATGTGATCCCGTTAATCAAATGACAACTCATGTCTATGGCTAGGAAACATAACCATATTTGATTAACGAGCTTGTCAAGTAGAGGCATACTAGTGACACTGTTTGTCTATGTATTCACACATGTATCACGTTTCCGGTTAATACAATTCTAGCATGAATAATAAACATTTATCATGAAATAAGGAAATAAATAATAACTTTATTATTGCCTCTAGGGCATATTTCCTTCAAGAATCCCTTGGTTCTCATAGTCTACATTCATTTGCAGAATTCTTGCAGCATCACATCAACTCTCCCGAAGCCAGTTCCTATCTGACCAGCAGACGGAAGCCTTTGATAGTGTTGAAGCCATTCAGTCTGAACCTCATGGAAACAGAGAAGTCTGCAAGGAAGGGTGGCAGACAGCGTCGTGGGAATACATCAAGAGATTTGCCTCCGGACCTCTATGAGTTGTACAAGACAGACCCAGAGGAGGACTACAATCAACGAAAAACGCGAATCCAATGGATTCAAAGATATTGGGTAGAACAATGGTACAAGTACAGGTTCGTGACCCAGGAATATGCTGAGAAGAATGCCATCAAGTGATCCTGGGGAGACATCTTGTACAAAAATCTTCGACCCAGGTCCAGAGCTGAAGCCATTGAACAAGGCTTCTACCCTTGCATGGTCCGTGGACCACAGCCTACAGATGCCGACCCATCTTCATTTCTATGGTGCCGTGACAACAATCTATTCAAGTGCAACTTCCAGTTTGCCAAGAACTCGGCCAAAGAGAACAAGAAGTCGTGGGGATTAGACTTCAACCCTGGTCCCTCTGCTCCTCGTGCCGATGGCACACGCGAAGCTGAACCCAATCTTGTTGGGCCCTTGTACAACCTAGAAGGTCTCATCACTCATATTATGGTTCAAGGGAAAGCCGTGGATGAACCTGCAGACGACGCTGATTCTGAAGAAGCGCCTGCACCACCGAAGCCTAAGAAGCTGAAGAAACCCAAGGCTTCGAAGCCTTCCACTGCACCAAAAGCTTCACGAGCGAAGCCTCTGGCCACTGCTCCTCCTGCACCAAGTGTGCAGTCTGAAGATCTCTCACGCATCTCCAAGTCTGAGAAGAAGAAGAAGAAGCCTATGCACACCACTGGTCCAGCTCTGACCCCTGCTGCTGTTCTGAGGAATGAGAATGACACCATTGATCTGTCAAGTGACGATGATCTTGCTGATGACGCTCTTGAGCAGCTGATAAAGAGCAAGCAAGAGGCGGAAATCTTCAATGATTTGCCTCTCTTTGATGTGGAAGTATTGAACAACTTCATTGATGAGTGGTTTGACACCCCCAATCTCAGCTTTGACGATCTGCACTTCCCATTGGCCTAAGCGTCTCCTTCCATGGCGCCATTGCTCCTGAGTTGGCTCTTGCTCAGAAAATTGTTGAGCTGAAGCGCAAGATTGATTATGAAAAGGCTCAGTTCAAGAAGCACATGGCCAAGCTCAGCGTGCAGACGTCCAAAACTTCAAGGTCATGCTGCATGAGCTCAAGGAAGCGTTTCACAAGAAACGTGATGAAGCCAAAGGTTCTCGTGAGCACATGAAGATTCTCGCTGCCAAGTGTGTTCAAGCTTACAATGAAGCTGAGAAGCGCAAGGCACTTGGGCGTCCTGGGATCGACCCTAAGATGGCTGCCAAGCAGAAGAAGAAGCCTGCTGTGGACCAAGCTGAACCATCTAGGCGGGAAGAACCTCGCATTGTATTCCCCGCTAGTATGACAGACGTGAAGCCTAAGGTCCCCACAGTGGCTTCAGAGCTTCAGAAGACAAGGGCAGCTGAAGCCAAAGACAGAAAGTGCAAGACCAAGAACACCACTGACGATGCTCCACCCACCAAGAAGCGCAAGACCAAGAATAAAGATCGGGCTGCTCCTACAGATCCCCTTGTCGTCGAGCCAATTTTTGTTGCTCGTCCTCCATCTGCACAACAAGAACGACGTTTGATAGTTCACGAGCCTGCTTCCCCAGAGGCTCCTGAGCTGAAGACATTCCAGCTGTTGACCCCACCGCAGCTGAAGACATTGGTCATCAAGACAATGTTGAAGATGATGAAGTCCTTCCTCAGATCGAGCACAATGTGGTATCATCGCCTGTTCTCACGAAAAACGAACTCATCAGCATTGGTCGTCCATTGACGCCAATTGCTCAGGATGACTCATGGGCTGATCACCCACAAGACTCCCCGTCAAGCGTAAAGACCGAGCACTCCCCAACTCAAGTCACCACTCCGGTGATTGAAGATGAAGACTTTGTGGCCCAACCAACTCCATCTCCACAAGCATCGCCAGCGTTCCGCAGGATTCGCAAAGGACCAAGGCCACATGTCACTCTGTCAAGTGTTCCAGAAGGAGAAGAGCGCCAATCGGTTTCACGCCAAGTCTTTCCTGAAGCCTCTCCAACTGTGAACAACCCCGAGACTGATGCCAACATGGCTGAAGATATTTCGGCTGCATCAGCCAATGACCAAGAAGAACCAAGAGAAGAAGAAGAACGTGTTGCTACACCCCCAACCAACCAAGTTGTTCTCGAGGAGAACGTGTCCGACCCTCCAGCTACTCGAGTGGAGGTTAACAACATTGAGGCGACCACCAACACCAACACTGAAGCCAATGACGTTGTCATGGCTGAAGCTAATGTGGCGCCTGAAGTCAATGTGGTGCTCGAAGTGATAGCACCTGAAGTCAATGCTGCACCTGATGCAAATCAGCCAAGCGCGGCCCATCGCCATCGCCTCCTCTGTACCGCCTCCCATGCCACATACTATTGAGCAAGCATACAACTATGGTCAGCTGGTCACTGTCAGATGGCCTATTCTGGTTCCTCCACCTGTTGCTGGTCTGCAATTTGATTATCATGTCGAGCACAGGCCTCAGGTCCAGAAGCCAAAGCCTAGATTGCCCAGGTTTCCAGGTACTACCACTTCACCAGGGTCCTTCAATGCAAATGGCTTCATTGCGCACAGCACTTTCGTTGATAGCGCCAAGAACCCCTATTCCAAGCCAAGGATTTCATTAGATCGGTTCTGGAGCTATCTGCAGCGCAGTTATTATTCTTGTGTTCTTTATGATCAAGGGTGCATCTTCCCTCACATGCGTCTTGACTGTGAAGCCACTGCTGGATTGCCATGCCTTGAAGAAGCCCTTGACTGCTTCCATGATGCTGGATTGCTGAATTTTGTGACTGATAAGGAGCATTGGAATGAAGAGCTTCTGCTGCAATTCTATGCCACCCTCCACATTCGTGGCTACAACAGGGATCCGAAGACATGGATCCTTGAGTGGATGACAGGCAACGTACACCATGAAGCTAAAGCTTTTGACATTATTGAGCTCACTAGTCTGACCACTCCAGGTGAACTATATGAACCTGGTTGTCAGCTTCACCGCAATGCATTGGAGAGCATCTTTCAGAAGCCAGAGCCCAACATGAGCCAAATGTTGAGCATGATGAAGCCTCTGCCACATGACGCTGCTTACCCAAAGGAGTTCTTTGTCGAAGACCTAGAGTATCTACCCCGCACTATTTATCATATCATCAGGAGAACTCTATGGCCTGTCAAAGGACATTCTTTAGCAGCAAAACTTGAAGGAGCAATGAAGACTTTGGTCTTTTATATCTTCAACGGCATCAGCTTCAATGCTCAAGACTTCTTTATCAGGCAGTTGGCTGCATCAGGCTCTGATCTCTTTGGACTGAAGTTCTACGCTCCATGGGTTATGCACCTCATCAAGCTACATTCAGCTGTCAACTATCAGCCATCTGCTGCAACCATCTGATCTTTCTGCCAGAGGTTGATATGTCAGTTGAAGCCATATACCCAGAGCCTGCCAAGGAGCCTGTTTGTCTTCACAATGCTGATCACCAAAGCTTCACGCAACCCATTGAAGGAGTCCAGGCAGTCACTCGTGTTTATCCTTTGGCTGGCAATACACGCTTACCTCACCGTGCTCAAACTAAAGCCACTGAAAGCACTATTTCTCAAAGGCCTCGGAAGCGATCTCGTGTTCTCAATGACCGAGAACTTCTCGTTGCCCTGCATCAGAAACATGATAAGCATCACTACTGGCTGAAGCGTTAGATGCAAAGCCTCTGGGTGGACGTCAATCGCATTCGCAATCTTGCCACCGAGAATGCCTTTGTCACTCATGAAACCTGTCGGAGGTCTTGGAAGAGTTTGACATTGCTGAGTGCTGAAGCAGATCTTCAAGACTATGGCTTCACTGAAAGATTCAAGTTTGACTCCACTCCTCCAAGGAATGCTGTCTTGTGTCGAACTCCGTCTCTTGAAGACTCTGATTATTCCTCCTCAGCTGGAACGGTGAATGCCAGAGTGATAGATGTTCAAGATGATGCTACTTCACCACCTCCAACTTCAGTGCGTATCGACACTACACCAAGTTCTTCTGCACCGCCAAAGCCCAACGCCGACCCTGCATCTTCTCCTACTCCTTCTGGGAACGAGTAGAGGCTCTATGTCTTCAAACATTTTTGGTCCTTACTGACAAAAGGGGGAGAAGCATATGAGTTGATAGTCTTCAAGCGGGTCCATATGGGCGGTTGCTTTATATTTTGCCTAGTGTTTACAACTCTCGCTTTTGATACATTTGGTTCTTTGAGTTGTAACACTTAAACTTGATGGTCGTCTGCTACTTGTTTGCTATTCTGTGATGCGATGATAAATTCCGCATGTGTGATGATAAATCCCGCACGAAGTCATATTGCAGACGTCCATTTTTCATTATGCATATCATTATCTTTGTTATATCAAATCATGCATGATGAATTGTCTTCAAAAGTTGAAGAGGATCTCCACAAGTACAACCTGCCATGTGCATTTGCATTCCAAAAGCAAATTACTTATATGCACATCTTCAGGGGGAGCCTTTTGCTACTTATGAAGACAATACCTAAATCCTTTACAAGTTCACATACTTTTATCCCCGTTGAAAACTTCAACCAGTTTGTCATCAATCACCAAAAAGGGGGGAGATTGTAAGTGCATCTAGTGCCACCCCTAGTTGGTTTTGGAGTATTGACGACAAACCTGGTTGAGGGAATAATGTGTTTGTGAGAATTGCAGGATAACACAGGTAGTAGTCCCTCATTGATTCGGTTTACCTACCGGAGATGACCCCTAAAAATGTATGAAGACACTGAAGACAATGGTGGTATGTGAAGATATTCACATTGAAGACTATGACAAGAGAAGGCATTGCGTGAAGACTATGGAGCTCGAAGACTTAGTTGTTTCGTTGTTTCCTTTTATTCTTTGTTGAGCCGTAGGAACAATCATACTATTAAGTGGGGTCCCAGTGAACAAAGTCAGAGTGACTGAAGTGATGCTCAACCAAATCCTATGTCTTCAAGCAAAGACAATGAGAGCAAATCTTATCCAGAGCTGGATGGGTCAGCTTTACTTGTAGCCCAAGTCAAGCTGTCGCGTGTGTTTGAAATCTGACCGTTGGAACACGTGTCAGTTCCTTAGTGACCCAGGGTCATTTCGAACAAATCAGGTCGGGTTGCATAGTGGCTATAAATAGCCCACCCCCTACACCATAAATTGGGGCTGCTCAAAGTTAGTGCACGGCTTTTTTTGTTTGAGAGCAACCCACCTCCGAAGCTTTTGAGAGAGAGAAATCCTTGCGAGGACAAAGCCCAAACACCCAGAGCCAAAGAGTGTTAGGCATCACTGAAGTCTTTCTGTCTGCGTGACCTGAAGACTTGTTGCAATTGAGGACTGTGAATCCTCTAGCCGGTTAGGCATCATGTTCTGAGCATCCAAGAGTCATTGTGGATCACCGGTGAACGAAGTCTGTGAAGGTTTAGAAGTCTACCTTGAAGACTTACCAGAGTGATTGGGCGAGGACTGGGTGTCCTTAGCTCAAGGGGAATAAGGTGAAGACGTGGTCTTCTGTGTTGAATCTCAGCCTCCCTAACCAGACGTACAGTTGTCACAGCAACTGGAACTGGTCCAACAAATCATGTGTCCTCAACAAGTGACTGGTTCTATCCTCTCCCTCTCTTTACTTACAGTTTGTCTTCGTGAAGTCACTGCCTGCTTACACTACCTGTTTGACTTCACTGTGTGACTACTATCATTGTTTGGCTTCATACTATCTTCCATCCTGATCTTTACTACCTAGCTTCTATTAGTCTTCGTGCTTTCACTTCATTGCATACTTGACTATGGCTTGCTTAGTGTAGTCTACCTTTCGCTGCATATCAATAGGTTCATTTCTATTGTTTGTCTTCGAAACGCTCATGTTTTGAAGACGTTCATAAAAATCGCCTATTCACCCCAACTCTAGTCGATAACTAGCACTTTCAGTCTCCAACGTATCTATAATTTTTGATTGTTCCATGCTGTTATATTATCAATCTTGGATGTTTTACAATCATTTATAGTCATTTTATATCATTTTTTGGTACTAACCTATGGACATACTGCCAAGTGCCAGTTGTTGTTTTTTCCCATGTTTTTTACATTGCGGAAAATCAATATTAGACGGAGTCCAAATGCCCCGAAACTTTACGAAGAATTTTTATCAGCTAGAAGGAACACAATGGGCCCTGGCTGCGCCTGTGGGGGGGGGGGTGCCCCGAGGGAGGCACAACCAACCAGGGCGCGCCCTGGTGGGTTGTGCCCACCTCGGGTGCCCCCTGGACCGCCTCTTTGCTCTATAAATACCCCAATATTCCAGAAACCCTAGGGGAGTCAAGGAAATATTCATCAAGCCGCCGCAGAGTCCATAACCACCAGATCCAATCTAGACACCATCTTGGATGGGGTTCACCACCTCCATTGGTGCCTCTCTGATGATGCCTGAGTAGTTCTTTGTAGACCTTCGGGTCCGTAGTTAGTAGCTAGATGGCTTTCTCTCTCTCGTTGGATTCTCAATACAATGGTCTCTTGGAGATCCATATGATGTAACTCTGTTTGCGGTGTGTTTGTTGGGATCTGATGAACTATTAGTTCATGATCAGTTATATCTTTTTATATCCATGAAAGTTATTTGAGTTTCTTTGATCTCTTATATGCATAATTTCTTATAGCCTCGTATTTCTTCTCCGAGATTTAGGTTTTGTTTAGCCAACTTGATCTATTTATCTTGCAATGGGAAGAGTGCTTTGTAGTGGGTTCGATCTTACGGTGCTTGATCACAGTGACAGAAAGGGAAACGACACGTATGTATCGTTGCTACTAAGGATAAAACGATGGGGTCTATCTCTACATAGATAGATCTTGTCTACATCATTTCATCGTTCTTATTGCATTACTCTGTTCCTCCATGAACTTAATACACTACATGCATGCTGGATAGCGGTCGATGTGTGGAGTAATAGTAGTAGATGCAAGCAGGAGTCGGTCTACTAATCTTGGACGTGATGCCTATATAATGATCATTGCCTGGATATCATCATGATTATTTGAAGTTCTATCAATTGCCCAACAGTAATTTGTTTACCCACCGTTCGCTATTTTTCTAGAGAGAAGCCACTAGTGAAACCTACAGCCCCCGGGTCTTCTTTCTCATATATTTGCCTTTGCGATCTACTTTTCTCTTGCATTTATTTTCAGATCTATTAAACCAAAAATACAAAAATACCTTGCTGCATTTTTTCTTTATTTATTTTGTTTGTTTGATCTATCAATTTACTACAAAATTATCTCATGTCCGTTTGCCACTTGAGGCGCCGTTCCTCAGAAGGGATTGACAACCCCTTTAACACGTCGGGTTGCGAGGATTTGTTATCTATGTGCAGAGGCTGTTTACGTTGTGTTGCTTGGTTCTCCTACTGGTTCGATAACCCTGGTTTCATATCTGAGGGAAATACCTACCGGCGTTGTGCGGCATCATCCCTTCCTCTTTGGGGAAATACCGACGTAGCTTCAAGCAACATCAAAAGGAATTTCTGGCGCCGTTGCAGGGAGGATCAAGTTAATATAGTCTCCCGTCAACGTGCCAATCAGTCAAACGCATACGCAAGAAGATAGGTCAAATCATTTCAGCAAAGCACTCAAAATCCTCATCATCCTTTTTCTTGGATGGTTTAGGAGGAAAGGGCATGGGTTTTTGAACCCATGGGTCTCTTTCTTTACCATGTTTTCTAGCAACAAAATCTCTCTTATCATAACATTGATTCTTCGATTGTGGGTTATCAAGATCAACATCAGGTTCAATCTCTACATCATTATCATTACTAGGTTGAGCATCAACATGAACGCCATTATTAACATTATCACTAGGTTCATGTTCATCACCAGATTGTGTCTCATCATCAGAAATAGAAAAATCACTGGGATTCTCATGTGTGTCTATAGCAGGTTTACTAGATGCATCAGTATTAATTCTCTGAGAATCTTGCTCAACTCTCTTAGGATGGCCCTCGGCATACAAAGGTTCCTGGGTCATTTTACCACCTCTAGTCATAACCATAACAACATTATCATTGTTCTTATTATTTAACTCATTAAACAAATCATCTTGTGCCTTAAGTACTTGTTATACTTGAGTTGTAACCATCGAAGCATGTTTACTAATAAGCTTAAGATCATTAACAGTTCTACTCATATAATTACCCAAATGATCAAGTATGTAAGCATTGCATTTCAATTGTCTACTAACATAATTATCAAACTCATCCAAGCATTGACTAGCAGACTTATTACGAGGAATATCACCTTCATCAAATCTATGGAGAGAGTTTACCTCTACTACCCGTGTCGGGTTATCAATACCATGTATTTCAATAGGTGGTAGATTCTTAGCATCTCCAGCTTTAATACCTTTTTCTTTCAAAGATTTCTTTGCCTCTTGCATATCTTCGGGACTAAGAAATAGAGTACCCCTTTTCTTTGGAGTTGGCTTAGGAGTTGGTTCAGGAAGTGTCCAATCATTATCATTACTCAATATATTATTCAATAGAAATTCAACTTGCTCAACAGTTCTTTCCCTGAAAACACAACCAGCACAACTATCCAGGTGGTCTCTGGAAGCATCGGTTAGTCCATTATAGAAGATATCAAGTATTTCATTTTTCTTGAGAGGATGATCAGGCAAAACATTAAGTAATTGGAGAAGCCTCCCCCAAGCTTGTGGGAGACTCTCTTCTTCAATTTGCACAAAATTAAATATTTCCCTTAAAGCAACTTGTTTCTTATGAGCGGGGAAATATTTTGTAGAGAAGTAATAAATCATATCCTGGGGACTACGCACACAAACAGGAGCTAGAGAATTAAACCATAACTTAGCATCACCCTTTAACGAGAAAGGAAACAATTTAAAAATATAGTAATAGCAAATTTTTTCCTCATGAGCAAATAGGGTGGCTATATCATTCAGTTTAGTAAGATGTGCCACAAAAGCTTCAGATTCATAACCATAGAAAGGATCGGATTCAACGATAGTAATTAACTTAGGATCGACAGAGAATTCATAATCCTTATCAGTAACAAAGATAGGTGAAGTAGCAAAATTGGGATCATATTTCATTCTAGCATTCAAGTATTTTTCTTTCAGCTTAGCTAACAATTTCTTAAGATCGTCTCAATCATTGCAAACAAAGAAGTCTCTAGCAGTTTCTTCATCCATAGCATAACCCTCAGGTATAACAGGCAAATCATATCTAGGGGGAGAATCATAATCTTCAGTTTCAATAATATCATCGGTTTCAGTAATTTCATTCTCTCTAACCCTAGCAAGTTGTTTATCAAGAAATTCACCTAGTGGCACAATATCTTCAAGCAGAGAAGTAGTTTCATCATAAGCATCATGCATAGCAGAAGTGGAATCATCAATAACATGCGACATATTAGAATCAATAGCAGGTGTAGGTGTCGCAAGTAGGAGAGTCAAGTGCAGAGCTAGATGGCAGTTCCTTACCTCCCCTCGTAGTTGAGGGATAAATCTTGGTTTTGTTGTCTTTCAGAGTCCTCATAGTGATCAACGGATATATATCCCAAGTGACTCAGAGAATAGAGTTATGCTCCCCGGCAACGGCGCCAGAAAAAGGTCTAGATAACCCACAAGTATAGGGGATCGCAACAGTTTTTGAGGGTAGAGTATTCAACCCAGATTTATTGATTCGACACAAGGGGAGCCAAAGAATATTCTCAAGTATTAGCAGCTCAGTTCTCAATTCAACCACACCTGAAAGACTTAATATTTGCAGCAAAATATTTAGTAGCAAAGTAGTATGGAAGTAGCGGTAACAGTGGCAAAAGTAACAGAAGTAGTTTTGTAGCAATCGTAACAGTGGCAACAGAAAAGTAACTGTCGGTGCAACAAACCCTGGGTCTGTTCCCCAGCTGTGCACGGGCACAAGATCAAGATTGAAGCACCAGCTCAAGCCAGGGATTAAAGACCCAAGAAGACTTGAAGAACCAACATGCAACTCAGATAGACCAAGATTAAGCCAGAGGAGCAAGATAGTAGCAAGAGAAGGGCCTCCCTTGCAGGACAGGCGAGCCCGACAAGGGGCGAGGTCACCACCTGAAGCAAGCGACCAAGACTCCCTGGTAGAGCCTACCGGTGCCCACGGGGACAAGATCACCCCGCCAACAACTCAAACACGACTCACGTTGTCAATCAGTGTGGTGTCAAGCCGCAAGATGACTAAGTGGCAGCCATTCACCACATGGCAGCCATTTCCTATAGAAGAAACCCACAGACGACACCCGTCCTGCGACGTGTCAAGAGAACAAGTGTGGAGCTATTGAGATAGCCCGGTAGGCCTTGCCGGGAAACCGGTGATGTGACACTAAGCGGTGCATTTAATGCATCCTGTCAGCCCGCAGAGTTAGGTATGATAGCACTATTTGCTATCACATCAGTGGATAATGACCACTTTGCCACTATGGTGACCCCTTAATCTATAAAAGGAGGCCCATGGCACTCGTAGGAAGGGTTAGAGGATTAGAAATTTGACAACCCCAAGCCACGATACGCGCGTAGACGCTGTGGCCCTGAGGAAAACCTTGCCGAGCAAGTGTACTACGCATCACCACATTCACCTCCACTATCAATCCACCAAAGAAGGAGTAGGGTTTTACGCCTCGCGGCGGCCCGAACCTGGGTAAATTGCTCGTGTGCTTTCTGCCATGCTACCATGCGCTGATTTGCTCTTTGTGCAACGCGCCGTCCCCCCGCCAAACCAGCAAGGGGCCACCCGGTCCCATAGGTGGCCGCGGATATCCCGCGACATCTTTGGCGCGCCAGGTAGGGGGAGCGCTTGCGCGAAGCTGAAAGCGTACGTAGCGCGTCATCTTCATCGTCGTCTTCTTCTTCGATGACGCCATTGACCATGGCGCCTAATAAGAAAAAGTCCGGCCCTTCGGCCCATCCTTCCACCTCGAAGGCTCCGCTGCCCGCGGCATCTGGTGCCACGGAGGATGCGGGGGTGAGCGAGGATGTGGACGCTGCTGGGGGTATGGTCGGAGTAGGTGGCCCCGTTTCCACTCCTCCTACGGCCGACACAGGGGCTGAAGATACTGGAGGAGGACAGCATCAGGAAAGCCTCGGCGGTCAGGCTCCATGAGCTGCGGGCGAGAGGGTCACTCCGTTTGCACCCTCTCCCCTCACCGACGAGCACAGCCACAACAATGGTGCTCGGTCCGGGGCGAACCATCGTCCTCTGGCCGCCCCCGCCACGGGAGTGACCGTGGCCATGCCTCCTCCCGAACGAGTCGACTAGGCCGCTGCGCTCGATGGGGCCGCTGACCCTCGAGCACCACCGCCGCGTGACCCCACTACCCAGGTGGTCGTCCCAAGGCTATGTGGACACGACACCCCCGTCGTCGCCGCCGCTGGCACCGTCAAGAGCCGGGCGATGGTCTGGTCGACGTCATCAACACCTATTCCGACCACTGCCACGGAGGCCATGGCTCGAGTTCAGTTGCTGCTGAGGTTTCCGCCGGCAGCCGAGCAGAAGGATGAATGGCGTGCCACTATCCAGAGCCTGCTCAGATTCGTCGAGGCTGGGAGCTCACGGCCAGCTGGCCCGCCACGACCTCTCCAAGCGACAGCAACCGCCCATACTGCTGGCCGGACGGAGGGGGCTGTCCCCACGGTGTAGTCCCCACCATGCCAGCCGATGCGGGCGCAGCAGAACCAAGATCCCGACGACGTCTCGATGGCCTCTTCCGACCCTCGAGCACGTCCAGACCAACATAGAGCCCCGGAGGACAGGCGGCGGGGGAACGCATGCGTCGCCATGGATCAGCGCTATGACAACCTCCGCCAGACCGACGGGTGCGGGGGCCTCAACATCAATGAGCCTGCACTCGGTGTTGGCGGGTGCCTACCTTTCAAGGTTGGCTGCCCTACCTTTACACGAGAGCTGCAGCAAGTCCGTTGGCCGTCCGTTTGCACGTTCAAGCCAGAGATACCTGAGAAGTACGACGGGAGGCTGAACCCGGCAAAGTTCCTGAGCATCTACACCATCGCTGTTCAAGCTGTCGGGGGAAGAGACGAGAAGGTGTTCACCAACTACTTCCCATTGGCCCTCAAGTCCAATGTGAGGTCTTGGCTGATGCACCTGCAGGAGAACTCCCTTTCTTCATGGGCAGATCTTCGTGGATTTGTCACGGCAGATGTCCTAGTGTGAGGACTTAGTCGTGAGGCCAACGCATCTATGTGGTAGCTTGAGAGGGGTTGATCGGGACGAGAGACGCGGGGCGGATCAACACACAAGACAAGGATTTAGACAGCTTCGGGCCCCGGGAAACATCATCCGGTAACAACCCTACATGTTGTTTGTGGCTAGGTCTCATTATCATCATGAGGGAGTCGCCATATTTCCGGCTCTCCTAGTTGTGTCTAGCCTTACCCATTATTCAACCTCTCCCCTTGGGGTGCCCTGCCCCTCCTTATATAAGTTGAAGGGGCGGGTTACATGTAGAGTCCAACTCGGATTAAGACTTAAACTATTCCGACTTCTCTTCACGAACTTCTCTCCATGGGCTTCTCACCACGGGCTTCATAACGTCTTGGGCTTCTTAACTCCAGGCGACTCATTTTCATGGCTAAGTACTTGCCGGGTCATAACTGTCTGTCGGCTTATAATATGGCTTATTACTGTCCGCTGGCTTACAATTTGGCTTATAATCTGGCTTATAACTGTCCGCCAGCTTACAATCTGGCTTATAATCTGGCTTATAACTATCCGCCGGCTTACAATCTGGCTTATAATCTCCCTTGTCATCAATGAAATACCAAGTCTCGGCCGGGTCATATCTCCGGTCGGGTCATACCGTGGGGTATATCCCTGACATTAGCCCCCAGTTTAATTTGGATTTATCCATGTTAAGCTGATCCTGCAACAAAAACACAAGAACAAATTTGACAGGTTGTGCTCCGGGTTAAATATTCTTGTAAACCGGCACCTAATCATTCTTAAGTCCTTGTCATTTCCTTCTTCTAGAAAATCCGGGTCAACAGGCCAGCTTCATAATCAATTTGCTGACATTGGTTTCTCACAGAAAAATATTGTGAAGAATAATTCATTTGATTCAGCTTCCAATGCTCTAACTTGATAAAAATATCGGTCGTGAAATACTCATCTGATTTTCAGCCGGTTTAAAGATGTAGAGCTTGCTGAGTTATAATTGCCAAAACTATCGATTTATAAATATTGATGGCACCAGGTCATAACTATTGCTAACACCAAACTTGAAAGTGTACCTCCCTTATATGCATATCACCTGTTGAGGGAGTCCTGGACTAAGGGGTCCTTGGGCGTCCGGCCTGATTAGCCATGGGCCGGACTGATGGGCTCTGAAGACATGAAGACCGAAGACTGCGCCCGTGTCCGGATGGGCCTCTCCTTGGTGTGGAAGGCAAGCTTGGCAACCAAATATGTAGATTCCTTTCCTTTGTAACCGACCTTGTGTAACCCTAGATCCTCCCGGTGCATATATAAACCGGAGGACTTAGTCCGGAAAGGACAGATACTCATTACCATAGTCATACAAGCTAGACTTCTAGGGTTTAGCTATTACGATCTCGTGGTAGATCAACTCTTGTAATACTCATATCCATCAAGATCAATCAAGTAGGAAGTAGGGTATTACCTCCATAGAGAGGGCCCGAACCTGGGTAAACATCGTGTCCCCTGTCTCCTGTTGCCATCGACCTTAGACGCACAGTTCGGGACCCCCTACCCGAGATCTGCCGGTTTTGACACCGACATTGGTGCTTTCATTGAGAGTTCCACTGTGCCATCCCCAAAAGGTTTGATGGCCCCTTCAATCGTCAACAACAATGCTGTCCAAGGGGAAACCTTCCTCCCTGGACAGATCTTCGCGTTCGGCGGCTTCGCACTACGGGCCAACTCACTTGGCCACCTAGAGCAGATCGACAGCTACGCCCCTGGCCATCAGGTCAGATTTGGGAGCTTGAATTACATCGCAGACATCCATGGAGATTTGATCTTCGCCGGATTCGAGACCGCGGCGACCGCTCCTAGTCCCCCCGATGAACATGACCTAAATCTGTCATCGGGCTGCATCCAGGAGATTGCTCCTATAACTGCTATGGCCGTAGATCCGGAGCATATTGCACCGTCCAAGGACGGGAGGCTCAACCCCACCGCGGAGGCCGCAGATTCCACGGCGTTGGAGCCGAACATAGACCTAAAGTCACACGACGTCTTTGTCATCGGAACTCCGGACTCGTCTCTGGTCATAAATTCCGAGCCATGTGCATCTGCGGAAGTCGAAATGGATCGCTTATCAATCTTTTAGTTTAGCACCGCGGACATCTTCCAGCATTCGCCCTTGGGTGACATGCTAAATTTGTTAAGAAATTTGTCCTTGGTGGGGGAGTCATAGCCGAATTATGTCTGGTTCGAGCTGGAGGCTGATGATGGGGGAGAATTTCGCCTCCCGCCCACCACCCACTTCATAGCCACTCTCGAAGACTTAACCGACATGCTTGACTATGACTCCAAAGACATCGACGGTATGGACGATGATGCCGGAGACGAGGAGGCCCAAAACCCGTCGTTCACCGAATGATGGACGGCCACTTCCACATATGACGTCTACATGGTAGATATGCCGAAAAATAATAGCGACGATGACAAAGAAAATCCAGCTGAGAATAAACCTCCTGAGACACAGCAAAAACATCAGCGTCATCGGCGCCGCTCTAATCCACGTCGTCCCAAAAACAGCAATACTGGCACCGGAGAAAATAATACTCCGGACGATGCCGAAAACAATGAAGACCCTGATGATGTCACATCCGAGCAGGAGGATCAAGAACACGGGCAAAATAGCCCCAACGAACAGGCCAGGACCAATGACTCGGAGGATGGTAGTTATCGTCCGCTCTCTGAGGATGAGGAAAGCCTCGGCAACGAAGATTTTATCGTGCCTGAGGAACCCCTCGAGCAGGAGCGCTTCAAGCGCCAGCTAATAGCTGCCGCAAGGAGCCTGAAAAAGAAACAACAGCATCTTCAAGCTGACCAAGATCTGCTCGTTCACAGATGGACTGATGTCCTGGCAGCCGAAGAATACGGCCTCAGACGCCCAGCCAAGAGTTACCCATAGCGAAGGTTGCTACCTCAGTTCGATGAAGAGACGCCGGAGCCCATACCTCCCTCGCGTAACGCGGCCGACCGAACACTACGCGGTCAGGACAGTGCAGCGGATCGACAACCTCGTGGTCGGGATAGAGCGGCAATTCAAGCCGAACAGCCCACCCCGCCGCCACGAAAAATAGAGACAAAACAGTCCGGGGTCATACGTACGACCTTCGGCAAACCCTGGGCAGTAGAGCAGGACATACAAGATCGATCTACGGATCGCCAGGACGTGCTTCGACATGCGATGATGGCTATCTATTCGGACGTAACAAACCTAGTCACGCTCGAGTCGATAACCATAGATGGACTCCATCGGAGCTACGTCGCGACATGCCCGATATAGAGGCACCGCACACCCTCTTTGCTTCATTGATGAAGTAATGGACAATGAATTCACCGAAGGGTTCAAAACCGTCAATATTGAATCATACGACAGAACAACCGATCCCGCAGTATGGATCGAGGATTTTATTCTCCACATTCACATGGCCTGCGGAGATGACCTTCATGCTATCAAATACCTCCCACTAAAACTCAAAGGGCCAGCTCGGCACTGGTTAAACAGCCTGCCTGAAAATTCCATCGACAACTGGGAGGACTTGGAAGAAGCCTTTCTTGACAACTTCCAAGGTACATACGTCCGGCCGCCAGACGCCGATGACTTAAGTCACATAGGTCAACAGCCCGGGGAGTCAGCCAGGAAATTCTGGACTAGGTTCCTAACTTAAAAGAACCAGATCATCGATTGTCCGGATGCAGAAGCCCTAGCGGCCTTTAAACATAGCATCCGCGACGAATGGCTCGCCCGCCACCTCGGCCAAGAAAAGCCGAAATCTATGGCCGCCCTCACGGTCCTCATGACCCGCTTTTGTGCGGGTGAGGACAGCTGGCTGGCTCGTAGTAAAAATACGGCCAGTGAGGCAGGCCCCTCCAAGGCCAAAAACAGCAACAACAAGCCCCGACGCAGCAGACACAAACGCCGAAGCAATGGCGATAGCACCGACGAAACTGTTGTAAACGCCGGATTCAGTGGCTCCAAGTCCGGTCAGCGGAAAAAGCCGTATGAAAGAAACAATCAGGGACCATCTAGCATGGACCACATACTTGACCGTATGTGCCAAATTCATGGCACCCCGCACAAACCAGATAATCATACCAACAGAGATTGCTGGGGTTTTAAGCAAGCCGACAAGTTAAACACCGAGAATAAGGAAAAGGGATCGCAGAGAGAGGACGATGACGAGGAGCCCCTGCAACCAACGACAGGGGGACAGAAGAAGTTTCCCCCTCAAGCCAAAACGATGAACATGATATACGCTATGCACATCCCCAAAAGGGAGCGCAAGCGCGCACTAAGGGACGTTTATGCGATAGAGCAGTCGCCCCAAAATTCAACCCATGGTCATCATGCCCGATCACTTTTGATCGTCGGGATCATCCGACCAGTATCCAGCACGGCGGATTAGCTGCACTATTCCTAGACCCAATCATCGACGGATTCCACCTAACGCGAGTCCTCATGGACGGTGGTAGCAGCCTCAATCTGCTCTATCAGGATACAATATGCAAAATGGGCATTAACCCATCACGGATCAAACCCACAAGGACTACTTTTAAGGGAGTCATAACAGGCGTAGAGGCCCGCTATACGGGCTCAATCACACTAGAAGTTGTCTTCGGATCTCCGAATAACTTCCAAAGCGAGGAGTTAATCTTCGATATCGTCCCCTTTCGCAGCGGCTATCACGCACTGCTCGGACAAACCGCATTCGCTCGATTCAATGCGGTACCTCACTACGCTTATCTCAAGCTCAAGATGCCCGGATCATGTGGCGTCATAACAATCAATGGAAATATGGAACGCTCCCTCCATACCGAGGATCACACAACGGCCTTAGCAGCAGAAATACAGTGCGGCCTTTTCCAGCAGAACCTTAATTCAGCGGCCAAACCCCTGGACACAATTAAAAGAGTCCGGACTATTCTGCAGCAAGACAGCCCGGCTCGTCAAGAGCTCAATTAGCAATTTGGCCTCCGTCCCAGTCCCGATCAAACAGCGACATTCGTACCTCGCGTACATAACTACGCACTCAAAATCCCATGGGTACTGACAGAGGCATAGCTAGCTCGCGATCCACAGTGCGGCTCGACCGACCCTCGGATTCGCACGCCTTCATCTTTATGTTTCATTTCAGGTTTTTCTCTTTTTGAGGTTTCTTCTGACAACCTGTTTGCCGGACACACCAAGGAGGCAAGGAGCTTTGGCGTACAAGGGAATCTCCAGGTGGTCTCTACTAACGATTGCTATACCTATTTTACATACCCGCACGCGGCTCGCTCTTGGTCATGGCATGTTAAATAGCCTTACTTGCTTATCGCATTTCTTGTACAAGTACACCTCGACGTATTAATCACATTACAATGGTAAATAAATGGTAGCATCAGCTTATTACTTGATTTTCTCCTTGCCTTTGTATTTATTACTCATCGAACCCGTACACTCTAGTACGTATCAGTTCGCCAGGGGCTTCATCACGCCCCGCAGTACGGCAATAAAGTACGAATACTTTTTATAGTACGGTTCGGAACACCGAACCTATAGCATTATATGCATCGGCTCCGAATCATGTCTTTGGTCAATAGTTGGGTTGCCCAGCTCCTGTGCTTACTACCTTACGTTCCGCTATATCGGCTAGGGTAGTAAAGGGAGAACTACTGTGATTGTGTCCCGGTTCTTCCGGACGAGCACCTCAGTAGAGAAAGCTGAAAACTGACTGTCATGATGCAGCGAGAGCTGGTCAGCTGTTCGAGAGGTTTCAAATCCTTAGTGATTTTTTCTGCTTTATGCGAGGAATCGGTTTTTATCCAATCAGGCGTGTATAGCGCCCCTAGCTCGGTCTTCCGGATACCAGGGGCTTCGCCAAGATTCTTATTGTCAAACCCCTATGGCTACGCGAGGGCGATAAAAGCCGTATAGTCTGATTGCCTCGTATGTCACGCTAAATATACGTCTCAAATGTATCTATAATTTTTTATTGTTCCATGCTATATTATAGTCTATTTTGGACATTAATGGGCTTTATTATACACTTTTATATTATTTTTGGGACTAACCTATTAACCGGAGGCCCAGCCCAAAATTGATGTTTTTTGCCTATTTCAGAGTTTCGCAGAAAAAGAATATCAAACAAAGTCCAAACAGAATGAAACCTTCGGGAACGTGATTTTTGGAACGAAAGTGATCCAAAGGACTTGGACCCTACGTCAAGACATCAACCAGGAAGGCACGAGGTTGGGGGGCGCGCCTACCCCCCTGGGCGCGCCCTCCACCCTCATGGGGCCCATGTTGCTCCACCGACGTACTTCTTCCTCCTATATATACCTATGTACCCCCAAAAACCTAATTCCACCGCCGCAACCTTCTGTACCCGTGAGATCCCATCTTGGGGCCTTTTTCGGAGCTCCACCGGAGCGGGCATCGATCACGGAGGGCTTCTACATCAACACCATAGCCTCTCCGATGATGTGTGAGTAGTTTACCTCAGACCTTCGGGTCCATAGTTATTAGCTAGATGGCTTCTTCTCTCTTTTTGGATCTCAATACAATGTTCTCCCCCTCTCTTGTGGAGATCTATTCGATGTAATCTTCTTTTGCAGTGTGTTTGTTGAGACCGATGAATTGTGGGTTTATGATCAAGTTTATCTATGAACAATATTTGAATCTTCTCTGAATTCTTTTATGTATGATTGGTTATCTTTGCAAGTCGCTTTGAATTATCAGTTTGGTTTGGCCTACTAGAAGTGCTTAGCTTTGGGTTCAATCTTGCAGTGTCCTTTCCCAGTGACAGTAGGGGCAGCAAGGCACGTAATGTATTGTTGCCATCGAGGATAACAAGATGGGGTTTATATCATATTGCATGAGTTTATCCCTCTACATCATGTCATCTTACTTAAAGCGTTACTCTGTTCTTTTGAACTAATACTCTAGATGCATGCTGGATAGCGGTCGATGTGTGGAGTAATAGTAGTAGATGCAGGCAGGAGTCGGTCTACTTGTCGCGGACGTGATGCCTACATACATGATCATACCTAGATATTCTCATAACTCTGCTCAATTCTATCAATTGCTCAACAGTAATTTGTTCACCCACCGTAATACTTATGCTCTCGAGAGAAGCCACTAGTGAAACCTATGGCCCCCGGTGATGAAGTCATGTACCTGGGGTAGGGTCATAGACCTGCCCAAAGGTACCCTCCACAAGGACATTCACAAGAGAAGCAGCCTTCCAGTCGACCTGGTAGGCTTCCACTCGACAGATTCAAAGACACTCGACTATGAAGACCCACTCGACCACCAAGAGTCCAAGAGCCACTCGGTGTCCAAACGGTCTGTAGTTAAATAGTATTTATGACCTTAATGACACTTTATGTAAGGCGTTACCAGTAACACCTAGCTTTAACGCACCTTAAACCCTCTACTACGTGGGTTGGCTGGGGTCCTGGCGCACTCTATATAAGCCACCCCCCTCCACAGGTAGAAGGGTTCGCACCCCTGTAACACATACGCATATAATCGAGTCGACCGCCTCCGGGCTCCGAGACGTAGGGCTATTACTTCCTCCGAGAAGGGCCTGAACTCGTAAATCTCTTGCGTATACAACTACTCCATAGCTAGGATCTTGCCTCTCCATACCTACCCCCCATTCTACTGTCAGACTTAGAACCATGACAGTTGGCGCCCACCGTGGGGCAGGTGTTCTAGCAAATTGTTGGAGAAGTTGGGATTCTCTCGATCTCCGGCGTCATGGTTTCAGGTGGAGTTCTGGTCGACGGCCACGAGATCCATCTCGGTGCGCTCATGTTCGTCGCCGACGACTCCGCAACCTTCGGGAGGCTCCACTCGGCGTGGGCGCGCCCCCATCCGCTGGGCGACGCACTTTCGCAGCGTGTCATGGCGTCCTCCTGCGGCAACCGTCGACCCGGTATGGGTCGGCTCCTGTATGCTTCACTCCCGGTCTCCCACCGGCGCAAGCTTTCCGGTCGGTCGAGGCTTCAGCGGTGGGTGAGGCATGCGGTGGCCCGCCGATCGGCCATCCCCAAGTCGCGGCGATCGAGCCCGATTTAATCCCTCTGGCCTGTTCGACCGGCTCCGTAGAGACCGCGTCGAATGCGATAGCGATGATCCGGCGGCAGAGGTTACGATGGTCGATGGACCACGCAGTCCCCTGGATTCACCCGCACCAACGAAGGTGGCGGTGGAAGCGATCGGTGCAAGCCCACGAAGAGTACTTGCCCGAGCCCCTCACTTCGCTCGAGAGGGAGGAGCTTCGTCGTCGGAACATGGATGCACTTCACACTCCTATCGTTGGAGAAACCCCCGAGGCTCGTGCCTTGGAGGATGCGCGCTTGGCCAACCTGGCTGAGCGCACTCGACTGGAAAATCTTCAGCGAGTGCTGGACGAGCGTACGCGATCGAGGGTTCCAGAATCCAGTCGACGCCAGCTCTTTCAACCGCCAACCCAGGTATATCGAACTCCGATTCAGAATTTAGCAGCTGCCGCCCGTATAGCAGAATCAATTCAGCCTTCCCAGTCGGAGGCAGGTAGAGGTTTGCAGCAAATCAGGGATTTGCTCCGGGCGGCGGGAGATCAAAACTCAGTTGTATCCCAGTCGCGGAACAGGGTTCACATCGATCCGTCGCTGCGAATTCATTCCAGTCGGCCCATAGTCCAAGATCGCCCCGGAGGCGTGAGGAACGTGGAGGCGGCGTGATGATCAATACAAGGGCGCGAGCAGTATGAGCGCCGATTCGATCGCAACGATCGACGCCGAGTGCCCTCCTCCCCAAGGGGTGGATCAGACGCTCCTCGGCAGCAGGACGGCGACGCCAAAAACAGTCTTGGGCGAAGAGTTCCAGTCGACCCCAGGGAACCAGGCTTTGATGCGAGATCCATTATCGTTCAAGGTTTGGTCGACAGGAACAGAGCTCACCGAGACGGCCATGATAGAGATGTTCCTTCCAGTAGTAGAGTTCATGTCTCGGGACCAGAGTGTTTCAACAGAGCCATCAGGGCCGCAGTGATTCCTCCCAACTTCAGGTTGGCGACTGGAGTCAGCAAGTTCACTGGAGAATCCAAGCGTGACACTTGGCTTGAAGATTACCGAGTGGCGGTTCAGATCGCCGGTGGCAACGATGAGGTAGCCATGAAGCATTTACCTCTTATGTTGGAGGGTTCAGTCAGGGCGTGGTTGAATCAGTTAGCACCCAACAGTATTTACACTTGGGAAGATCTTGCCCGAGTGTTTGTCAGGACATTTAAAGGAACTTGCAAACGACCATCAGGTTTGACAGAGTTGCAGTCGTGCGTGCAAAAGTCGAGTGAAACCTTGATAGATTATATCCAGAGGTGGATCACTTTGCACCACACAGTCGAGAATGTATCTGATCACCAGGCAGTCTGTGCCTTCAAGGAAGGTGTCAAGAACAGAGAATTGATTTTGAAATTTGGTCGAACCGGAGATATGACCCTGATTCGGATGATGGAGATTGCCACCAAATATGCAAATGGTGAAGAAGAGGATCGGCTCCGGAGTGGTAAATATAAATCGGCTGCCAATGAGACCGGCGGAGGAAATTCTAGTCGGAAGCAGAAGTGCAAAGCCGAGCCAGCGGCTCCCGGAGAGGCCTTGGCAGTGACCCCAGGAAAGTTCAAGGGGAAACCCAAGGGTCCTTGGAACCCTAAGAAGGTAAAAGACCAGGATGGGAACGACGTGTTGGATTTACCATGTCATATTCATACAAAGAAAGATGAAGAGGGTAAACTCATTTACCCGAAACATATCACTCGACAGTGTCAGCTCTTGATTCAGCAGTTCCAAGGGAAACAGCCCAAGGATAAGGATAAGGAGACAGACAAAGTTGAGGATAGAGATGACAGTGATGGTGGATATCCCCACGGAGTCATTCCTGGAAAGAAGGCTGAGTCACTCGGCCAAATTGCTCTTGATGTAGTTTTTGGTGATTCAAAGCATTTCCGGAAAGAAAAGTTGACCTTCGAGGTCGTGGATTTCCAGAGCGCTTATCACGCTATTCTGGGGAGACCAGCTTATGCACGTTTCATGGCCCGACCATGTTACGTGTATCTTAAACTGAAGATGCCTGGTCCCAAGGGCGTGATCATTGTCACAGGCAATCGGAAGAAGGCAGAAGAGTGCTTCCATAAAGGCTCTAAAATCGCCGATGCTCAGTTGGCAGTAGTAGATCTACAAGAGTACCAGAAAACTGCGGATCCGAGTGATTTGTTGCGAGCTAAGAAGCCCGCTACGGAGTCAGCATTCTAGTCGACTGGCGAGATGAAACAGGTTCACATTCACCCGACCGATCCCGATGCTGCTCCGACCAACATCTCAACAACACTCGACTCAAAATAGGAAGAAGCGCTCATCCAGTTCCTCCGTGAGAACTGGGACATCTTTGCATGGAAGCCTCACGACATGCGGGTGTTCCTAGGGGGCTGGCTGAGTATCGCCTACGAGTCGACCCAAAATTCAAACCAGTTAAAGAATATCTTGGCGGTCCGCCGTCGTAAGAGAAAGGCCATTGGCGAGGAGGTGGCTCGGCTCTTAGCAGCAGAGTTCATCCGAGAGATCTACCACTCCGAGTGGCTCGCCAACGTTGTCATGGTCCCCAAGAAGGACAAGTCGTTGCGCATGTGCATTGATTTGAAGCATATCAATCGGGCCTGCCCGAAAGATCATTTCCCTCTTCCTCGCATCGACCAAATAGTCGACTCAACTGCGGGATGCGAGAGGTTGTCTTTTTTAGACGCCTATTCCGGGTACCATCAGATCCGTCTGTATGGACCCGATGAGATTAAAACAGCGTTCATCACTCCATTCGGGTGCTTCTGTTATGTCACCATGCCATTCGGCCTCAAGAATGCCGGAGCCACATTCATGAGGATGATTCAGAAGTGTTTGCTCACTCAAATAAGTCGGAATGTGGAAGCATACAAGGATGATATAGTGGTCAAGTCACGAAAGGGTTCCGACCTGTTGACTGACCTTGCTGAAACATTTGCCAATCTCAGGAGGTATGATATCAAGCTTAATCCATCAAAGTGTACATTTGGAGTTCCTGGTGGAAAGTTACTCGGTTTTCTCGTTTCCGAGCGAGGAATCGATGCTAACCCAGAAAAGGTTGGCACCATACTCAATGAAGCACCTGTGCGTGTGCGATGTCCGAAACTTCTTGGATGCTTGGCGCTTTAAGTCGATTCATCTCTCGCCTCGGTGAAAAGGCATTGCCTCTTTACCGATCGATGAAGAAGTCGACAAGTTCGAGTGGACTCTAGAAGCTGATGCAGCGTTTGCGAGCTCAAAGCTCGCTCTCCACCAACCGGTGCTTGCTGCTCCAATCAGCAAGGAGCCTTTGCTGCTTTACATTGCAGCCACCGGACAAGTCGTCGATGCCGTTTACGGTCGGCGGGAAGAAGACGGAAAAACCTTCAAAGTTCAACGCCCGGTTTATTATCTTTCAAATCTCAATTTATCAAAGCAAAGATACCCTCACTATCGAAGCTTGTTTATGGGATCTATATGACCACGAAGAAGGTTGCTCATTATTTCTCGATCATTCCATTACGATCGTCGTGACGCCTTTATCGGAAATTCTTCATAACAGAGATGCAACTGGTCGAGTGGCAAAATGGGCGATTGAACTCCTTCCCCTTGATATCAAATTCGAGGCAAATAAAGCCATCAAGTCCCAAGCAATAGCAGATTTCCTCGCCGAGTGGACTGAACAGCAACTTCCGATCCAAGTTCACTCGAAACACTGGACTATGTTTTTCGATGGTTCCAAGATGCTGAACGGTTCTGGTGCAGGGGTTGTATTGGTTTCCCCCCGAGGAGATAGACTCAAGTATGTTCTCCAGATTCACTTTGATTCTTCCAACAACAAAGCAGAATATGAAGCACTCATGTATGGGTTGCGCATGGCCATTTCACTCGGCGTCCGTCGCCTTATGGTCTATGGTGACTCGGATCTGGTTGTTAATCAAGTGATGAAGGAGTGGGATGTCAGAAGCCCAGCTATGACAGGTTATTGTAATGCAGTGAGAAAGCTGGAGAAGAAATTCGAGGGGTTAGAGCTTCATCATATACCCCGACTGAAAAATCAAGCTGCGGATGATTTGGCGAAGATAGGGTCCAAGAGGGAAGCCATTCCCAGTAATGTATTTTGGAACACATTCATGCTCCATCAGTGCAGGAGGATCCTTTCACAGAAGAAGCCCCGCAGCAAAAGAGTGCCAATGATCCGACTGAAGTTGAGGTCCCAGCCGTGGTCGACCTGATTATGGAAGTTGTGGTCATCACTCCCGACTGGACGGTGCCGTACATCGCATATATCCTAAGGAAAGAGCTCCCAGAGAATGAAGAAGAGGCTCGACAGATCGTCCGTCGATCCAAGGCCTTTACAGTGATCAAGGGACAATTGTACAGAGAAAGCGTGGTCGAGTCGGCCGAAGTGTATCACGCCGTAAGAAGGTCGATAATTCTTGAGGATATCCACTCGGGACCTGTGGCCATCATCGTCCTCCCGGACCATCGTGGCTAAAGCATACCGAAGCGGATTTTACTTGGCAAAGCAAATGAAATGGCAAAAGAAATAGTCGACAAGTGTGAAGGATGTCATTCTATTCCAACATGTCGCACAAGCCAGCCTCAGCCTTGAAGACCATTCCACTCGTTTGGCCCTTCGCTGTTTGGGGATTGGACATGATTGGACCGTTGAGAATGGCGAAGCGGTTTCACCCATTTGCTAGTAGCGATCGACAAGTTCACCAAGTGGATCGAAGCCAAGCCCATCAAGAACCTCGATGCATGCAATCGCTATCGGTTTCATCGAGAGTTGATATTCAGATATGGATTTCCGCATAGCATCATCACCGACAATGGGTCAAACTTCAATAATGACAAGTTCAAAGCCTTCGCGCCTCTCAAGGCACGCTGGTCGACTATGCTTGATGGCTCATCCTTAGTCGAATGGAAAAGCGAGCGTGCAAGCGGCCTCATTCTCAAAGGGCTAAAACCTCGGCTGATGCGTGATCTCAAACACGCAGCAGGAGCTTGGGTCGACGAACTTCCATCAGTTCTCTGGGGATTGAGGACCACTCCTAATCGGTCGACTTGGAGAACTCCATTCTTCCTGGTCTATGGAGCTGAAGCAGTTCTACCGAGTGACCTGCTTCACAATGCGCCTCGAGTCAAGCTATACTCTGAAGAAGAAGCGGAACAAGCCCGGCAAGATGCAGTCGACCTCTTGGAAGAGGAGAGAGATATGGCCTTGATCCGCTCGACTATCTATCAGCAAGACTTGCGTCGATTCCATGCCAGAAATGTGAAGAGTCGAGACTTCCAAGAGGGAGATTTGGTCCTCCGAGTGGATCAACAGAAACCACACAAGCTTGCTCCCACTTGGGAAGGTCCTTCATCGTCACGAGAGTCCTCCACAATGGGGCATATCATCTCTACAACGTCGATCGCCAGATCGGCGAGCCTCGACTTGGACGCGGAGCTGCTCCGCCTTTTACACTTAAAACTCACTCGGTTGAGATGTAATAAAAGTACTTTTGTAGTTTGTTTATCCAAGACAAAAATGTTATAATTTTCCCGGTGATTGTTATTGCTTTTGTTGAAATTACCCCGATGGGTGGCTTAGTCGCGAATCCGATTCGCCTAAGTTTGTAAAAAATCCTTTCAGTGCGAGCCAGGTCTCTCACTCGGGGCTTAGCTGCGAATCCGCTTCGCCTAAGTATTCAAAATCCTACCGAGTGGCGAGCCAGCCTCCCACTCGGAGGCTTAGCTGCAGTCAAGTACTCGCCTAAGTATCCAAAATCCTACCGAGTGGTGAGCCAGCCTCCCACTCGGAGGCTTAGCTGCAGTCAAGTACTCGCCTAAGTATCCAAAATCCTACCGAGTGGCGAGCCAGCCTCCCACTCAGAGGCTTAGCTGCAGTCCAAGTACTCGCCTAAGTATCCAAAATCCTACCGAGTGGCGAGCCAGCCTCCCACTCGGAGGCTTAGCTGCAGTCCAAGTACTCACCTAAGTATTCAAACCTTGCCGAGTGGTGAGCCAGCCTCCCACTCAGGGGCTTATAACAGCCCAAGGATTCGCCTTAAACATCCAAAGTGATAAAAATCCTACCGAGTGGAGAGCAAACCTCCCACTCGGGGGGCTTAGCTGCAGCCCAGTGCTCGCCTAAGTAATAGAAACCCTACCGAGTGGAGAGCAAACCTCCCACTCGGGGGCTTAGCTGCAGCCTAGTGCTCGCCTAAGTAATGGAAATCCTACCGAGTGGAGAGCAAACCTCCCACTCGGGGGCTTAGCTGTAGCCCAGTGCTCGCCTAAGTAATAAAAATCCTACCGAGTGGAGAGCAAACCTCCCACTGGGACTTAGCTGCAGCCAGTGCTCGCCTAAGTAATAAAATCCTCTGAGTGGAGAGCAAACCTCCCACTCGGGGCTTAGCTGCAGCCAGTGCTCGCCTAAGTAATAAAAATCCTACAGTGGAGAGCAAACCTCCCACTCGGAGGCTTAGCTGCAGCCAGTGCTTGCCTAAGTAAGGAATTCATCCCAATCCGCAAGGACGACGAGGTGCGGTCGATCGCTACCTCCTCCTTCGAGCTTCGCCACAAGTACAACGTGCGGTCCATCCCAATCCGCAAGGACGACGAGGTGCAGGTCGATGATACCTCCTCCTTGAGCTTCGCCACAAGTACAACGTGCGGTCCATCCCAATCCATAAGGACGACGAGGTGCATGTCGATCGCTACCTCCTCCTTCGAGCTTCGCCACAAGCACAACGTGCGGTTCGTCCCGATCTGTAAGGACGACAAGGTCGATCGCGATCATGTGTTTCACCTCTACCGCAGGATAGATGAAGCACAAGTCGATTGGAATTTCAACGGAATATCTTCCGAATGAGGAATAAAGTTCTCTCGAATGCAAGCAAAGCATGTTAAAGGAAAAACCAAGTTCGGATAAATGTCCTACGGATCCAAAGGCGCTCAGGCGTTAAGCCTGTTAAAGTTTATCGATTACAGAAACCACTCGGCATTCCGAGGCAAATTTAAAGTGGGACTTAGAAGTTTTTTACTCCTCCGGCGGAGGACTGGAAGGTGCAACAAACTGATCGAGGTCGATTCCGTCAGCAATACGGGTAGCAGCAGCAATGAAAGTCTCCATGAAAGATCTGAAGTTGTGCTTCCTGGTATTGGCAACCTTGAGAGACACCAGCTTGTCCTCTTGTGCTTCTTTGCAATGGACACGAACCAGAGATAGAGCAACATCAGCACCACACCTGGCAGATGACTTTTTCCATTCTTGCACTCGACTTGGAATCTCATTCAGTCGAGTCATCAGGGATTCAAGATCATTCTGGAGAGTCTATTCTGGCCAGAGAGTCGAATCGATCCGCGACACTGCAACTTTCAGTCGAGCAAGATAATCCACTACGCTAGCAACACGAGACTCCAGTCGGAGCACATTCATAGTAGATTCGTCCTTCACAGGAGAGTTAATGGGGTCCAAGCTGGTTTCCACTCGACTGGTTTCTTCTTCAAAGTTTTGGCAGAATTCTGAAAACACAACTCAGACTCAAAATGAAGATCATGTGATGAGCCGGTGAGAGCAAGACAGTTGGATAAAAGAGATTACCTTCAGCATGAGAAATAGCTTCTTGGCGAACCCTCCAAGATAAATCTCGTGTTGTTTCGCTTCCCTTGGTAGCCAACCTTGTCGATGTAGAACATTCTTGTCGTTCTTCAGTCGACTGACTTCCTTGTTTGCCGTGTCAAGAGAGGCTTTCAGCTTGGCATTTTCATCTTCAAGTTTGTCGACTGAGGCAAGCTTCTCTTCACCGAGCTTTGTTTTCTCCAAAGCCGCCTTATGTGCCTCTGCAGGGTCAAGGTCCTTCTTCTTCAAAGTCTCTTCCAGTTTATCTCAAAGCAACAATGAGAACAGAGTTGAGAATGAGCAGAAAAACAGAGGCATCGTCAAAAATTCTCACCAGCCATACCTTTTGCTTCATCCTTTGCCTTCGCAAATTCTCCCGAGCAAGCTTCAAATCGAGGTTGAGCTGAATCTGCTTTTCTCTAACTCTCAAGATAGCGAGCCACAAGCTCGCAAGATTTCTACAAAGAGTCAACCAACGAAAGACATCAAAGACAGATCACTTCCGAGTGACTAAGGAAAAATAGTAGCATTTCTAAGACTACGGTCGAATAAAACATTGACAAGTAGTCTCGGGACTACACCAGCGGTGCACTCAGCGATGCCCCCACTGGTTTACCAATTTGGTTCGATCGATCGACCAAAAGAGGCAAAAAGGTTATGATTCTAAAAACATGGCTAATTGTCAGTGGTCAGCCGCAGTAAAAAAAAGTTCTTTAGACTATAGTCAACTGCACGCAGTCGACCATAGTCTCGGGGACTACACCCAGTGGGTGCACTTAGCGTGCCCCCACCAGTTTTACAGTTCCATTCGACTTGGTCCGTCCAGGTCGAGTGAAGAAGATCACAGCATAAAGACCATAGCCGACTGCACGCAGTCGACCATAGTCTCGGGGACTACACCCAGTGGGTGCACTCAGCGTGCCCCCACAAAAGTTCAAACGACACACACACCCAGTGGGTGTACAGATATGGAAATCTCTAGAAGAAAGCAGTTTCAGATAATATATCCTAACAAAGCAAGCGACGACTGACTTACTTGGACATTGCTCTAGAGAGCTGAACTGGCATCATAGGCCGCCTGACTTGCCTCCCGAGCCGCTTTCACCTGCTCCATCATGATCCCTGCCTGGCGTATGGCCTCCTTAGCAGCACTTACTTGGTCTTCCGGGACGTGGTGTGTAGCAAAGAGAGATGGTGGATCAGCAGTCGACGAAGTGGGTCGGACACTCGTCAGCGGTACAACAAAAGATACAGAAGTCCGAGTGGGATTGCCTCCCTCGGAAATCAGCGTCTCAGAAGTCGCCGCGACTTGAGCAGCCTTGCCAGCAGGCACTTTCTTGTTCCTCCTCTTCCTCAATGGCGCTTCCTCGTCATCATCGGGGAGATCAATGACGTGAGGTGGAACTACAAGAGAGATCCAGAAGTAAACATGGAAGCCCAATCGACTAAAAAGATCCACTCGGCTAAAAGTGAAACCTCAGAGATCTTACCAAGATTGGAAGTGGCCGCATCCTCCATTTCCTGATCATCGTGCTTGGCTGAAGTCTCGGAGGTAGCGGCGCTGAAGATTTCAAGAGTCGGCTGATCAGTCATCAAGTCGACCAAAAGTTCAGTCATGTTGAAAAAGGAAATACAAGGTTCTGATTGGTTACCCGGAGATAGTGGGGATGACCATTCGCATCTTGGGCAAGGCCTTCGCCGGCTTTGACGACGTCGCTCGAGGTTGCTTCGGCGGCTTCTCAGTCGGCACGGGAGAAGTTGTCCTAGGTCGCTTCGTCGACTGACCGGTGGGCACAACAGCTTTACCGCGCCCGGCCGCCGGGTCGTGCGTCAACTTGGACCTTCCCTCCGAGCGAGGAGGGTCGACGTCTTCCTCCTCTTCTTCCTCCTCCTCCTCATCATCAGAGTCATCCTCCTCCTCATCCTCCTCGCCGTTGGACTCCCATTCCTCCGGACTCTCACCTCCACTTCCTTCTTCTTCTTCGGCTGTTTCCTGCGCCCCGTTGGGCATCGAGTACATCTCAATGGTGACCTAGAAGACAACAAAACAAGGTGAAAGTCAGTCGACGAAATTGACATCAAAACAGAATGAATGCAGCAGAATCACAGTCGGAGATAAGCGGTGATACCTTGTCTGGTTGATAACTCTGGTCGAGTGGTGGAATCCTCCTAGCTCCGCGAGGGTTGTCTTTATTTCCTGTGATTGCAGTCATCCACTTCTCCAGTATGGCGTCATCAACCTCCTCCGGATTGACCCGAGTGGTATCATCCGTACCAGAGTACATCCACATCGGATGACCTCGGTATTGGAGTGGCTGAATATGCCGTCGGAGAAAAACCTCCAGGAGATCCATGCGGTCACCCCATCGCGAATAAGCTGGACTACACGCCCATCAGCAGCTTTACTTGGGCCTTCTCCTCTGGTAACACCTTCGGGAAGATGGCTTGTTCACTCGACTCATGGAGAAAGGAGGGAGCCAGTCGACCGCCCGGCGTCGGCTGGTCTTGGCAATAAAACCAGGTCGACTGCCACCCTCTAACCGAGTCGGGGAGAGTCATAGCTGGAAAGGCGCTCTTCCCCCTCATCTGGACTCCGAGTCCCCACACATTTGGATTACTTGGGTCCTCTCGTCATTCGGGCTCGTTTTCTTCACCGTCCCGAGAGCGACAGTGAATATGTGCTTGAAAAGACCCCAATGCGATCGACAACCCAAGAAATTTCGCAGAGCTAAACGAAAGCAGCAAGATACAAAATGGAGTTTGGAGTGTAATGGTGGAGTTGCGCTCCAAAAAAGTTTAGAAACCCCCGGAAAAAAGGATTTGGCGGCAGAGAAAACCCCCTATCTACGTGGGTGGCCAGGAGGACGCACTCACCCTCTTCAGGTTGCGGTTGCCACTCCGTGCCCGGAAGCCTCGCCAACCCATGGGGGATCAGTCCTTCGTTGGCCAGATCGGTGAGATCTTTCTCGGTGATGGTCGACCAGATCCAGTCTCCTTGGACCCAGCCCTGCGGCAGCTTGGACCGCGAAGAGGAACCGCCCCGACTGGGCGCTCTCCCCTTGGCCTTCGCCACCGTCTTCTTCACCCGTTCCAGGGCGGCAGTCTTGTCCTTCACCATGGTCGCCGGCGAGGAAAGTACCGAGCTTCGGTGCTGGACAGACGGAGAGCATGGCGAGAAAGTTTTGGAGGCGGAGAGAGGAGAAGTCTGAGGACGCACTGTTCAAAATGCCCGGTCCAACGCTTTATATGGGGTCGCTTCCGAGTGGCTGACCGGTAGGCCCAGGCAATCCCGTCACAATCCCGCAACAGGCGCGCGCACGATACGTGGCGAAAAAGGCAGCGCGAGGATCGAGGCATCATCATCTTATCCCATCCGAGTGCCGCGGTTTTCTCCGCTTCGCGCGCTCCCCAAAATTCGGATCCCGTGAAATCCGCTAACCGCAGAGCAACTCGTCAGATAACAGATTTCCTCAGATCCGTTGCTCGGAAATCCTCAGGTTCACAAAGTTCACTCGACAAACGTGAAGAATGGATCAAGGCGACTGAAAGAGAAGTTGATGCCATCACTAAAAGGTCGTTGATCCAGAGTAAGACGCACTCACAACACGAAGAACAGGTCGGAAAGATTATCAACTCCTTCCTCACTCAAACCTCGATCCATTCGGGGGCTAATGATGAAGTCATGTACCTGGGTAGGGTCATAGACCTGCCCAAAGGTACCCTCCACAAGGACATTCACAAGAGAAGCAGCCTTCCAATCGACCCGGTAGGCTTCCACTCGACAGATTCAAAGACACTTTCGACTATGAAGACCCACTCGACCACCAAGAGTCCAAGAGCCACTCGGTGTCCAAACGGTCTGTAGTTAAATAGTCTTTATGACCTTAATGACACTTTATGTAAGCGTTACCCGAGAACGCCTAGCTTTAACACACCTTAAACCCTCTACTACGTGGGCTGGCTGGGGTCTGGCGCACTCTATATAAGCCACCCCCTCGACAGTAGAAGGGTTCGCACCCAGTAACACATCGCATATAATCTAGTCGACCGCCTCCGGGCTCCGAGACGTAGGGCTATTACTTCCTCCGAGAAGGGCCTGAACTTGTAAATCTCTTGCGTATACAACTACTCCATAGCTAGGATCTTGTCTCTCCATACCTACCCCCCATTCTACTGTCAGACTTAGAACCACGACACCCGGGTCTATTTTCCATCATATTAATCTTCCAACACTTAGCTATTTTCATTGCCTTTTATTTTACTTTGCATCTTTATTATAAAAATACCAAAAATATTATCTTATCATATCTATCAGATCTCACTCTTGTAAGTGACCGTGAAGGCATTGACAACCCCTTTATTCCGTTGGTTGCGAGGATTTATTTGTTTGCGTAGGTGCGAGGGACTCGTGCGTGGCCTCCTACTAGATTCATACCTTGGTTCTCAAAAACTGAGGGAAATACTTATGCTGCTTTACTGCATCACCCTTTCCTCTTCAAGGGAAAACCAACGCAGTGCTCAAGAGGTAGCAAGAAGGATTTCTGGCGCCGTTGCCGCGGAGGCTTACGCAAGGTAAAGTCAAGATTTTGACTCCCGACAAGGAGCCATTTCTGGCGCCGTTGCCAGGGAGTCTATGCAAAAGTCAACATACCAAGTACCCATCACAAACCCTTATCTCCCGCATTACATTATTTGCCATTTGCCTCTCGTTTTCCTCTCCCCCACTTCACCCTTGCCGTTTTATTCGCCCTCTCTTTTCTGTTTGCCTCTTTTTCGCTTGCTTGCCATTATGGCTAGTCCCCTATCTTCTCCGTTGTCTCCCGAGAATGAAGTTCTTAATTTTAAGCAAAGGGAGGGAGAAAATCTAAAAGACGCTTGGTATAGAATTTGCAATGCTCAAAATAGATCTACCAGGAAGCAATCTACTTCCGTTCTTCTCCGCAATTTTTATGTAGGCGCTACTCCTTGGTACAAATATATCCTTGATACCATTACCGGAGGGAATTTCTTGGGTAGCCGTACTTTTGATTCTTATAATGCTATGATAGATTTGTTTGGCTCACCACCTCTTTTGGTTAATGGAACTATGCTAACTTTGGAGCATGTAATGCAAAGACTTGAAATTATTGAAAACAAAGTTGCTACCGTAGAGTTAATTGAAAATTTGGATAAAAATATCCACAACCAAATTACCCAATATGAATCTATTATGAGAGCCACTTATGGATTGCCTACCAAAGATTGCAATACCTAGATCTATCCTTGCTATTATGCCTAGCTAGGGGCGTTAAACGATAGCGCTTGTTGGGAGGAAACCCAATTTTATTTTTAGTTTTTTTTCCCTTTGCTTCTGTTTAGGAATAAATATTTGATCTAGCCTCTGGTTAGATGTTTTTTTATGTTTTAATTAGTGTTTGTGCCAAGTTTAACCTATAGGATCTTCTTGGATGATAGTTATTTGATCTTGCTGAAAATTCCAGAAACTTCCTGTTCACGAAAATAATTGTTAAAAATCACCAGAACGTGATAAAATATTTATTCAAATTGCTGATGATCAATAAACAAATTGTCTAGCTCTTCCTACTTTTGATGAATTTTTGGAGTTCCGTAAGTTTGCGTTAGTTACAAATTACTACAGACTGTTCTGTTTTTGACAGATTCTGTTTTTCGTGTGTTGTTTGCTTATTTTGATGAATCTATGGCTAATAAAATAGCTTATAAACCATAGAGAAGTTGGAATACAGTAGGTTTAACACCAATATAAATAAAGAATGAGTTCATTACAGTACCTTGAAGTGGTGTTCTGTTTTCTTTCGCTAACGGAGCTCACGAGATTTTCTGCTGAGTTTTGTGTTGTGAAGTTCTCAAGTTTTGGGTAAAAGATTTGATGGATTATGGAACAAGGAGTGGCAAGAGCCTAAGCTTGGGGATGCCCATGGAACCCCAATATAATATAAGGACACCTAAAAGCCAAAGCTTGGGGATGCCCCGGAAGGCATCCCTTCTTTCATCTACTTCCATCAGTAACTTTACTTGGAGCTATATTTTTATTCACCACATGATATGTGTTTTGCTTGGAGCGTCTTGTATTATTTGAGTCTTTATTTGTTAGTTTGACACAATCATCCTTGCTGTACACACCTTTTGAGAGAGACACACATGATTCGGAAATTGTTAGAATACTCTATGTGCTTCACTTATATCTTTTGAGTTATATAGTTTTTGCTCTAGTGCTTCACTTATATCTTTTAGAGCATGGCGGTGGTTTTGTTTTATAGAAACTATTGATCTCTCATGCTTCACTTATATTATTTTGAGAGTCTTAAAATATCATGGCAATTTGCTTTAATTATAATATCATGAGAAATTTGATGCTTGATAATTGTTGTAACATCCCAAATTTTCAATTTGGAATGTTATACATAGATCATCATTTGCATATCATATTTTATTGCATTTTGGCTTGATCCTAGAAATTTCACGCAACTCGAGGACCCACGGAGAGAGTTGGAGATTTCGTTATTTTCATATTTGAGTTTTCTCAAATTCTGAAAATAGGATCATTTGATTTTATTTATTTTATCTTCAATTATTTCTATTATAAAAATCTGAGAGAGGGAATAAAATGATTTTCCCAAAATAAATAAATATTGAAGTTTAATAAAAAATCAAATAAGATTTTTTATTCGGAGTTTATCGCTATTTTATTTGAAATTAGGAAAAATTGCATGTTTTCAAAACTGCATTTTAGGGTCAAGAAAATGTTCACCTCGTTCTAAATATTTTGTTTAGGTGGTAAAAATTTAATTTGGCATTTTTAGAATTTTATTTTATTTTTTAGAATTTTTCTTGTTTCGGCGGAAATCTCTTTAAAAATACGCCCCCGCACCCGACGGGGCCGAAGGCCCAGCCAGGCCGGCCCGCTCGCGCCGCCGTCTCCCGCTCCGGATTGGGACCGGAGTCCTGATCGCCACCGCCGCCCGAGTCCGGGAGGACTCCGCCTCCCCGCCCCCTCCCGCAAGCCACCGCCCCCCCCCCTTTAAAAGGCCGACCCGGGGGCCCCATGGAGCCCCAAGCCGCCCTCACCATCGCCGTCCACCACCGCCGCCGCCGCCGCGCCACCCCACGCCGTGCATAACCCCGCGGACCTTGCCGGAGCCGAGCCGAGGTAGCCACCCCGTCGCCCGGTTTTCTAAAGAAAACCGATCTGTTTTTTTTTTTAAAATCGATCCGGTTTTTCTTCAGAAACCCTAGGTTTCTTTTTTTTTAAATAGATCGGTTTTTTCTGGTTTATTTATTTAGCGAGCGTTCGCTCGTTCGTTCGTTTCAACGAATGATTTTTCATTGTTTAGTTTCAGTTAACAAACGTTCGTTCGTTAGCATGTTCGTCCGTTTTTCTTTTTCTCGGATTTTCCGCTATTATTTCTGATCGTGATTTCTGATCCGATTTTCGATCTAGTATAACTTTTCGCTCGTTTATCGGAATCAGGCGATTCAAGCGCCTAGAGTTTCGTCTCGAAACCCTATTTCCGATTAATCCACTCAAACAAGTTTTTGCCGCTGTAATATTTTACTTAGGTCCATATTAGTAAACGAAGCTTGTTTCTTTTGTCGTTTGACTTTCGTTGCTTCGTTCGAGTTGATTCTTTTTTGCAAACCGGAGTTCTTAAGTTGAACTTTTTGGTTAGATCTTTTATTTGAGTTTTATCTGTGCATTAGATGAGTACTTATTGTATGCTTGTTTGTTTGTGATAGAGTACCCGGAGTGCGCCGCTTGCTACTTCGAATCGCTAGGTTTCACGAATCATCAGCAAGGCAAGTAACACTTTGATCATATCCCTTTTCATACCCAGTTTTTATGCATCAGATCAATCCTCAAACATTGCATGATTAGGATCTAATTAAATTGTGGGTTTTGGGAAAGTAGATGAGGTAGTACCTATTACCTGCTTTATTATCAAACCCTTGGGAGTTACTTATACGTTTGCTTATTATGCCATGCTATGCTAGTAGACATGGATTGGGTGAGTGAATCCATGACAGATGTGAGATTGTTATTTAATGGTTTATTTAAGGTGGCAACTTAAACACACATCTGGGTGGATTGAGGTACCTGGGTATTCCAGGATTGCCTGTTTTTTTGTACCGCCACCCAGGCTCAAAGGGATCATGAGATTATTCATGCTAGAAACTTCCGTGTGCAGCCACAAGCTACTATGGGCTCTAGCATAGTTGATTAAGTCGTGCGAACTCTTACAGTGGTAGACCAGCAGATGTAGAGGGATGTAGGTGTAACTGTCTACCCGTTCGTAAGGTGCTAGCGCTTCTGAAAGACTATGTCTCGGTCATCCATTTCTCAAACACCTTGTAGTGCAAGAATCCCAACGGAGGAGATCGAGTCTTGTGGGGAAAAGTGCGCAAACCTCTGCAGAGTGTATAAAACTAATCATGGTTAGCCGTGTCCCCGGTCATGGACATCTTGAGTATCTAGTACTTGGATTATCATGTGAATCTCATCATGTTACTTTAATTAATATTGTTGGGTTTTAATGATGATGCTTAATTGGGATTGAGAATGCTGTCAACCATTCTCAATGTTTAACAACCACCATGATAGTTAAATAAAAATGTATTCCTTTGCATTAGGGAAAAATTGGCTTTACGCAGAACTGTAACCATAAAGCTTTCCACCAGCCATATATGCATGTAGTATAGCATTACTCTTTCATATACTCTCTATGTGTTACTTTGCCAGCATATTCCATGTGCTGACCCGTTTTCGGGTTGCAACGTTCATGTTGCAGACTTTTCAGACGACGAGTAAGGTGCCTTAGGTCGTGGTTCTATACTCAGTGATGTCGTTGGAGTTGATGGACTCGCTTATCTTCCAAGTCTTCCGCTGTTATCGTTATTAGATGGCCTTAAGCCATATTTATTGTAATAAGTTATCTTTTGAGACTCTCGATGTAATAAATGTGTGATTGCTACTCTGTTATAAATCCTTCAAGTACTGTGCGTGTCAGCATTACTGATCCAGGATGACACTGATGCACAGAGGTCAGACTGTTTGAGGCTAAATCCGCCGGTGTTTTCCAGTAGCACCGAGCCGATTATTGCAGATGATTGGCTCCACAAGGTTGGAAGGGAGCTGGCCACTGCAGGATGCACAGATGCGGAGAGAGTGCGCTTTGCTGCACATCATCTTGATGGACCCGCAGCATCATGGTGGGAGAATTACACAGCCACACACCCTATTGACACTGTCACATGGGATCAGTTTCAACAAGCTTTCCATACTGCCCATGTTTCAGCAGGAGCTATGGCCATGAAGAAGCGTGAGTTTCGTAACTTATGCCAATGAGGACGCACTGTAGGCCAGTATGTGGAGGACTTTAGTAAGTTAGCACGTTATGCCCCAGATGACGTTGCTACAAATGCAGCTAAGCAGGAGAAGTTCCTGGAAGGACTAAATGATGAGCTGAGCATGCAGTTGATGGTAGCAACTTTCAACAACTACCAGGAGTTGGTAGATCGTGCTCTTATGATTGAAGGTAAGCAGCAACAGATTGAAAACCGTAAGAGGAAGTATGGCCAAGGGAAGTACAATTCTGGAGCACAGCAGAAGCTACGCTTTACCCCGAAACCGGGAGGACAATTCCAGCATACCCATGGAGGAGGTAGCTCGCACAATCATAATGGTTCCAAGAATGGTAACGGGAATGGAGGAAGCAACGGACAAAACCGCACCAACCCGTCAACCCCAGCCAAGAGAGACCTGAGCCAAGTCACTTGCTTTAAGTGTGAGAAGACTGGACATTATGCCAATGAATGTCCTGAAGCCCAGAATGGAAATGGCAATGGAAGCTCTAGGAAGAATCCAAACCCTTTCAACAGGGGACAGGTGAACCACGTTAACGTGGAGGAGGTTGAAGCCCAGCCAGATGCAGTAATAGGTAAGTTTTTGGTTAAGACACTGGTGCATCGCATTCATACATATCACGGGGATTTGTGGATAAGTATAAACTGCCCACCAAGGTTCTTAGAACACCTATGTTAGTAAGCTCACCAGGAGCGGAGTATATGGCCAGCCGAGGTTGTTTTCAAGTGCCATTGAGTATAGGTAGGCATGTTTTCCCCACGGATTTAATCATTCTGGAATCACAAGGTTTGGACGTGATTCTAGGTATGGATTGGCTATCGATGTATGGAGGAAACATCGATTGTGCCAGTAAGTCGATTTTGCTTACCACCCCGGAAGGAAGAAGGATTAAGTATGTATCACGGCATGAGCCGAAGAGGACACAAGTAAATTCCTTATCAGGAGTTGTGCAGGAGGAAGTACCAGTGGTGAAGGATTTCCCTGATGTATTTCCAGAAGAGTTGCCAGGCATGCCACCAGATAGAGACATTGAGTTTTTGATTGAGCTTTTGCTAGGCACAGTGTCAGGACCCCGATTCCAAGTCACATCGATCTAGCCGGTAACACCTCATATCACTTTGCGGCCTCACGCACGGTATTCCCACGGGTGTCGCCTTACCACGCCCGGGACCGTTTATGCCTTTTGGCTCACGTATATGATAGTGTCGCTAGCATCCATATGACAGAGAACACAGGCCGACATGACTAGTCGTGAACCCAAAGTGGCACTAACTTATGGGACATGCATACATGAATCAACATCGAGCATGTCGGTCGACAGCGTCTGAATCCGGCTGTAGCACTGGCTAACAGGACTCCCGGAACCCGGGCTGTAGCAGGCTAGGCAGGACTCCGGATGTCACCGCATGACATTTCCTCGAAGGGACAGACACAAGAACGAAGAGAATCACATGCCGGCAAGTCAAGTGTTCCGGAGCAGTAGTGCTGGGCTAGCAGGACTCCGGCAAACCGGGCTGTAGCGGACTACTATGGCTCATGGAAGCACAAGACTGCATTTCCCCATAAGAGAGGCTACCAAGGATAAACAACTAGGTTGTCGGATCCCACACATACCAAGCATTTCAACCATACACACAATATGCTCGATATGTGTAAATACAACATGGCATCACAACATAACTCTACGACTCAAGTATTTATTAAATAGGCTCCGAGGAGCGAGATATTACAAACATGGGTCTCATGACCCAACATTCAGAGCATATAAGTCAAAGCACAAGCGGAAGCTAACATGTCTGAGTACAGACATCTACAAATGAAAAAGGCTAAGGAGCCTGACTATCTACCAGATCCTGCCGAGGGCACAAGATCATAGCTGAGGTATCAAGCTAAACGTCAAAGTCCACATGGAACTACTAGCAAGACTGACATCTCTCTGCAAAACATAAAATAGGCAAACGTGAGTACAAATGTACCCAGCAAGACTTACATCAGAACTAGCTACATATGCATCGGTATCAATAATGGGGTGGTGGGGTTTAACTGCAGCAAGCCAGCTTTGACTCGGTGGATATCCTGAACTACGACTGCAAATAACTCTTTGAGGTGGCGCACACGAGTCCACATATTCACCATATCAATACACCACTATGGATCCGCTCCCGTCTTCCTACGAGAACGCCATCCATATCACTCACGCTTATCTTGCTCCTTTTAGAGTATCCACTTTCACTTGTCTATGAACTGATATAGGTAACCCAGAAGTCCTTTACCGCGGACACAGCTATTCGAATAGATGATGTTAACCCTGCAGGGGTGTACTTCTTCACACACGCTCTCGCCACTTACCACCATGTACACGTCGTGTATCTCGGCAACCTTCAAGCGGAAGCCTGGCGAGGGAGTCGGCCACGACCTGACTAACCACACAAGTCTCTAATCCAGGTTTATCGCCTATTCGGGTTCCATCCGCGAGGAGATCCGGCCGGGGTGTCTCTCACGGCCCCAAACAATGAGAGTAGGGTTCCCGAGGCACCAAACGGGCGTCCCGGTACACCGTGCCTCGTCTCTCTACCGCAACATAGCCCACCCCTAGGGTCAGCGCTACGCACGGCCCCCAACACATATCCTACAAACACCAGAAACCAGTTGCAACTCCTGGACAGAGATCGAGGCGATTAATAAGCCGAGAGGGGTCGAGTTACCGGAACCCAATGTGTGGTAGTAACTGTTCATGGATCACAAACACAGAACTCAGTTCCTAAGGACGGCTGCAATGAGACAACCCACCATGTACTCCTACATGGCCTCTCACCGCTACCTTTACCAAATCGTGTTCACACACTTAGCTCCCAACAGTAGGACATGTTCACCACGTTCCAATTCATTCCCGATGAATCAGACCTGACTCAACTCTAAGCGATGGCAGGCATGACAACAAGCATGAATGAGTAGGCACATCGGGGCTCAAACAACTCCTACTCATGCTAGTGGGTTTCATCTATTTACTGTGGCAATGACAGGTCATGCAGAGGATAAAGGGGTTCAGCTACCGCAGCAAGTAACACATGAGTCGTTGTTGCTCTAATGCAGTAAAAGAGAGCAGGAGCAAGAGAGTAGGATTGTATCGGAATGAACAAGGGGGTTTTTCTTGCCTGGCACTTCTGAAGATAGCATTGAGTCTTCATCAGTGTCAACGATCACAACGTCGGTACAACGTCTACCGAGGGGGAACAACACCGGCAAACAGAGAAGAAACACGATAAATGCAATGCACAATATGAGGCGTGATATGACATGGCAATATGAATGTGTTTTGGGCTAATGCAAGCTAGAACAGATTGAGATGAGTCCATTTGAACCAAAGATTCAAATGCAAACCCATTTTAAGAGGTCATATTAGTGCATTAACTTGTTTCACCTAAACAGCAAGGTTAAAGTGTTCTAACATGCATGAAACCAGTATAGATGGATAGATTGGATTTTTCTGATCATTTTTCATATGTAATTTGTTTTATTTGAAGTTACGGTTGATTTTCTATGATTTTTAGAAGTTTGTACTATTTTCTGGAATTTCCTGTATAAGAATAATTCCAGTAATTGAATTAATGCGTTAGCATTGCGTCGGTGACGTCAGCAGGTCAAAGGGCCCGCCCAGGTCAAAACTGACGGCTGGGACCCACGGGTCAGTGTAACAGGGCTGGTTTGGGTGGATGACATGTGGGACCAGTCAACGGCCACGTCAGCAAAGTCAATGCTGACGTGTGGGTCCTAGTGGGTTATGACCTAATCTAAACAGAAAATTAAATTAAACTAAACAGGCACAGGGCCCACATGGCAGTGGCACTAGGGGTGGTTTAGCTGGGTCATTAGTGGCTAACTAAACCGGGATTAGGTCGACGGCTCGTCGCCGGCAAGGTCAGTGGCGGCTGAGCGCGTCGGGTTTCACCCACAGGCGATCATTTGGACGGCGGATTGGTGCTACGCGTAGCTGGGGATCGCGCGCTTCTGGTAGTGCAAGTGGGAGGAGCTAGGGTGGAGCGAGCTCGCCGGAGTCGAGCTCGTGGCGACGGCCGGAGTTCGGGCAACGACGGGTTCGGCGCTACGGTGCAAGGCAGGAGGAGCTAGTGGGCGCAATGGCTCCTGGAGCCGCGCTGGGCACAGCGGTGTGCTCGGCTTCGAGCTATTGAGGCTCTAGCCACACTGGCGACGAGGCACGGCGGCGGCGAGCTTCGGCCGCGGTGGTCAGCGGAGCTAGAGAAGGGGATCTACGGCGCGGAGAGAGAGGTTCGGTAGAGGAGCTCACGGCGAGGTCGAAGCGGAGCTCAGCAGACTCGTGGAGGCGGCGGAGGCGGTGAATCGGACGGCGGCATCTGGCGGCCGTGGTCGGGGAAGAAGGCCACAAGCGTCGTCTTGGGGCCGTCCTGGCTCGTGTAGCTCGGCGAGGAGGGAGAAGAGGTTGCAGCTGAGCCTCTGGGATCAACGGCAGGGCGAGGGGTGGCCGGTGGTCACGGGGGTGCTCGTCGGCGTTCTCGGGCGGTCATGGCGATCGCGGGAGAGAGAGACAGAGGAGGAGATGGGGACGAGGGAGAGTGCGAGGGGGTTCCAGGGGCGTGCGTGGCGGTGTGGGAGACGTCCAGGCGTAGAGGACGCAGGCAAGCAGGGTGGAGGTGGCCAGACGGGCGGTGCGCTGCCGCGTCACGCGCCTGCCCTCCTCTGGCAGGAGGAAGACGACAGGGAGGCTGGTGGTGGGCTGGGCCGCAGGTGGGCCAGCACAGGAGCTGGGCCGGTTGCTGGCGCCAGGTAAGTCCTTCTCTCGCTCTCTTCTAATTGTTTTTGTTTTTCTATTATTCTATAGTCTTTAGGGCTTTATTAAAAATACTAATACTATCCCAAAAATCATGAAACTTGCTCAAGCCCACTGCTTGGAAAATATCCAACAGCAAACATTTTAGTTTATGATTATTTGAGCATTTAAAATATTTTATATTATTTAAATGCCCAAATGAAAATACCATATGATTTAGTTCAGAGCCCAAATATGTCATGGAAAAATGTGCATCACCTCTCGTTACTGTTTACAACATTTCCCATAAATGATGAACATTTTTGAAAGCCATTTGGATTTACTGAAAATATTTTAGGTGAACCTAGTGAATTCCTTTGATGCTAGGGGTTTAGGCAATCCCCATTTCAAGTTTCTTTCAAGATTAAACATGATGCACACATGAGGTTAGCCTAGTGCAATGCCATAAGTTAGGGATGTGACACACAGGGCCAATATCTAAGAGACCATACCGGATGCCCGCACATGATTTGGAAGAAATTAAGAAGCAGATTAAGGATTTACTGGATAAAGGTTTTATTCGCCCAAGTTCTTTGCCTTGGGAATCGCCAGTACTTCTAGTGGAGAAGAAGGATGGATCATTGAGAATGGTTGTTGATTATCAAGGATTGAATGAAGTGACCATTAGGAATAAATACCCGTTGCCGATGATCAATGATTTGTTTGACCAATTACAAGGAGCTAAGGTATTTTCCAAGATCGATTTGCGATCAGGATACCATCAGTTGAAGATTTGAGAGCAGGATATACCTAAGACGGCTTTTACCACCAGGTATGGACTGTATGAGTATACCGTTATGTCATTTGGTCTGACTAACGCACCTGCTTATTTCATGAACATGATGAACAAGGTGTTTATGGAGTTTTTGGATAAGTTCGTCATGGTGTTCATTGATGACATTTTGGTTTATTCAAAGAATGAAGAGGAGCATAAGGAGCATTTGCGTTTAGTACTTGAGAAGCTCAGAGAACATCAGTTATATGCTAAGTTCAGCAAATGTGAGTTTTGGCTGAAGGAAGTTGGATTTCTCGGACATGTTATATCCGGAGAAGGAATAGCAGTAGATCCCACCAAAGTTGTCACTGTGACAAACAGGGAAGCACCAACGACAGTTGGAGAGATCCGAAGTTTTCTTGGACTGGCAGGATACTACCGAAGATTCATTGAGAATTTCTCGAGGATTGCAAAGCCTATGACGGAGATATTAAAGAAGGATACCAAGTTCATTTGGAATGAAGAATGTGAGGCTAGTTTCCAGGAGTTGAAGACACGTTTGGTTACATTACCAGCATTTATTCTGCCAGATCAGCGTAAGGATTATGAGGTGTATTGCGATGCTGCACGTCGAGGACTTGGAGCGGTACTTATGCAGGAGGGAAGAGTCGTTTCGTATGCTTCACGACAGCTTAAACCCCATGAGTTGAATTATGCTACACATGATTTGGAGTTAGCAGCCGTGGTACACGCATTGAAGACTTGGAGACATTTTCTCATTGGAAACCATTGTGAGGTGTACACGGATGACAAGAGTTTGAAGTACATCTTCACGCAAAAGGAGTTGAATCTTAGGCAAAGGAGATGGTTGGAGCTCATTAAAGATTATGACATGAGATAGCATTATCATCCCGGAAAGGCTAACGTAGTAGCCGATGCGTTGAGCCGCAAGAGCCATGTCAACACACTCATGACCGGAGATTTACCAAAGGAGTTAGCCGAGGATCTTCGGGAGCTATGTTTAGAGATAGTTCCGAGAGGCTATGTAGCAGCATTGGAGATTCAGTCTACTTTGATGGATAAGATCAGAGAAGCTCAGACGACTGACAAGGAGGTTGCGCCAATAAAGGAGAAACTGAGCAAGGGAAAAGCTAAGGGATTTCGTGAGGATGAACACGATACCTTATGGTTTGAGGACCGCGTTTACGTGCCTAATGATCCGGAGATCTGGAAGTTTATTTTGTAAGAGGCCCATGATTCACCGTACTCGATTCACCCAGGAAATACCAAGATGTATTTGGATTTGAAGGACACTTTCTGGTGGACCAGAATGAAGAAGGATATTGCAGAGTATGTAGCAGTTTGTGATGTATGTCAGAGAGTGAAGGCAGAGCATCAGAAGCCAGCAGGACTGTTACAGCCACTGCCGATACCCGAATGGAAGTGGGAAAATTAGGCATGGATTTTATCATGGGATTGCCCAGGACTCATTTAGGCTATGACTCGATTTGGGTTGTAGTTGATCGCTTGATGACGGTAGCTCATTTCATCCCAGTGAAGACCACTTACAGCAGTGCCAAGTTGGCTAAGATATACATGACCAGGATCGTATGTCTGCATGGAGTTCCGAGGAGCATCGTATCAGATAGAGGAACCCAGTTTACCTCAAAGTTCTGGAATCAGTTGCGCGAATCTTTGGGTACCATACTAGAGTTCAGTACAGCTTTTCATCCGCAGACAGATGGACAGACCGAGAGAGTCAATCAGATTTTGGAGGATATGCTGAGAGCTTGTGCACTAGATTATGGATCTAGTTGGGACGACAATTTGCCGTATGCAGAGTTCTCCTACAACAACAGTTATCAATCTAGTCTGAAGATGGCCCCTTTCAAAGCCTTATACGGAAGGAGGTGCAGAACACCATTGTCATGGGATGAAGTTGGAGACCGCCAGTTGTTTGGTCTAGATTTGCTTAAGGAGTCTGAATAGAAGTTGAAATTGATTAGCGATAGGCTCAAGGTAGCCCAGTCTAGGTAGAAGAGCTATGTAGATTCAAAACGCAAGGAGACAGTTTTCAAAATCGGAGATAGAGTCTATCTTCGAGTATCTCCACTTCGAGGAGTTAAGCGTTTTTGAGTTAAAGGAAAATTAGCGCCACGTTTTGTGGGACCATACCATGTTTTGGAGCGCATGGGAGAAGTTGCTTACAAGTTGGAATTGCCCGAAGGATTGTCAAGAGTTCACGACGTGTTCCACATTTCCCGGTTGAAGAAGTGCCACGCAGAGACGGCTGATGTACCGCTGAGGGATACTGTGCCGCTCGAAGTGATTCAGTTGGATAATGATTTGACCTACGAGGAGAAACCAGTCAAAATTCTCGAGTATGCCAGCCGAGTCACCCGCAGCAAGGTTATTATGTTTTGCAAAGTCCAGTGGAGCCACCACACCGAGGATGAAGCCACATGGGAACGAGAGGAAGATCTGCTGAAGGACCACCGTCACCTATTTTCTAGCCAACCCGAATCTCGAGGGCGAGATTCATCTTAAGGGGGGATGAAGAAATTGAAGTGGATGCAATCCCTTCAACACCAATCATTTCCTCGCATATGCCTCAGTTCACAGCTGAAGAGGCTGGTGTTGAGGAAATTGAAGACGAAGACATGGATATTGGATGCACCACGCCTATGATGAACGATGACTTTTGGGAAAGTCAGCATCCCAATTCTCCACTCTTCACCCCAATCCAACAAATTCCTCAGTCCCCTGCACCAACGGTTCAAATGGGCTCTGAAGAAACTCATCCCAACTCATCCGTGCATGAAGAAGTTCCAGCCACTAGTGTTGAAGAACCTGCTGCTGCTGATCCTATGAACACGCAGACTGCATATGAAGAGGAACCAGAAAATCCTCAGCCTGAAGAATCTGAGATTGCGATTCCTGAGGTCGTGATGCAACTCACTGACACTCCACTGCCAAAGCCAAAGAATCCATTCTCAACGAAGCAAAAGTTCAAGGCTGAAGATTTCTTCAAGAGCATGTATTCTTCATCGACTACAACCCATATGACTCGCTCTCGCATAAGGAAGAGGCGTTTACGGACTGCTAGTCAAGCCAACTTCTATTCCTCATGCTATTTAACAAAGACAAAGTCTTGATCATGCACATATTCCTCATGTGGACATGGAATCTCTGCCAGGCTTGAGCCGGTCCTCGGTGTTCTTCATGATGCGGATTGCTGAATTCCTGCTCGACATCTGTGATTGGAATGAAGAACTCATTCTTCAATTCTATCTGACGCTGCACATCACCAAGATTCTAAAGATGTGAACTCATGGGTATTGGACCGGATGACGAAAATACTCACTACAAGGCCCCAACAACTGAATTTCTTCGTGCCCTCCCACTCGTCCTCCCTTGATGGTGCTCGTTGCATCTACAACGAACCTGAGCTTTCAAATCATTACATGCAAGTGCTGATGAAGCCTTTGAAACCAGGACAGGCACCTCGAACCAAATTCTTCGTCAAGGAATTACTGTATGTGCCTCGGACTGTCTATCGCATTCTGACGAAGACAATGAGTCCAATCAAAGGCCACAACTCAAATGATGAAGAAGTCGTTGGCATCATGAAGAATATGCTTTTCAATATCATTCATGGCGTTCCCGTCAACTTCCATGATTTCTTCATGAGGACTCTGGCAAACATTGCTATGTCACCTTTTGAGCTGAAGCCTTATGCACCATGGATTATGAGGTTCATCAGGACAAGGTCTTCACTCAATTACAAGGCTGATACTCTAAACCATTGCAGCTACTTGCCTCCAATTGAAGTCCTCAAACGGACATTTTTCCTCAGCTGATGACAAGGGCAAGGCAACTGCTGTGATAGATGAAGGCATTCATCCATTGGATGGTCAATTTCGCAAAGCTGCATCCTACTCCACCAATGATGACTCTGCCACACATGACTCTGCCGCCAATACCTCAGCCAAGCAAAATCCTCAAGCCACGGCACCGAGGTCTTTGATGATCGTGAGTTACTCCTCGGTCTTCATCAGAAGGTTGATCGCAATCATAAATAGGTCAAGCGTCAGTTTGGTTCAATTCTTCACAACATGACCTCAACACACAATGCAGTGAAGAAAAACCAATACTACCTCCATGAAACCTTCAACCGCACCTGGGCTGTTCTTTCTAATGTCTACAACACAGAAGAACTGAAGACAATGGGTCTCAAGGAAGAATTTGACTGGTTTGCACCTCCACCGAAGAAATTCAAGAAGGTCAAGGTTCCTTCCTTGGTGGCCAGCTCCTATTCTTCATCGCACGACACTGATGAAAATGAAGACTTGGACGACACTGCGGCAGGCCCTACTACGACAACCGACCCCGACAACACTGGCGCTCCTTCATCAACTTGAAATTCTTCAGGGGCGTCAGTCCTCAGTTTCAATCCTTTTGGTCATTTGATGACAAAGGGGGAGAAATGTGAGTTAGTCTTCAAGCGGGTCTATTATATGGGCGCTTTTTTTGCTAAGTTACAACTCTCGTTCTTCTGAAACTTTATTGGATCGAGTTGTAATCTTAAACCCGATGATGCTCTGATACTTTTGATGTGTTCCTCTGCATGCTTATTCCTTATTATATGTTAATACACGCATGCTGAACTACATCAGTCACCATAGTTCATCATGCATTTCAAATTCTTCATATTATATGTCAAATGCGTGTATGAATTACAAGATATAGGGGGAGATCTCCATGATTCAACTCTTCAAATGTGCAATGCCTCAAAAGCAAAATTCCTCAGTATGCACATCTTTAGGGGGAGTTCTTCTATATCTTGCAATCAAATTCCTCAATATCAGTATTTACACTTCATATGTTTATCCCGTTGAAAACTTAACCTATATTGTCATCAATCACCAAAAGGGGAGATTGTAAGTGCATCTAGTGCCCTTAGTGATTTTGGTGTATTGAAGACTTATATGTTAAGGGACTAATGTGTTTATGAGTGTACACAGGTCTATAAGTCTATGAGGAGTTTGATATTTACAGAGAAAGTCGACCCTAAAATGAAGTTCTTCGATGAAGACTTTGATATTCGAAGACTTTCAAGACTTTGAAAGTGAAGAAATTGGTGTGACCTTGAAGACTTGGTATTCATTTGAGGAACATGAAGCGTGAAGACTTTTGTTTTTGTAGTTTCGTTTTCTCTTTCTTGAGTCATAGGAAACACCGTCTTTGTTAAAGGGGTCAAGGAAATACTAAGGAAAAATTTCCATGTGATGCTCAACTCAAAATCCTACACCTACCAATCCCTTCAAGTGAAGCCTTTGGAAATCTCATACAGCTCACCAATTTCTTGATGTGAGACGGAGTTCTTCTAGTTGTTGAGAATTTGTTCGACCGAGGAGTTAGGAATTCGCCATCTGGATTGCCTACACCGTGAGGAACATGATAGCCCCGAGGAATCTGAGAGTCAAATTTCCGACCGTTGTTGTGCTCTTGCCACCTGTCCCAAAATATCTTATCCACCTAACGGTCATATCATTGAAGGGCATTTATGTCTTATCATGTTGGGCTGCTCCTAGGCTATAAATAGCCGCCCCTACAACCACTAGCTGGTTGGCTGCTCCGAGAGAACTTGACACTTGTCATTTGAGAGCAACCCATCCTCAGAGGACTTTGGCGAAAATCATCGAGTGAGGAAAACCCAAAACCAAACCCTACAAACCCAAAGTGATTGAGCATCATCAAGAGATTGATCCTGCACGGATCCGGCGCTTGTTACCTTTGAAGACTGTGCTTCTTCCAGATGGTTAGGCGTCATGGTCTAGAAACATCCAAGAGGAATTGTGGATCGCCGAGTGACCAAGTCTGTGAAGATTTGGAAGTCGCCTAAAGACTTACCACAGTGATTGGGCGAGGTCTGTGTGACCTTAGTTCAAGGAGAATCTGGTGAGGACTTGGCGTCCCGATCTGCGTGCTCGGTATTTGGGTGTCCGGACTGTGTGTCCTCGAGTTTAAATACTCAGTCGCTCCAACCAGACGTACAACTGAGACAGCAGTTGGAACTGGTCTACCAAATCATTGTCTTCACCAACCTAACTGGTTCTATCTCCTCAACTCTTTCATTTCCTCATTACTGTGTTGAGTGTTCGTTCATATCTGTGTTTGAAGACTTTGATTGAAGACTTTCTTAAGTTCCTCAGTTCAATTCTTCAGTCTGTTTGTCTTCATCTTGTGCTATCCTGTGTTTACGCTTTCTGTACTCTTTGATTGTCTTCATTTCATCATGATGAACATGCCCGCATTCTCTTATTCTTACTTCTGAGTACTTATTCCACTGCAAGTAGTTCTTCACTTAGGAATTTCCTCACCGGAAAATTCCTCATTGAAGAATTCATAAAAATCGCCTATTCACCCCCCCCCCTCTCTAGTCGATATAACGCACTTTCATGTCATTATATAAATCCTACCTAGGTGGTTGTTAGGGTGCTTTTGGGTTTGCGAGGCAGGTGCCACCAAAGTTATGCATTGTGTATTTAAAGTTTTAAACATCCCCAATATTCGTACATATATTTGGCCACTTCTAGGTGGTTCTTGACTTCTGGCCCCTCTCATCGATCTTCAACGACGCGCCCAACCATGGCCCCGGGGTCAAAGTTGTGCATTGGAATTTTGAACATGACAGAACACCCTTTTCACTCATATATATTTGGGCCACATGTTGGTGTGGCTGTCTTTTGACCCTCTCTAACGTTATTTTTTGCTGCAAAGACTCTGATGACCCTCAACGGACACGGGGAATAATATCTTTCTCATTCACATGCCAACACAAGTACAAGCATTACAGAACACAAAGATGGACTCGAGAGATTACATTATTCAAATTAAGATTTGGCAATTACCGTCGGATTTAAGATTGAAAAAATATAAAAACCCAATAACCCCTCTTTTCCTTTTTCTGCTCCTCTTCCTCAGGACGCTGGAGCGAGAGGGAAAGGAGAATAAAAGGGCAGTTGGGAAAGGGCGGCGATGGAGGGGTCGGTGAAGCGGTCATCCGCCACGGTCTACATGTGGCATCCCCCAGGAGCTGCGCAAGGTGACGAGCAAGGCCTGTCACCCCTCACCAAGTGAAAAAGAGAAGGGAAGAAAAAGGGAAAGGGGTAGAGACGGTAGCAGCATCACCCACAACGGGCATGCAATGCTACCATCGCCTCTGCAGACCGGAAGGCATGCCCCTCGTTGACAACGACCCCAAGACCTCCGGGAGGGGCAATGCTGGGATTTCCAATGATCCCTAGCCCCTCCACCCGGCCGAGCCTCGAAGAGACCAAGAAATACACTACGCTAAGGACCAGGCTCACTCCCCGAGCACCAACACCAGCATGGGGCAGCAATGGCCCTGAGAAGGAGCCCGGGGGCTAGCCCCAGGCTCTCCTCTTCAACATCACCAGTAGAGGGTAGGAGAAGAAGAAGGAAGATGCAGAGATGGATGACTTCGCCCTCCTCCTCCCCTCCTTTTATAGGCTGGATGGGGAGAGGTAGCTACTCCATCAATGGGCGACCGCCGCCCTCCTCCGCCAATTCAAGACCGGCGGGCCCTCTCCTAGATGCTCTCCCGCGCCATGCGCCTCTGTTACCTACCCCGCGTGATGCATGCAGCATACGCGGCTGAGGATAGGGGCGCGCTGTGGGAAGAGTAAATTTGCAGTTTCTACCCCGTGCATTAAAGTCATTCACGGGCCATCACTGGAGCGGCCCCACTATTATTGGCTTTACGCGACGTGCGGGGAAACCGGAAACTGGTCCGAAATCAATACTAATGAAGTAGCAAAGGTGAGCTCAAGGGGCCAACCTCTTCAGCAATTCTGCATGTGCACTTATTAGGCCCTACCCCGATGACGCTCAGCAGCATGTTCGGGGCAGGCCCGGGGGCTTCTGTCGGTGCAACAAACCCTGGGTCTGTTGCCCAACTGTGCACAGGCACAAGATCAAGATTGAAGCACCAGCTCAAGCCAGGGATTGAAGACCCAAGAAGACTTGAAGAACCAACATGCAGCTCAGATATACCAAGATCGAGCAAAAGGAGCAAGATAGCAGCAAGAGAAGGGCCTCCCTTGCCGGACAGGTGAGCCCGGCAAGGGGCGAGGCCACCACCTGAAGCAAGCGACCAAGACTCCCGGCAGAGCCTGCCGGGCTCACGGGGACAGAATCACCCCGCCAACAACTCAACCACGACTCACACCGTCAATCAGTGCGGCGTCAAGTCGCAAGATGACTAAGAGGCAGCCATTCACCACATGGCAGCCATTTCCTACAGAAGAAACCCACAGACGACACCCGTCCTGCGACGTGTCAAGAGAACAAGTGCGGAGCTAGCGAGATAGCCCGGTAGGCCTTGCCGGGCAACCAGTTATGTGACACTAAGCGGTGCATTTAATGCACCCTGTTATCCCGCAGAGTTAGGTATGATAGCACTATTTGCTATCACATCACTGGATAATGACCACTTTGCCACTATGGTGACCCCTTAACTTATAAAAGGAGGCCCATGGCACTCGTAGGAAGGGTTAGAGGATTGGAAATTTGACAACCCCAAGCCACGATATGCGCGTAGACACTGCGGCCCTAAGGCAAACCTTGTCGGGCAAGTGTACTACGCATCACCACATTCACCTCCACCATCAATCCACCAAAGCAGGAGTAGGCTTTTACGCCTCGCGGTGGCCCGAACCTGGGTAAATTGCTCGTGTGCTTTCTGTCGTGCTGCCGTGCGCTGATCTGCTCTTTGTGCAATGTGCCGTCCCCCCGCCAAACCAGCAAGGGGCCACCCGGTCCCATAGATGGTCGCGGATATCCCGAGACAGTAACTAAGAACAAATCAATATGAAACGAGCTCGTAGGCAATGGATCACTGATGGATAATTATGTCGGATGGCATTCATCATGCAACAGTTATAACATACACTACTGCAGGATGCTCCTAACGTGACACTACAATCAAAGACCCTTTCACGAAACTGTGTGCGATGCATTAATCACAAACGGGGATGTAAAAAACCGGAAAAAAAGGTGCAAAACATTTGCGATGGAGGATGCATCAAACACGGTTCATATTTTAGTTGCGTGTGCGATGCAGGGCACACGGTTAACCCGTTCGAACTATTTGCGATGAGGCAGAACAACAGAAATGGGCAGCCATATCAATGTGTGAGCGATATATAGCATACAGTTCGATCCGATGAACCGTTTGCTATTAGGGAGTGCAACATAAACGGTTAGCCAGATCAAGGTGTGTGTGATATAGGGCATACAGTTCACTCGGACGAACTATTTTCGATTAGCAAACGCAACATAGAAGGTTCAACTTACCAAGATGTGTGTGATTCGTGGCAAACAGCCGACTCGGATGAACTGTTTGCGATGAGAATTTACAACACACACGGTTAATACAGTTAGTTCGTGTGCAATTCTGTGTGTACAAAAAAACTTTGAAAAATGCAAACTAGTTGCTTGCGGTGGCTAGGAGTATCGCACACGATGCGTCTGCGAGTACTCGTGTGCGATGATTAGTAAGTTACACATGCATTTCCTTATGTTAACACTTGTGTGATAAATAATACGTGGCACCGGATACGATATTCGGGTTGTGTGTGTGCTCCACTTAGTCTTCCCGCGCTCGAGCGAATGCTTCCCGCGCTCCACATGGGTGAATTGTAAAGTCCACCCCTATTCCCTCACCAGTTTCCCGCCACAAGCTAATAGCTTGCTGCATATAACCCAGGCGGCAACGCACCGCCGCGACACTCTGCGAAGATCTAGTCCTCACCCATCTACCATTAGTTATTCCAAGCATGCGAGGCAACAACCAAAGCTTGACATCGACGCCTACTGCGTTACATCTTGGCGAGGAGAACGAGCCGAGCAGGTCGGGAGCAAGAGCTTCATCGGCGGTGCAGAGCACCATATTATCGGCAGCGATATCAGCGTCACAGTCCTTGGGAGCACAATCGACATATTGCAGAGGAGGTGTGATGAGCAGTTTGCCATCCACCGTGCAAAAGATCCAGAGCTGCTCGGCGTCATGATCGAAGACCCACCCGAAGAACCGTCGTCACCAGTGCTCATGGAGAGCCTGATGCCCCGCAAGGAATGGGCAGAGGACCTCTGCGATTCATTCAATACAAAGGCAACCTGCGGCTTCATCATTGCTCGCGGCGGCCGTGTCAACCTCGATCCCGATGATGTGGTGGCCAGGCTCGAGCGAGTCCTTGGCGGATTTGACGTCCCCGACGAAGTAGAACATCGCCAACGTGATATCTTGAGGATGCAGGCGATCGACGGAATTTGCTATGTGGAGGCCAGGCTCGAGTGCATCCTTGGCGGAGTTGACGTCCCTGAAGAAGTAGAACATCGCCAACTTGATATCTTGAGGATGCAGGTGATCGACGGAATATGCTACCAGGCCAGAGACATGGAAATGGAGCGGTTCCGTGGAGTTGTCATGTGCGCGATTGCACGCTGTCAAGCTCTTCTGGCAGAGGCCCAGCAGCCCTAAGAGCCTCTCAGTGCCAGCAGCTCCGTAGGCGGAGGCGGGTCGGGACACTCGGAGTGAACGGCCGCAAGGGTGCTATGCTGATCATGGAGTCCGAGAAGACCATCGTCGGAAGGCCGCCAGCTCAGCCTTTTAGCTTATATTTTATTATAATTGTATGCATATGTTTGGTGGAAACCATATTTTAAAGTTTCATAAGAATATGAAAAAAAATGTGGGATGTTAAGAACGTGATGCTTTATTGCGACACAAAATTTCAAGTCGAAAAACATTACGAGATGTGAGCTACGCAAAAGACAAATTCCGCCCTGAATAGTGACATTACTATCCGGCACTATTCAACACTGATTTTGTCTTTTTCATAGCTCACATTTCATAATGTGTTTCAACTTGAAATTTTGTGTGGTAATAAAACATCATCCTCTTAACATCCCGCCTTTTTTTTGAAACTTCAAAACATCTTTTTCTCGTGGTTTTCACCAGTTTCCACTGAATGTTGGTTTTCGTATAATATCCCCCCCCCCCCACGCTGCCCGCATGATCTGAGTCGTGCGTTCTGACTTGCCAGAACCCAAACCCCACGGATCATACATGTGCACCGTTGGATTCTCCCAGATCGAACGGCAACCGTGAGCCCTTTCGACAGCACATGCAGTACATGGGAAAGCACTGTGCACATGCGTCGTGTAGCTCACGCTTCCTTCTCTACTAGATTTTCATTCAAAACAGGCTACCATTTCTCGCCACTCCTCTCATCGGTTTCCCGCCTCTTCTCCCAGATATGCATGATGTAGATGTTCATTTAATTCTTATAGTTCATCTCATCCAAAATTAATTAGTTTTATAAAAAAAACTTTTTTAAGATTCATGGAATTGTGCATTGTAAAGGTAAAAACAAAAAGTGACAATTCATTTAGAAAAAAAGTTTGGGCAATTAAGATATGGAAGATTCTAGAGAACAAAGGAGAAGTGCTTGTGTTTTGAGGTTTGTGCATTATGCTTAAGTTCAACCATGGAGTCTTCTAGATTGTACATGTGGCATAATCTGGTGGAATGTAGATGATATCCAACGGCCAGTATTGCTCTGATTTGCCATCTTTGTACCGTCGGATTGGCTTCAACCAACGAGCAACTTTCAAAGTTATTCGCACACTATATAGATGTATAGATGTATAGAAATATATAGATGTGCCCCATGCTAGACAAAATAAAGTTAGAGCGCATGCGTGGGACGACCCCCTGCCGCCGCCGCCTCGAAGTTGGGAAACTGACATCATATGTATTGAACCAGGCTTGGAGTCGGGTATGGTGTTCGGTTTGTAATGTAGTTGGCGTGGCCCATCGAAGTTGTGCATTTGAGATTTAAACACATCATACACCATCGTACCCATACATATTTTCGGGCCGCATGCAGTGTATACGGGGTCTTCTGATCGACCATGTCTCCCTTGTGCGGTTTTTTGTGACGACACGGATATCTGTGGGCTCCCCGAGTGTATATATATCATCCCTTTGACCGATAATGAGGGGTATGTGTTGGCCATGAATGGAGTCCTCCTAGTTCGTGTTAGGGCCGGTCACCATCAAATGTCGGTCAACCAAAGCTCAAGCTCATGCGTTGTCAGGATTCCCTCCCAGATGCTCGGATTGCTGGGTTCGACCTACATCAAACCATGTGTACGTATCTCGTCCTTAACTGCCATGCCTTCATGGTTGTTGTCTGTATCGAGAGGTAGGCGCCACATCTAAATTGTACATTATTCTATATTGAAAACACAAATCACCCCTTCCCAACATACATCATTTTGTGCCGCATGCAAGAGGTGCTGGTTTTGTGGTCCCTCTCATGCGATTTTATGATGGTTCAATCTATTGGCCCAAGTGGTTTATCGACAACAACAACTGTCATTTGACCAAATGAAAGATTCATTGGTCCGTCTTATGGTAGGTCATGGCGACATGCCGGTATCGATCATTACGTGCATCCGCCCCGCTGACACAAAGTGGGAGGTGGTGGGCCAAGCATCCTAGCTAGGTACAACATTATGTCATTATGTATATCCTAGCTAGGTGGTTGTTAGGGTGCTTTCGGGTTTGCAAGGCAGGTGCCATCAAAGTTATGCATTGTGTATTTAAAGTTTTAAACATCCCCAATATTCGTACATATATTTGGCCACTTCTAGGTGGTTCTTGACTTCTGGCCCCTCTCATCGATCTTCAACGACGCGCCCAACCGTGGGCCCGCGGGGTCAAAGTTGTGCATTGGAATTTTGAACATCACAGACCACCCTTTTCACTCATATATATTTGGGCCACATGCTGGTGTGGCTGTCTTTTGACCCTCTCTAACGTTATTTTTTGCAGCAAAGACTCTGATGACCCTCAACGGACACGGGGAATAATGTATTAACCGTGTGTGATACAAATGCGATGTGAATCACCATGACCGCGCAAGCGCGAGAAAATTAAGGTGGAGGTGCTGGCTCAACCGTGTGCGATGCAAGTGCGCTGAAATCACCACGACCGCGCAAGCGTGAGCAAAGGGTGGAGGTACTGGCTCAACCGTGTGCGATGCAAGTGCGCTGAAATCACCACGACCGCGCAAGCGCGAGCAAATTAAGGTGGAGGTACTGGCTCAACCGTAGCGATGCAAGTCTTTTGAAATCACTACGACCGTGCAAGCACTAGCAAAGGGTGGAGGTACTGGCTCAACCGTGTGCGATGCAAGTGCGCTGAAATCACCACGACCGCGCAAGCGCGAGCAAATTAAGGTGGAGGTACTGGCTCAACCGTGTGTGATGCAAGTGCGCTGAAATCACCACGACCGTGCAAGCGCGAGCAAAGGGTGGAGATACTGGCTCAACCGTGTGCGATGCAAGTGCGCTGAAATCACCACGACCGCGCAAGCGCGAGCAAAGGGTGGAGGTACTGGCTTAACCGTGTGCGATGCAAGTGCATTGTAAAACCACCACCTGTGCAAGCTAAAGGCGGGTAAGTTTATTTGGAAATTAGGACGAACCGTGTGTGATAGACCAGCTAGCTAGAAATATAAAAAATAAACTACCTGCCTTGAGCCTTGCAAAAATCGGCGGATCCGCGCCACTTTTCCTTATTACCATACATGCATATTGTTATTGGACCGTGTGCGATCTTGGGCACTCCCGCCCTGCATCAATTCCTTTACCCAAATTTTAGTAGCCGCCGTACTTCAACTGTCGCCCTCACTCCTCCAGCACTGACCTTACAGTAAAATTGCAGTAGCCGAGGCATTTGAACCGTCGCCCTCCCTCGTCCACCACCATCTCCACCCACCATTACTAAAATTTTCAGTAGCCGCGACGTATCCTCAAACACCACCACCCCTCCATAGTCCCCCACCCACCCCCTCCCCCCCTCGAACCCTAGCTCGCGACGGCCGCCAACCCTGTCGGTCTGCCCGTTCCTCCTAGCTTAGATAATAAAGTACAGGTTACCCAGCGATTCTCATACTGTTGCCCCACTTCCTTGAGTTTTTAGATGAGGCCTGCGGTGTCCCTCCCCGCCAGATCCACATCCCCTGCTCTAGTATGTCGCAGCCTAAGGTCGACCACGTATCCCGGGGAGCCCGACGAGCGTTCGGCCAAGAAGAGGTTTATCATGGCCTCTCTGGCGGACGTTGGTGAGGTGGCCGCCATTCGCCCCGACCTGTCGATCCCAGCGCAACATGTCGCCGCGGAAGCCGGCGAAGACGTTGACTACGTTGCCACGACGAAGGCTTCATGTCAGCGGGCTAGCGTATTACTGTATCTCGGGAAAGCTGGCTACGACATCAAGATCGCCCACACCGACGGCTTCACGCGGGCCATGTCACAGGTTAAGTGGTCCATCACCAACCCCTCTGGTTCAACCGCCATCAATCTCTTCAACGGCCCTGCCGCTGATCTCCTCCGCCAAGCGGTCAAGGATTTGCGAGCTTTATATGCCATCAAGCCCATTTTGTCACTTCTAAAGGACGCGTTCTATGACGGCGGCTTGGGATCCTCAATTGCCAAGTCAGATCTCATCGACCACGACCACGAGGAGGGCACCCATGAAGGTTCTTCCAAGGTGAAACAGCCCATCTGTGACATCACAGAGCGCACCATGGGTCTGTTCTCTTCCAACTGGAAGGATCCCGTCCATGAAATGTGAGGCAACATTCTATCGGCAAATCTTACCTTTTCTAGCTTGCCAACTGGTACCCTTTGTTGTAGTAGCATTTTTCGTGCGGTGCTTTAACTGTGCCATGTTTAATTATTTCAGTTATGCAAAAATGTATTGTTCAATAGGTCTATGTGATGTTTAAGTATGAATTGTCCACTTTAGTTTCACGAATGGCTATATTTGGTTGTTTGTAGTGATTAGATACCTTGTTTATCTGTATTTGGTTGTTAGGTTGGTTGGAGTGAGCATTTTTTCAGTTATCGAGCAGATGCCTTGTTTATCTGTATTTGGTTCTTAGTTTGGTTGCAGTGAGTATTTGTCCAGTTATCAAGCAGATGCCTTGTTTATCTGTATTTGGTTGTTAGGTTGCTTTTTTTAGCATTTGTCCAGTTATCAAGAAGATGCCTTATTTATCTGTATTTGGTTGTTAGGTTGCTTTTTTTAGCATTTGTCCAGTTATCAAGAAGATGCCTTGTTTATCTTTATCTGCTTGTTAGGTTGGTTGCAGTGAGCATTTGTCCAGTTTTCAAGCATATGCCTTGTTTATCTGTATTTGCTTGTTAGGTTGGTTGCAGTAAGACTCTGTCCAGTTTTCAATGGCTATATTTGGTTGTTATACTGGTCATTTATGCCTTGTTTATTTCATTCATTCACAATGTGTTGTTCATTATGTGCAAGTCGGAACTGTGCCGCTCGACTACATCAATGACAGTTTGAACGGCTATATTTGGTTCCAGTTATTCCTGGTGTAGTTAATACATGCCCTTTATTTCAGTTTTACACATTTATCCAGTGTGATGTTTAAGCATTACCTACGTTCTATTCATTTTCAACAATACCAATTTGAATTGCAATATTTGATGGTTGTTAAGCCTGCTGTCAGTAACATTACCTTCCATTTTATATCTACTTTAACAGCATGCTGAAACCAACACATTCAAGCTATCATTTCGAGATGATGTTGTTTACCTTTGCTATATTAGTTTGATGTTAAGATTGCTATACTTATCATGCCTTTACACTACTTATGTAGGACAACAACGGGAGTGGCCACCAATTTCTGCCAAGGTTAGCGTCAGCCTTCATCCCTCGGCTTGTACTCCCCCCGTCGTTCCATAATGTAGTGCATATAGATCCAGGCCTGGACACTTGTTAGCTTCTAATATTTAATTGTTGCTTGTAGGTACATATGCCCTTGGCAAGGATCCATGCATCGACCCTTTTTGCGTATGGGGCAATGAGATATTGATGAACAAGCATCAAGTGAGGAAATTGATAAGGATTATTAGCAAAAAGATACGAATGGTGGCAAGCAAATTATTTGTTTATGCTCTATCCAACACAATAGTCAGCTGTAGGATGGTAACTACAAACTCTGCAGCCTTCTCTTTTACTGCCCATAATGAGTTGTTAGACAACAATGTCTGAATCTTTTTCGTTCCTAGTGGTTCCCGAAGCAGTTCACTCAAGATTACCTTGCAAAGAACATGATTTGTGGACACGCAATGAAGGTTAAAGTATTTCATCCAGACATGAGCATCCAGAAGTCCTAATGAAGACAGTGAAGGATGGACGGGCAGCCATCACAAGGGGTTGGCCTACAGTCGTGCGCGCATTACGCATGAAGGAGGGCACAATATGGGCATTCCGCTTCACCTTCTCCAGCAACCAGAATGTCTTTCGCCTCTCTCTTTACAGTCTTTAGTACAACTGTGGTTCATCATTCTTTACTTGGTGCTTATGTAGCTCTTCAATATATGTACCTATGCATCAAATTATGGATTTGTGGTTGAACATATATTTGTAATAAACATGGTTGGATATGAAATAATTGATTACCTACTTTCAAATTCAAAACATGTGATTTTTAAATTAGGGATTAATTAGGGATTAATTAGGGATTACACTACACACGGTTTGCGAAAGAGAAACGTCTGCGATATACATGGAGATCAGAAACGTTTCTAGGATCCACTACGTGTGCGATCAATCTCCACTGCACACATGACTTTCTCTTGAAAACTGTTTGCGTTAGGCCACCTTGCGCAAATGTTTACCACATAAAAAGTGTGTGTGATGGACAGCCTTTGCCACACAGTTTCTTCTACGCACCGTGTGTGATGCATTCAATAACGCAAATGATAAAATTATTAATATCGTGTGCACTGGCAACGCTATCACAAACGATTTAACCGGGAAAAATTGTGTGTGATGTACGTGTGTGTAGCGACCAGACCCGAATGGATCAAGTCTCTGTGCTCAGTGTCATCCCTGGATCAGTAATGCTGACACCACACAGTACTTCGAAGGATTTATAGCAGAGTAGCAATCACACACTTATTACATCGTTGTCCACAAGGGAACTGAATACAATAATATGGCTTAAGGCCAACTAATAATAACAGCGGAAGGCTTGGAAGATAAGCGAGTCCATCAACTCCAGCGGCATCACCGAGTATAGAACCACGACCTAACACCTTACTGTCGTGCGAAAAGTCTGCGTGAAAAGTTGCAGCCAAAACAATTCACACATGGAATATCTTGGCAAAGTAACACATAAGAGCAATGAATGAATAAGCCTACACTACATGCATATATGGCTGGTGGTAAGGCTCTCTGTTACATTTGCATAAAGCTGATTTTTCCCTACATCAAGGAATAATTTTATTTAACTATCATGGTGGTTGTTAAACATTGAGAATGGTTGACAAGATCCTCAATCCCAATTAAAAGTACTCATCAAAACCCAATAACTTTTATTTAGAAGTAACATGTTGAGATTCACATGATATTCAATTCTGAGGATACTCAAATTTGTCCATAACCGGGACACGGCTAATCATGATTAGTTTATACACTCTGCAGAGGTTTATGACTTTTCCCCACAAGACTCGATCGCCTCCGCTTGGTTCTCGCACTACATGGTGTTTGAGAAACGGATGACCGAGACATAGTCTTTCAGAAGCGCTAACACCTTACATGTGGGTAGACCGTACCAACCTACATCCCCTACATCAGCTAGCCTACCCGTAAGAGTTCGCACGACTTAGTCAACTACGCCAGAGCCCATAATTGGCTTGTGGCTGCACACGGAAGTTTCAGTTTGAATAATCTTATGATCCCTTAGAGCACAGGTGGCGGTCCGAAGAAATCAGGCAAGTCTGATGGAAACCAGTGCCTCAATCCACCCAGATGTGTGTTTAGGTTGCCACCTTAGATAAACCATTAATTAACAATCTCACATCTGTCATGGATATTCACTCACCCAATCCACGTCTACTAGCATAGCATGGCATGAACAAGCAAACGTAGAAGTAACTCCCAAGGTTTCATAAGTAGCAGGTAATAGGTACTACCTCAATCTACTTCCCAAACCCACAATTTAATTAGATCCTAATCATGCAAGTGTTTGAGGAATAGATCTAATGCATAAAACTGGGTATGAGAAGAGTATGATCAAAGTGTTACTTGCCTTGTTGATGATCCGCGAGTCCTAGAGATTCGAAGTAACAAGCGGCGCACTCCGGGTGATCTAACGCAGACAAACAACAAGCATACAATAAGTACTCATCTAATGCACAGGGAAATCTCGAATAAAAGATCTAACCAGAAAGTTCAACTTAAGAACCCTGGTTGCAAAAGAATCGAATCAAAATAAACTCCAAGGTCGAAACTCGAGAGAGAACGACTCGGTTTAGCGATCTGAAATTAGGTCAAAATTTCACAGTGGCAAAACTCTGTGAAAGTAGGGTAGTCGAACGGCGGTTTCGTTCTGAAACTCCGGCGCTTGAATCACCTGATTCCGATAAGCGGCGAGAAATAAAACAGTTTTGAAAATCGGATCTGAAATCAAATCAGAAAATAACGGATTAAATTCGATTAAAAAGAAAAACGACGAACGGGTTAAATAGCGGACGTTCGTTAACAGAACGAATCCAACGAACGCGTTCACTAAAACGAACGGTTCGGTGAACGTTCGTTAAATAAGAAAACCGAAAAAAATAAAACCAATCTAGGTTTTTTAAAAAAAACCGAACATATTTTTTTTTAAATAAACCGGATCGGTTCAAGGGGGAAAAAAACCGGATCGGGCGCGGGGCGGCGGTGGCTACTCCGGTGGCTATCGCCGGCGAGGTCCGCGGGTCCGTGAGGGCTCGGGGAGGGGCGGCGGGTTCGGCGGCCGGGCGGCGGCGGCGTCGCGGCGTCCACCGCGCGAGGTTCGGCGTTCAAGGCGCCTGGTGGCGGGCGGCTCGTGAGGTTGGGGTGAGAGAGGGGGGGCGGTGGTTATAAAGGGGGGCGGTTTCCTTGGGAGGGGCAAGGGGCCCGGGTCGGTCGGACTCGGCGGCGGGCGCCGTCGTCGCGTGGGACACCACAGTGGTGGCAGCGCGAGGGGAGGAGGGAGGTGGGCTGGAGGCGCTGGGCTGGGGCTGGCTGGCTTGGGCAGCTGGGCCTCGGTCCAGTAGCGATTTTTTAAATACTTAAACCAAAACGAATTAAAAAATACCAAATGAACTCCAAATTAAATAAAACAAATTTTCCCGACTCCTAAAATGAGTCGAACAAAATGAACTTTAAAACAGCAAACATGCATAAAATTTTTAAAATGCTCATTTTTGCCTAAGCAAAATAAATCTTCCAAAACCAAATTTGGTTTATTTATAATATCTTCATTTTTCCTAATTGTTTGGGAAAGTCATATTATTCCCTCTCAAAATATTTTTATAGGAAAAACTTTATGAAGATAATTTAAATAAATCAAAATGATCCTATTTTCAAAATTTGAGAAATCCCAAATATGAAAATAATGAAACTTCCAACTCTCTCCGAGGGTCCTTGAGTTGCGTGAAATTTCTAGGATCGGAAAAATGCGAGAAAATATGATATGCATGATGACCTAATGTATAACATTCCAAATTGAAAATTTGGGATGTTACAAACCTACCCCCTTAAGATGAATCTCGCCCTCGAGATTCGGGTTGGCTAGAAAATAGGTGAGGTGGTCCTTAAGCAAAACTTCCTCTCTTTCCTGGTGGCTTCATCCTCGGTGTGGTGGCTCCACTGAACTTTGCAAAACTTGATAACCTTGCTGCGGGTAACTCTGCTGGCATAATCGAGAATCTTAACTGGTTTTCCTCATATGTCAAGTCATCCTTCAACTGAATTGCTTCCAATGGCACTGTGTCTCTTAACGGTATCTCTCGCTATCTCGGGTGACATTTCTTCAATCGAGAAACATGGAATACATCATGTACTCTGACAGTCCTTCCGCAATTCCAACTTATACGCACTTCTCCCATGCGTTGCAAAATCTTATATGGTCCAACGAAGCGGGTGCTAACTTTCCTTTAACTCCAAAACGCTTAACTCCTCGTGGCGGGGATACTCGAGATATACTCTGTCTCCAATTTCATACTCAATCGCTGGCGCTTTGAATCGGCATAGCTCTTACATGCAGGTGGGCTACCTTGAGCTGTCTCGAATCAACTTAACTTTCTGTTCGACTCCTTAATCAAATCTGGTCCAAACAACTAACGATCTCCGGTTTAGTCCCATGACAACGGTGTCCTGCACCTTCTTCCATACAAGGCCTCGAAGGTGCCATCTTCAAGCTGGTTTGGTAACTGTTATTGTAGGAAAATTCTGCATCGGCAAATTATCATCCCAACTAGATCCATAATCTAGTGCACAAGCTCTCAAAGATGTCCTCTAAAATCTGATTGACTCTCTTGGTCTGTCCATCGGTCTATGGGTGGAAAGCTGTCTTTGAATTCAATCGGGTTCCCAATGTTTAGTGCAACTGGTTCCAAAATTTCAAGTAAATTGGGTTCCTCTCGTCGATCGATGCTCTTCGAACTCCATGTAAGCATACAATTCTGGTCATGTATATCTTTGCCAACTTAGCACTGCTATAGGTAGTCTTGACCGAATGAAATGAGCTACCTTGGTCAAACGGTCGACTATGACCCAAATCGAGTCATATCCTGAGCGGGTCTTTGGCAAACCTGTGATGAAATCCATGCCTAGTTTATCCCACTTCCATTCGGTATCGGCAATGGTTGTAACAATCCTGCTGGCTTCGATGTTCGCCTTTACTTTCGACATACGTCCGAAAACTGCTACATACTCCGCAATATCCTTCTTCATTCCGTCCACGAGAAAATATTCTTCAAATCCAAATACATCTTGGTATTTCCTGGGTGAATCGAATAGGGTGAATCATGGGCTTCTTGCAAAATCAACTTCCGATCTCGGGTCATTGGGCGCATAAACACGGTCTTCAAACCATAGGGTATCGTGCTCATCCTCTCGAAATCCTTTAGCTTTTCCTTTACTCATTTTCTCCTTTATAGAGGCAACTTCCTTATCGCCTTTTGGGCTTCTCGATTTTGTCCATGAGTGTCGATTGAATCTCCAATGCTGCTACGTAGCCTCTGGAACTATTTCCAAACATAGCTCTCGAAGGTCCTCGGCTAACTCATTGGGTATTTCTCCCATCATTAGGGTATTGACGTGGCTCTTACGGCTCAATGCGTGCCTACGACATTAGCCTTTCCGGGTGATAATGCAATATCATATCATAATCCTTGATTAGCTCTAACCATCTCCTCATCTCGAGATTCAACTCATACGTGTGAAGATGTACTTCAAACTCTTGTGATCCGTATATACTTCACAATGATTTCCAATGAGAAAATGTCTCCACGTCTTCAAGGCATGCACAACGGCTGCTAACTCCAAATCATGAGTGGCATAATTCAACTCATGAGGCTTAAGTTGTCGTGAAGCATCTGAAACAACTCTTCCTTCCTGCATAAGCACTGCTCCAAGTCCTCGGCGTGAAGCGTGCAATACACCTCATAATCCTTAGTTTGATCGGCAATATCAAACCGTGAGGTAACCAATCTTTTCTTCAACTCCTGAAAACTTGCCTCACAGTCCTCAGTCCATATGAATTTGTTTTCCTTCTTCAACAATTCATCATAGGCTTTGCAATCCTTGAGAAATTCTCAATGAATCTTCGGTAGTATCCTGCGAGTCCAAGGAACTCGAATCTCTCAACTGTCGTTGGTGCTTCCCACTTGGTTACGGTCTCAACTTTTGTGGGGTCAACTGCTATCCCTTCTCCGGATATAACATGTCCGAGAAATCCAACTTCCTTTAGCCAAAACTCACATTTGCTGAACTTGGCATACAACTGGTGTTCCTCGGTTTCTCCAAAACCAATCTCAAATGTTCCTTGTGTTCCTCTTCATTCTTCGAGAAAATCAAAATGTCATCAATGAACACCACGCGAACTTGTCCAAAAACTCCATAAACACTTTGTTCATCAGGTTCATGAAATAGGCTGGTGCGTTAGTCATCCAAATGACATAACGGTATACTCATACAGATCCATATCTCATGGTAAAAGCTGTCTTGGGTATGTCTTGCTCCCGAATCTTCAATCGATGGTACCACGATCGCAAGTCGATCTTAGAAAACACTTTGGCTCCTTGCAAGCGATCAAACAGATCATTTATCATAGGTAGTGGGTACTTGTTCTTGATTGTTACTTCATTCAATCCACGGTAATCAACAACCATTCTCAACGATCCATCCTTCTTCTCCACCAATAAAGCGGGTGATCCCCAAGGTGAAGAACTTGGGCGAATAAAACCTTTATCCAATAGTTCCTTAATCGCTTCTTGATTTCCGCCAAATCCTTTGCGGGCATCCTCATGACGGTCGCTTTCGATATCGGGCCTGTTCACGCAACAGCTCGATCAAAACTCAATGTCTCTATCCGGCGGCATTCCCGCAACTCTTCCGAAATACATCAGGATAATCCTTTACCACTTGGTACTTCTTCTGTACCACTCGATAAGCAATTAACTTGTGCTCTCCTCGGCTCGTGCCGTGATACATATTAATCCTTCTTCCTTCGGTGTGGTGAGCAAAATTGACCTTGTGGTACAATCTATGTTTCCTCCATACTTTGATAACCAATCCATTCCTAATATCACATCCAATCCTTGGGATTCCGAACTATTAGGTCCGAGGGAAAACATAGTGTCCAATCCTTAGTGGCAATCGATCACACCATTTACTAGCCATGTACTCTGCTCTCGGGTGAGGTTACTAGCATGGGTGACCTAAGGGCTTGGGTTGGTAACTTGTACTTATCCACAAATCCCTTGATATGTATGAATGCGATGCACCAAGATCGAAAAGAACAACTGCAGTAAATGACTTAACCAAAAACTTACCGATTCTGATCGGGCTGATCTTCAACCTCCTCCACATCAATGTGGTTCACTTGTCCCCTGTTGAAAGGGTTGGGCTTCTTTCGAGCTTCCATTGCCATTTCCATTCTGCCCTACGGGCAGTCATTTGCATAATGCCCGCCTCTTGCGGCACTTAAAGCAAGTAATGTGACTCAGTCTACCTTGGATGGTGTAGACGGGTTGGTGCGGTTCTCATCCGTTGCTTCCTCCATTCCGTTCCCATTCTTGGTGCCATTATGGTTATGCAAATTACCTCCTCCATGGGTATGCTGAAACTAAATTCCTGATTTAGGGTATAACGAGGCTTCTGCTGGGTTCCAGAGTTATACTTCCCTTGTCCATACTTCCGCTTGCAGTTCTCAATTCTTTGCTGCTTTCCTTCAATCATGAGAGCTCGGTCTACTAACTCCCGATAGTTGTTGAAACTTGCTACCATCAACGGCATGCTGAACTCATCATTCAGTCCTTCTAGAAACTTCTCCTGTTTAGCTGCATCATCTTAGTAACGTCATCCGGGGCATAACGTGCTAATTTACTAAAATCATCCACGATCTTGTGTGATCCTTCCTCCTTGGCGTAAGTTGCGAAACTCACGCTTCTTCATGGCCATGGCTCCTGCTGAAACATGGGCAAGTCTGAAAAGCTTGTGAAATCGGTCCCATGTGGCGGTGTCTCACGGGTAAGTGGCTGTGAAATTCTCCCACCATGTTGCTGCGGGTCCTTCTAGCTGATGTCTTGCAAACTTCACTCTTTCTCCATCTGCATCCTGCGGTGGTCAGCTCCTTCCTATCTTGCGGAGCCAATCATCTGCCACAATCGGCTCGGTGCTCTTCGGAATACACCGCGGGTTTAGTCTAAGGAAGCGAGTCGATGATCCACGGTGGTGGTGGTGGCGGTGGGTTGTTGTTGTTGTTGTTGTTGTTGTTCTGCACCAATGTTTGAATCAGGGTATTCTGCTGCTGGATCAATTGGGTGATCTCTGGGGGGAAAACGAATCCGGGGTCGCGTCTCGGAGGCATCTGAAGGGTTTAGAAGAGAAGAGAAATGTAGAATAGAATGAGGTCTAAGGGGAATCACTACCCAAATGCACATGAGCAAATGCACACAAAATCACTTCATTCAATCAAACAAGGGCTTACAACGATCTAACTATCGCAAAAGTGCGTGTGCTAAAATGTTTACATGGAGGGAAATACTACTAATATGTGGAGGACTTCTACTAATTTGAACCGGTGGAAGACTCCATGATGTCTGCTCCAGCTTCGTCTTCAAAGTCGGGTTCACTTGGATCCGAATCTGTGTCGTCGATGTTGATGTAGTCGATTGGGTATTCGACGTCTTGGTCTTCATTCTGGCGCCAACTTCTTCTTGAGCTCTTCGATCTCATACTTAAGATCGTTATTGTGTCTTGCCGAGCTACGATCTCGTCCATGTAGTCCTTGCGTGTAGTCTTTAGTTCTTCTTCCAATTCGATGATCCTTCCTTTGTCTTCGCAACTCCAACATGTCATTGCACATTTGGTTCTCTGGCGTCGAATGTGCTGATTTAACTCCTGGATGAAAGCTGCAATGGACCTATCCTTCTTGGTGTTGACGACGTCCCAGTTGTCATCTCGGCGTCCGCAAATCTGGTAGATGGTGTCCTTGAGGTCTTCTTGATAAACTTCTCCAATGCGTCCCATGGTGATGTGAGCTGCCATGCTCTTTCCCAGACTCCAAGTGGGTGCACTGAAAACACTATCTATAGGCTTGGTGATTGGGGCGAATGTCCTTCTGGGGCGTGAGCATGAATCTTCCAGCCCTCTTCTTGCAGAGTGGCGTTGAAAGTCCCGGTGAAGCTTGGTAATCCAATGTTCGGTACTTAGTAACTTCCTTCAAGTGAAATCCAAAAGGTGTGCCTTCATCCGGTTGGGTGTACTTGATCTTCGCGTCAAATCATCCTAAAGAGAGTAGAAAAGATGAGGAGTTAGAAAATGGGAAGAGAGAGATCTATGGCTTTAACTTAGTGGTCGTGTCCTACAACAGCGTGTGCTCTAATACCATCCTCTCAGAGCGACCAGACCCGAATGGATCAAGTCTCCGTGCTCGGTGTCATCCTGGATCGAGAATCTTGACACCACACAAGATTTCAAGGATTTATAGCAGAGTAGCAATCACACACTTATTACATCGTTGTCCACAAGGGAACTGAATACAATAATATGGCTTAAGGCCAACTAATAATAACAGCGGAAGGCTTGGAAGATAAGCGAGTCCATCAACTCCAACGGCATCACTGAGTATAGAACCATGACCTAACACCTTACTCGTCGTCTGAAAAGTCTGCAACGTGAAAAGTTGCAGCCCGAAAACGGGTCAGCACATGGAATATGCTGGCAAAGTAACACATACGAGCAATGAATGAATAAGCCTACACTACATGCATATATGGCTGGTGGTAAGGCTCTACGGTTACATTTGCATAAAGCTGATTTTTCCCTACATCAAGGAATAATTTTATTTAACTATCATGGTGGTTGTTAAACATTGAGAATGGTTGACAGCATCCTCAATCCCAATTAAAAAGTACTCATCAAAACCCAATAACTTTTATTTAGAAGTAACATGTTGAGATTCACATGATATTCAATTCTGAGGATACTCAAATTTGTCCATAACCGGGACACGGCTAATCATGATTAGTTTATACACTCTGCAGAGGTTTATGACTTTTCCCCACAAGACTCGATCGCCTCCGCTTGGTTCTCGCACTACATGGTGTTTGAGAAGCGGATGACCGAGACATAGTCTTTCGAGCGCTAACACCTTACATGTGGGTAGACCGTACCAACCTACATCCCCTACATCAGCTAGCCTACCCGTAAGAGTTCGCACGACTTAGTCAACTACGCCAGAGCCCATAATTGGCTTGTGGCTGCACACGGAAGTTTCCAGTTTGAATAATCTTATGATCCCTTAGAGCACAGGTGGCGGTCCAAGAAATCTGAGCAAGTCTGATGGAAACCAGTGCCTCAATCCACCCAGATGTGTGTTTAGGTTGCCACCTTAGATAAACCATTAATTAACAATCTCACATCTGTCATGGATATTCACTCACCCAATCCACGTCTACTAGCATAGCATGGCATGAACAAGCAAACGTAGAAGTAACTCCCAAGGTTTCATAAGTAACAGGTAATAGATACTACCTCAATCTACTTCCCAAACCCACAATTTAATTAGATCCTAATCATGCAAGTGTTTGAGGAATAGATCTAATGCATAAAAACTGGGTATGAGAAGAGTATGATCAAAGTGTTACTTGCCTTGCTGATGATCCGTGAGTCCTAGAGATTCGAAGTAACAAGCGGCGCACTCCGGGTGATCTAACGCAGACAAACAACAAGCATACAATAAGTACTCATCTAATGCACAGGGAAATCTTGAATAAAAGATCTAACCAGAAAGTTCAACTTAAGAACCCTGGTTGCAAAAGAATCGAATCAAAATAAACTCCGAAGGTCGAAACTCGAGAGAGAACGACTCGGTTTAGCGATTTGAAATTAGGTCAAAATTTCACAGTGGCAAAACTCTGTGAAAGTAGGATAGTCGGAACGGCGGTTTCATTCTGAAACTCGGCGCTTGAATCACCTGATTCGATAAGCGAGCGAGAAATAAAACAGTTTTGAAAATCGGATCTGAAATCAAATCGAAAATAACGGATTAAATTCGATTAAAAGAAAAAGCGATTTAGCGGGTTAAATAGCGGACGTTCGTTAACGTAAACGAATCCAACGAACGCGTTCACTAAAACGAGCAGTTCGGTGAGCGTTCGTTAAATAAGAAAACCGAAAAAAAAAAACAATCTAGGTTTTTAAAAAAACCGAACATATTTTTTTAAATAAACCGGATCGGTTCAAGGGGAAAAACCGGATCGGGCGCGGGCGGCGTGGCTACCTCTATCGGCGAGGTCCGCGGGTCCGAGTCAGGCGAGGGGCGGCGGGTTCGGCGCCGAGGGGGCGGCGGCGGGCGGCGGCGCGGCGTCGGCGGCCACGGCGCGGGGGTTCGGCCAGGCGCGGGTGGCGGGCGGCTCCGTGAGGTTGGGGTGAGAGAGGGGGGCGGTGGTTATAAAGGGGGCGGTTTCCTTGGGAGGGGGCAAGGGGAGCGCCGGGTCGGGTCGGACTCGGCGTGGCGCCGTCTTGTGTGGGACACCATGGGTGGTGGCCAGTGAGGAGGAGGAGGTGGGTCGGGAGGCGCTGGGCCTGGGGCCTGGCTGGCTTGGGCCGGCTGGGCCTCGGTCCAGGGGGGGGGGGCGCGATTTTTTTTTAAAAAAAATACTTAAACCAAAACGAATTAAAAAAAAATACCAAATGAACTCCAAATTAAATAAAACAAAATTTCCCCGACTCCTAAAAATGAGTCGAACAAAATGAACTTTAAAAACAGCAAACATGCATAAAAATTTTAAAATGCTCATTTTTGCCTAAGCAAAATAAATCTTCCAAAACCAAATTTGGTTTATTTATAATATCTTCATTTTTCCTAATTGTTTGGGAAAGTCATATTATTCCCTCTCAAAATATTTTTATAGGAAAAACTTTATGAAGATAATTTAAATAAATCCAAATGATCCTATTTTCAAAATTTGAGAAATCCCAAATATGAAAATAATGAAACTTCCAACTCTCTCCGAGGGTCCTTGAGTTGCGTGAAATTTCTAGGATCGGAAAAATGCGAGAAAATATGATATGCATGATGACCTAATGTATAACATTCCAAATTGAAAATTTGGGATGTTACAGTGTGAACGGAAACGTTTTCCTTGGAACGACTGTGTGGGATGTACATACGAACGGAAACGTTTAGCGGGGACTGACTGTGTGGGATGTACTTGCGACCGGAAACCTTTTTGCCATATAATTGTATTTTTTAGCTCTCTATCAGACGTATTTCCGTATTTGGCGCTTCTTGATCGCACACGACCTCATTTTGCCGAGCGTGTGTGCCAGGAGGGCATATCCCCGATGGTTTCTGGGTCGTGTGGGAAGGACCCCCCTATCGCCCACACTCACTTGGCGACGGTTCCAAATGTCGTCGCGGAAAGGGGTTAAAAACCGTTTGTTTAGGACCGACGCACACTAGTGATAGGGTGACACAAAACTAGCTCCAATTCATCAATATAATGTAGGCATGTATTCCGTACATAGTCATATGTGCTTATGGAAAAGAACTTGCATGACATCTTTTGTCCTACCCTCCCGTGGCTGCGGGGTCCTATTGGAAACTAAGGGATGTTGATGCCTCCTTTTAATAGAGTACCGGGCCAAAGCATTAGCACTTAGTGAATACATGAACTCCTCAAACTACGATCATCACCGGAAGTGTCCCGACTATTGTCACTCCAGGGTTGCCGGATCATAACACGTAGTAGGTGACTATAACTTGCAAGATAGGATCAAGAACACAAATATATTCATGAAAACATAATAGGTTCAGATCTGAAATCACGGCACTCGGGCCCTAGTGACAAGCATTAAGCATAGCAATGTCATAGCAACATCAATCTTAGAACATAGTGGATACTAGGGATCAAACCCTAACAAAAACTAACTCGGTTAGATGGTAAATCTCATCCAACCCATCACGGGCCAGCAAGCCTACGATGGGATTATGATGACCCACAAGTATAGGGGATCTATCATAGTCCTTTCGATAAATAAGAGTGTCGAACCCAACGAGGAGCAGAAGGAAGTGACAAACGGTTTTCAGTAAGGTATTCTCTCCAAGCACTGAAATTGTCGGTAACAGATAGTTTTGTGATAAGGTAATTTGTAACGGGCAACAAGTAATGAAAGTAAATAAGGTGCAGCAAGATGGCCCAATCCTTTTTGTAGCAAAGGACAAGCCTGGACAAACTCTTATATGAAGGAAAACGCTCCCGAGGACACATGGGAATTATCATCAAGCTAGTTTTCATCACGCTCATATGATTCGCGTTCGTTACTTTGATAATTTGATATGTGGGTGGACTGGTGCTTGGGTACTACCCTTTCTTGGACAAGCATCCCACTTATGATTAACCCCTCTTGCAAGCATCTGCAACTACAAAAGAAATATTAAGGTAAACCTAACCATAGCATGAAACATATGGATCCAAATCAGCCCCTTACGAAGCAACACATAAACTAGGGTTTAAGCTTTTGTCACTCTAGCAACCCATCATCTACTTATTACTTCCCAATGCCTTCCTCTAGGCCTGAACAATGGTGAAGTATCATGTAGTCGACGTTCACATAACACCACTAGAGGAGAGACAACATACATCTCATCAAAATATCGAACGAATACCAAATTCACATGACTACTTATAGCAAGACTTCCCCCATGTCCTTAGGAACAAGCGTAACTACTCACAAATCATATTCATGTTCATAATCAGAGGGGTATTAATATGCATAAAGGATCTGAACATATGATCTTCCACCAAATAAACCAACTAGCATCAACTACAAGGAGTAATCAACACTACTAGCAACCCACAGGTACCAATCTGAGGTTTTGGGGCAAAGATTGGATACAAGAGATGAACTAGGGTTTTAGGGGAGATGGTGCTGGTGAAGATGTTGATGAATATTGACCCCCTCCCGATGAGAGGATCGTTGGTGATGACGATGGTGATGATTTCCCCCTCCCGGAGGGATGTTTCCCCGGCAGATTAGCTCCGCCGGAGCCCTAGATTGGTTTCGCCAAGGTTCCGCCTCGTGGCGGCGGTGTTTCATCCCGAAAGCTTGCTTCTGATTTTTTTCCAGGGTAAAAGACTTCATATAGCAAAAGATGAGCACCGGAGGCCTGCCAGGGGGCCCACGAGGCAGGGGGCACGCCCAGGGGGGTAGGGCGCGCCCCCCACCCTCGTGGATGGTGGGTGGCCCCCCTCTGGTTAATTATTTCTCCAGTATTTTTTATTAATTCCAAAAACTGCCTCCGTGAAGTTTTAGGACTTTTGGAGCTATGGAGAATAGGTCTCTAATATTTGCTCCTTTTCCAGACCAGAATTCCAGCTGTCGTCATTCTCCCTCTTCGTGTAAACCTTGTAAAATAAGAGAGATTAGGCATAAGTATTGTGACATAATGTGTAATAACAGCCCATAATGAAATAAATATCGATATATAAGCATGATGCAAAATGGACGTATCAACTCCCCCAAGCTTAGACCTCGCTTGTCCTCAAGCGGAAGCCGGTAACGAAAAATATGTCCACATGTTTAGAGATAGAGGTGTCGATAAAATAAAATACGGACATGAGGGCATCATGATCATTCTTATAACAACAACATGTATATATTTTGTCATATGACTCCTTATGTTAAAGTAACAATCTATTCACAATGTCAAGTATGAATCAGAAACTTCATTGAAAACTAACAAACTATAATCTCGGTCATTGAAGCAATTGCAATTTATCATAACATCGGAAAGAGTCAATATAAGAGTTTTTCAACAAGTCCACATACTCAACTATCATTTAGTCTTTCACAATTGCTAACACTCACGCAATACTTATGGGTATGGAGTTTTAATCGGACACAAAGAAAGATAGGGGCTTATAGTGTTGCCTCCCAACCTTTTACCTCAAGGGTAATGTCAACAATAATAATTCATGCTAACTTACATCCAATTGGATATATATATATATATATATATATATATATATATATATATATATATATATATATATATATATATATATATATATATATATATATAGGTAGGTATGGTGGACTCTCATGGCAAAACTGGGTTTAAGGATATTCGGAAGCAGAAGTAGTATCTCTACTTGGTGCAAAGAATTTGGCTAGCATGAGGGGGAAAGCCAAGCTCAACATGTTGGATGATCCATGACAATATACTTTATTTCGGATATAAGAAAACATAACCCATTACGTTGTCTTCCTTGTCCAACATCAACTCTTTAGCATGTCATATTTTAATGAGTGCTCACAATCATAAAACATGTCCAAGATAGTATATTTATATGTGAAAACCTCTCTTTCTTTATTACTTCATATTAATTAAAACGATGACCAAAACTATGTTTGTCAACTCTCAACAACTTTTATTCATCATACTCTTTATATGTGAAGTCATTACTCTCCATAAGATCAATATGATCTCTTTATTTCTTTTTATTCTTTCTTTTATTCTCTCAAGATCATAGCAATATAATCAAGCCCTTGAATCAACACTAACCTTTATTATATATATAGCTCTCGGACTCGATTACATAGAAGGATCATAAAGCAAAACTCATGACTAGATCATACTAAAACTTTACTCTACTAGATCAAGATATTACTAAAAGGATCGAACCAAGAAAAACGGTAAAGATAGGAGTGTGATGGTGATACGATACCGGGGCACCTCCCCCAAGCTTGGCAGTTGCCAAGGGGAGTGCCCATACCAAATACTCAGTTCTCCTTTGCTGGTGAAGAAGATGGTGGTGATGATGGTTAGACGCACATCGAGTGTAGGAGATCCTTCAATTTGTGGATGATGACCTTGAGTGTGGTAATATGCTCCTTCAACAAAATATTTTCACGTGTGAGATACTTATTTTGTATGCGAGCTTAATCGATCATCTTGAAAGCTTCAATCTCTATTGCGGTAAGAAGATTGTAATGAGGTTGGATGATGTCTTCGTCTTCCGCTGCCGGAGCTTGATCCTCCATGGCCTTCTTGATCCCATCATCCTTGTTGATCTCCCCGGGTTCTTCCCTCTTCAGCTCTATCTTCATTAGCCAAGCATCATTGCCCTCATTGTTGAAGGAGGGGGACGAAATGATGCCTAGCCTTTGACAACTCTGGCAGAAAACAGCTTGATACAGTAACAGAGGATATTTGCGTGGTACGGTGGTCAAAACCTTCGGGGGATTATATAATGAATTTTTACCGACCAAAAGAAGTATCGTGCAAGAAAACAGAGTCCGGAGGGCACACGAGGTGCCCACGAGACAGGGGGCGCGCCCAAGGGGTAGGGTGCGCCCTCCACCCTCGTGGGTGCCTCGTGTCCCTTTCGGACTACTTCTTATTTTCCTATTTTCTTAAATATTCCAAAACGGAGAAAAATTGCTATTAGAACTGTTTTGGAGTCGGTTTACTTACCATACCACATACCTATTCCTTTTCGGAGTCTAAAACGTTCCGGAAAGTGTCCCTTATGTATTCCTCCGGGGTTACGGTTTCAATAACATTGGTTTCAACATTTATAGGATTGCCTAAGATATAATGTTTGGTTCTTTGGCCGCTCACCACCTTCGGATTTGTGCCTTCGAAGTTGTTGATTTTTATGGCACCGGAACGATAGACCTCCTCGATAACGTAAGGCCCTTCCCATTTAGAGAGAAGTTTTCCTGCAAAAAATCTTAAGCGAGAGTTGAATAGCAACGCATAATCACCTACATTAAACTTACGCTTTTGTATCCTTTTGTCATGCCATCTTTTAACTTTTTCTTTAAACAGTTTAGCATTCTCATAGGCCTGGGTTCTCCATTCATCAAGTGAGCTAATGTCAAATAGCCTCTTCTCACCGGCAAGTTTGAAATCATAACTGAGCTCTTTAATGGCCCAATATGCCTTATGTTCTAGTTCGAGAGGTAAGTGACATGCTTTTCCATAAACCATTTTATATGGAGACATACCCATAGGATTTTTATATGCAGTTCTATAGGCCCATCATAATCAAGTTTCTTGGACCAATTCTTTCTAGATCTATTAACAGTCTTTTGCAAAATTAATCTGAGCTCTCTATTACTAATTTCTACTTGACCACTAGACAGCGGGTGATATGGAGATGCAACTCTATGATTAACATCATACTTAGCAAGCATTTTATGAAAGGCACCATGAATAAAATGTGAACCACCATCAGTCATTAAATATCTAGGGACTCCAAACCTCGGAAAAATAACTTCTTTAAGCATCTCAATAGAGGTGTTATGATCAGCACTACTAGTTGGAATAGCTTCCACCCACTTAGTAACGTAATCAACAGAAACTAAAATATGTGTATACCCATTAGAGGAAGGAAATGGTCCCATATAATCAAAACCCCAAACATCAAATGGTTCAATAACAAGTGAATAGTTCATAGGCATTTCTTGACGTCTACTAATATTACCAATTCTTTGACATTCATCACAAGACAAGACAAACTTACGGGCATCTTTGAAGAGAGTAGGCCAATAAAAATTGGATTGCAATACCTTATGCGATGTTCCATCTCCAGCATGGTATCCTCCATAGGCCTCGGAGTGACACTTGCGTAGGATCTGTTCCTGTTCATGCTCAGGTACATAACGTCTAATAACACCATCTAATCCTTCTTTATAAAGGAGTGGGTCATCCCAGAAGTAATGTCTTAAATAATAGAAAAACTTTTTCTTTTGTTGGTATGTGAAACTAGGTGGTATAAATTTAGCAACAATGTAATTAGCATAATCAGCATATCATGGAGCAGTACGAGAACCATTTATGATAGCTAATTGTTCATCAGGAAAGCTATCATCAATAGGTAGTGGGTCATCAAGAACATTCTCTAACCTAGACAAGTTGTCTGCAACGGGGTTCTCAGCTCCCTTTCTATCAATAATATGCAAATCAAATTCTTGTAGCAAGAGAGCCCATCTAATAAGTCTAGGTTTAGCATCTTTCTTTTCCATAAGATATTTAATAGCAGCATGATGAGTGTGAACATTTACTTTGGAATCAACAACATAAGGTCTAAACTTATCACAAGCAAATACAACTGCTAAAAAATATTTTTCGGTAGTAGCATAATTTCTCTCGACACTGTCTAGAGTTTTACTAGCATATTGGATAACATTTAATTTCTTATCAACTCTTTGTCCTAAAATAGCACCTACAGCATAATCACTAGCATCGCACATAATTTCAAAGGGTAAATTCCAATCAGGTGGCTGAACAATAGGTGCAGAAATCAAGGCTTTCTTAAGTATTTCAAATGCTTCTACACAATCATCATCAAAGACAAAAGGAACATCTTTTTGTAAGAGATTAGTCAGAGGCCTGGAAATTTTAGAGAAGTCCTTAATGAACCTCCTATAAAAACCGGCATGACCAAGGAAATTTCTTATACCTTTAATGTCCTCGGGATAGGGCATCTTTTCAATAGCATCAACTTTAGCTTTATCAACTTCAATACCTCTTTTAGAAATTTTATGCCCCAAGACAATACCTTAATTAACCATAAAGTGGCACTTCTCCCAATTCAAGACAAGATTAGTTTCTTCACATCTCTGCAAAACTCGGTCAAGGTTGCTCAAGCAATCATCAAAAGAAATTCCATATATGGAGAAATCATCCATGAAAACCTCAACAATCTTTTCACAAAAATCAGAGAATATAGCCATCATGCATCTTTGAAAGGTAGCAGGTGCATTACATAAACAAAAAGGCATACATCTATAAGAAAAGGTACCGAAATGACAAGTAAAGGTGGTCTTTTCTTGATCCTCTTTTGACACAGGTATTTGAGAGAAACCAGAATAACCATCTAGAAAGCAAAAATGTGTATGTTTGGATAATCTTTCTAGCATTTGATCAATAAAAGGTAAAGGGTAATGATATTTTTTAGTAGCTTTATTTAGTTTACGGAAATCAATTACCATTCTATAACCTGTAACAATTCTTTGTGGGATCAATTCATCTTTATCATTAGGAACAACAGTAATACCTCCCTTCTTAGGGACACAATGGACAGGACTTACCCACTGACTATTAGCAATAGGATAAATTATACCTGCCTCCAGAAGCTTTAGTATTTCTTTTCTTACCACTTCTTTCATCTTAGGATTTAACCGTCTTTGGTGATCAACAAACCGGTTTAGCGTCTTTCTCCAATTTTATTTTGTGTTGGCATAAAGTGGGACTAATTCCCTTAAGATCATCAAGAGTATATCCAATAGCAGCATGGTGCTTCTTCAGAGTTTTCAATAATTTCTTTTCTTCATGCTCTGAAAGGTTAGCACTAATAATAACAGGATATATCTTCTTTTCATCAAGATAAGCATATTTAAGAGTATCAGGTAATGGTTTAAGCTCAAACACGGGATCACCCTTGGGTGGAGGAGAATCCCCTAGGATTTCAACAGGCAAGTTGTGTTTCAAAATAGGTCCCTGTTTAAAGAATACTTCATTTATTTCCCTTCTTTCATTCATAAACATATCATTTTCATGGCCAAGCAAATATTGTTCTAAAGGATCATTAGGAGGCACGGCAATAGAGGCAAGACCAATAATTTCATCTTTGCTAGGTAATTCTTTATCATGGGGTTGTCTTTGAATTTAGCAAAATTAAACTCATGAGACATATCCCCCAAACCAATACTAACAACATCCTTTATGCAGTCTATCCTAGCATTAACAGTATTCAAGAAGGGTCTACCAAATATGATGGGACAGAAGCTATCTTGTGGGGAACCAAGAACAAGAAAATCAGAAGGATATTTCACTTTCCCACACAAGACTTCAACATCTCTAACAATCCCAACTAGTGAAATAGTGTCTCTATTGGCAAGCTTAATTGTAACATCAATTTCCTCTATCTCAGGAGGTGCAATATCATGCATAATTTCTTTGTATAAGGAATGAGGTATTGCACTTGCACTAGCACCCATATCACACAAGCCATGATAACAATGATCTCCTATTTTAACAGAAATAACAGGCATGCCTACAACAGGTCTATGTTTATTTTTAGTGTCGGGTCTAGCAATTCTAGCAGCTTCATCACAGAAGTAAATAGCATGCCTGTCAATATTATCAGCCAAGAGATCTTTAACCATAGCAATGCTAGGTTCAACTTTAATTTGCTCAGGGGGTGTAGGTGTTCTAGTATTACTCTTACGGACCACAGTCAAAGCTTTAGCATGATCCTTTATTCTAACAGGGAAAGGTGGTTTCTCAATATAAGTAGTAGGAACAACAGGATCATTATAAGTGATAGTCTTTTCTTCAACTTTAATAGGTGCAACTACTTTTACTTCAATGGGAGGATTATATTTAAACCACTTCTCCTTAGGGAGATCAACATGAGTAGCAAATGATTCACAGAAATAAGCTACTATCTCAGAGTCAAGTCCATATTTAGTGCTAAATTCACGGAAAACATCGGTATCCATAAAAGATTTAACACAGTCAAACTTAGGTGTTATACCTGAATCCTTAACTTCATCGAGGTCCCAATCTTTAGAGTTGCGTTTAATTATTTCCAATAAATCCCATTTGAATTCAATAGTCTTCATCATAAAGGAACCAGTACAAGAAGTATCTATCATGGAGCGATTATTCAGAGAAAGCCGAGCATAAAATTTTTGAATAATAATTTCTCTTGAGAGCTCATGATTGGGGCATGAATATAACATTGAATTAAGCCTCCCCCAAGCTTGAGAAATACTTTCTCCTTCGCGAGGCCAAAAATTATATATATAATTGCGATCACGATGAACAAGATGCATCGGATAAAACTCCTGATGAAATTCCAATTTCAATCGGTTGTAGTTCCATGATCCCATATCATCACATAGCCTAAACCATGTCAATGCCTTTCCCTTCAAAGATAAAGGGAATACCTTCTTCTTGATAACATCTTCGGGCATACCTGCAAGCTTAAATAATCCACAAACTTCATGCACATAGATTAGGTGCAAATCGGGATGCAATGTTCCATCTCCTGTAAAAGGATTAGCTAGCAGTTTCTCTATCATACCTGAAGGAATTTCAAAGTAAACATTTTCAGTAGGTTAAGTAGGTTGAGGAGCAACTCTTTGCTCTACTGGTCGGGGTGAAGATACCCCGAACAAGCCCCTCAAAAGATTATGTTCCACAGTAACAAGTGACAGTAAATTTCAGCACAATATATAAATTTTTCCTTACCAAATTCCACCTACCAAAGGCGCTTCACTCCCCGGCAGCGGCCCCAGAAAAGAGTCTTGATGACCCACAAGTATGGGGGATCTATTGTAGTCCTTTTGACAAGTAGGAGTGTCGAACCCAACGAGGAGCAGAAGGAAATGACAAGCGGTTTTCAGTAAGGTATTCTCTGCAAGCACTGAAATTGTCGGTAGCAGATAATTTTGTGATAAGGTAATTTGTAACGGGCAACAAGTAATGAAAGTAAATAAGGTGTAGTAAGATGTCCCAATCCTTTTTGTAGCAAAGGACAAGCCTGGACAAACTCTTATATGAAGGAAAACGCTCCCGAGGACACATGGGAATTATCGTCAAGCTAGTTTTCGTCACGCTCATATGATTTGCGTTCGTTACTCTGATAATTTGATATGTGGGTGGACCGGTGCTTGGGTACTACCCTTTCTTGGACAAGCATCCCACTTATGATTAACCCCTCTTGTACGCATCCGCAACTACAAAAGAAGTATTAAGGTAAACCTAACCATAGCATGAAACATATGGATCCAAATCAGCCCCTTACGAAGCAACGCATAAACTAGGGTTTAAGCTTCTTCACTCTAGCAACCCATCATCTACTTATTACTTCCCAATGCCTTCCTCTAGGCCTAAACAATGGTGAAGTGTCATCTAGTCGACGTTCACATAACACCACTAGAGGAGAGACAACATACATCTCATCAAAATATCGAACGAATATTAAATTCACATGACTACTTATAGCAAGACTTCTCCCATGTCCTCAGGAACAATCGTAACTACTCACAAATCATATTCATGTTCATAATAAGAGGGGTATTAATATGCATAAAGGATCTGAACATATGATCTTCCACCAAATAAACCAACTAGCATAAACTACAAGGAGTAATGAACACTACTAGCAACCCACAAGTACCAATCTAAGGTTTTGGGGCAAAGATTGGATACAAGAGATGAACTAGGATTTTAGGGGAGATGGTGCTGGTGAAGATGTTGTTGAAGATTGACCCCCTCCTGATGAGAGGATCGTTGGTGATGACGATTGTGATGATTTCCCCCTCCCGGAGGGATGTTTCCTCGGCAGAACAGCTCCGCCGGAGCCCTAGATTGGTTTCGCCAAGGTTCCGTCTCGTGGCGGCGGTGTTTCGTCCCGAAAGCTTGCTTCTGATTTTTTTAGGGTAAAAGACTTCATATAGCAAAAGATGAGCACCGGAGGCCTGCCAGGGGGCCCACAAGGCAGGGGCGCGCCCAGTGGGGTAGGGCGCGCCCCCACCCTCATGGATGGTGGGTGACCCCCCCTCTGGTTAACTCTTTCTCCAGTATTTTTTATTAATTCCAAAAAATGCCTCCGTGAAGTTTCAGGACTTTTGGAGTTGTGGAGAATAGGTCTCTAATATTTGCCCCTTTACCAGCCCAAAATTCCAGCTGCCTGCATTCTCCCTCCTCGTGTAAACCTTGTAAAATAAGAGAGAATAAGCATAAGTATTGTGACATAATGTGTAATAACAGCCCATAATGCAATAAATATCGATATAAAAGCATGATGCAAAATGGACGTATCAGATTACTCATGCATGGTAGTGAGCATCATGAAATTGGTGATGTAGGATGGTTGATGATGACAATGGCGATGATTTCCCTCTCGGGAGCCCCGAACGGACTCCAGATCTGCCCTCCTGAGGAGGAACGAGGCTTGGCGGCGGCTCTGTATCGTAAAAGGCGATGAATCCTTCTATTTGATTTTTCCCCCCGAACGTGAATATATGGAGTTGGAATTGAGGTCGGTGGAGGTCCAGGGGCCCCACAAGGACAAAGGGCGTGCCCCAGGTGGTGGGTGAGCCCCCTACCCTTGTGGCCAGGGTGTGGGCCCCCTTCGGTTGATTCTTTCGCCAATATTTTTTATTTATTTATTCCAAAACTGATCTTTGTGAATTTTTAGATCATTCCGAGAACTTCTATTTCTGCACAAAAATAACACCATGGCAATTCTACTGAAAACAGGATTAGTTTGGGTTAGTTCCATTCAAATCATGCATGTTAGAGTCCAAAACAAGGGCAAAAGAGTTTGGAAAAGTAGATACGATGGAGACGTATTAGTGTGTCCCTCTCAAAAAGTGTGTACATCAAGGATGATTGTGGCAAACTAAAAAGCAAAGACTCATATCATACAAGACGCTCCAAGCAAAACACATATCATGTGGTTAGTAAAAATATTGTCTCAAGTAAATTTACCGATAGACGAAGACGAAGGCATCCCCAAGCTTAGGCTCTTGGTTGTCCTTGAATATTACCTTGGGGTGCCCTGGGCATTCCCAACCTTAGGATCTTGGTTTTCCTTGAATATTACCTTGGGGGTGCCTTGGGCATCCCCAAGCTTAGGCTCTTGCCACTCCTTATTCCGTAGGTCATCAAATCTTTACACCCAAAACTTGAAAACTTCACAACACAAAACTCAACAAAAAACTCATGAGATCCGTTAGTATAAGAAAATAAAACCACCACTTTTGGTACTGTTGTGAACTCATTCTTTATTTATATTGGTGTAATATCTACTGTATTCCAACTTCTCCATGATTCTCCCCCCCCCCCCGATACTACCCATACATTCATCAAAATAAGCAAACAACACATAGAAAACGGAATCTGTCAAAAACAGAACAGTCTGTAGCAATATGGAAACTTCGAATACTTTTGTAACTCCAAAAATTCTGAAAAATTAGGACAACATAGGCAATTTGTATAATCTTGTGCAAAGAGAATTAGTATTTTATCACGCTTCTGTGATTTTTAACAATTCTGGTACTAGGCGCGAAAGTTTCTATTTTTCAGCAAGATTAAATCAACTATCACCGTAAGCCATCCCAAAGGTCTTAGTTGGCACAAACACTAATTAAAACACCAAAACGCAATTACTACAGAGGTAATAATGTGTATTTTATTCAAGAACAGTAGCAAAACAAAAAACACAAAAATAAAATTGGGTTGCCTCCCAACAAGCGCTATTGTTTAACGCCCCTAGCTAGGCATATTGCAATAGATCTAGGTATTGTCATCTTTGGTATGCAATTCCTTTTTCATCAAGTCTTCCAAAACTCATGTTAACAAATCTATTCTTTCCTTTACTTCCCTTCTAGTAGAAGAACTGAAATCATGAAAAGGACTTTGATTAGTGATTTTGACATTCCTAAACCCGTAATCTAGATCATCACCATATATATCATCATATAAAATACGTATCTCGTTTCTAAGGGGTTCCTTAATCATCTTTTCCAACCAATCCTTATTAAATCCTACATAAATCCCCCTTGTAATCCAATCAAATCCCTCACAGGCCTCAAGGTACAAGGCTTGAGAGATTTCTGAATAGGGAACTCTTCTCCTAAGATTTTTGCTGTAAGATTGATTATCCCTAGATTCCAAACTACGCATAGTTTCTTTATCATGGAGGATATCTTCAATCGGAGGGTGTTCAACATTTTATTATAGAAAGAAAAAATCTCCCTAGCCTCTTGTATTATAAAATGAAATTCTCGCATAAGGATGATAGTGGCAATCTTTTTAGCTTTAGGATGATTAATATTAGGAGGTTCATAAAACACCTTTTGCAAAGCAGGATGGATGTGCACAAATTTTCTTTCTAGTTTTTCAACAAGCATGACAACGGCATCCGCATAACAATTTGTATCGATAAGAATAGATCTTTTACTAATAGGCATAGATCCCGTACGATCAAAGAATTCTTGAATAATACTTTTCCCAATAATATTACCATCTCCCAAAGGTTTTTGCTTTGTAATTGGGGGGTTTTTCAATTTCATGATCCAAAGAACAAGATCCAAGTTTTCCTCAAGATTTATACTTGCAAGACCCTCAAAATTTTCAATGATAACCTCCTCAAATTCAGACATGGTGGCAACAAACTGATCTAGCAAATGAGTGACAAAAAGGCAAACGAAAAGATGAACGAAAGAAGGGCAAATAAAAAGGCAAATATTTTTGTAAATCGTTTTAGAAGTGGGGGAGAGGAAAACGAGAGGCAAATGGCAAATAATGTAATGCAAGAGATGAGAGTTTATGATGGGTACTTGGTAGGCTTGACGTAGATCTCCCCGGCAGCGGCGCCAGAAATTCTTCCTGCTACTTCTTGAGCTGTCATTCGTTTTTCCTTTAAAGAGGAAAGGGTGAGATGCAGCACAATAGAGATAAGTATTTCCCTCAGTTAAGAACCAAGGTATCAATCCAGTAGGAGAAACGCGCAAGTCCCCAATAGATGAACCTACACAAACAATCAAACACTTGCACCCAATACGATAAAGGGGTTGTCAATCCCTTCACGGTCACTTGCAAAGGTGAGATCTGATAGAGATAGATAAAACTGAATAAAAGATAAAATATTTTTGGGTTTTTTGGTTTATAGATCTGAAAATAAAAGATTGCAAAATAGTAGATTGGAAACAAATATGATGGAAAATAGACCCGGGGGCCATAGGTTTCGCTAGAGGCTTCTCTCATGAAGGCAAATAATACGGTGGGTGAACAAATTACTGTAAAGCAATTGATAGAAAAGCGCAAAGTTATGAAGATATCCAAGGCAATGATTATGCATATAGGCATCATGTCCGTGTCAAGTCGACCAACTCCTGCCTGCATCTACTACTATTACTCCACACATCGACCGCTATCCAGCATGCATCTAGAGTATTAAGTTCATAAAGAACGGAGTAACGCCTTAAGTAAGATGACAGGATGTAGAGGAATAAACTCAAGCAATATGATTAAAACCCCATCTTTTTATCCTCGATGGCAACAATTCAATACGTGTCTCACTACCCCTACTTTGTCACTAGGTGAAATCACGCAAGATTGAACCCAAAGCTAAACACCTCTCCCGTTGCAAGAAAAACCAATCTAGTTGGCCAAACCAAACTGATAATTCGTAGAGAAATACAAAGATATCAAATCATGCATATAAGAATTCAGAGAAGATTGAAATAATATTCATAGATAAGCTGATCATAAATCAATAATTCATCGGATCTCAACAAACACACCGCAAAAGAAGATTACATTGGATAGATCTCCAAGAACATCGAGGAGAACATGGTATTGAGAATCAAAGAGAGAGAAGAAGCCATCCGGCTACTAGCTATGGACTCGTAGGTCTGAGGTAAACTACTCACGCTTCATCGGAGGGGCAATAGAGTTGATGTAGATGCCCTCCGTGATCGCATCCCCTCCGGCAGGATGCCAAAAAAGGCCCCAAGATGGGATCTCGTGGGAACAGAAGGCTGCGGCGATGGAAAAGTATTTTCGTGGACTCCTCTAAGGGTTTTGGAATATATGTGAATATATAGGACGAAGAATTAGGTCAGGGGATCCCTGAGGGGGCACAAGGCAGGGGCGCCCCCCACTAGGGCGCGCCCTCCACCCTTGTCGCCGCCTCTTGGCTCTTCTGTCTTGGACTCCAGGTCCTCTGGGTGTTTTGGTCCAAGAAAAATCATAGCGAAATTTTTATCCCGTTTGGACTCCGTTTGATATTCCTTTTCTGTGAAACTCAAAAACAAGGAAAAAACAGAAATTGGCGCTGGGCTCTAGGTTAATAAGTTAGTCCCAAAAATAATATAAAATAGCATAATAATGCATATAAAACATCTAAAACAGATAATATAATAGCATGGAACAATCAAAAATTATAGATACGTTGGAGACGTATCAGAAGCCAGGTACCAGGCGGCCTGTGAAGCCCGTGATGCCGCCTAGAAAAAGGAGGCGGTGGAGCTTTCGGGGCAGGCGTGTCGTCGTGCGGAAGATGTGTATGAAGACGGGTACTTCACGAGGAAGGTCAAAGGTGCTAGGCGCTTCATAGCTGCGTGCAGGTGGGCCGATAAGCTCCAACGTGCCATGACACGTCTCCAATGTATCTATAATTTTTTATTGTTCCATGCTATTATATTATCTGTTTTGGATGTTTTATATGTATTACTATGCTATTTTATATTATTTTTGGGACTAACCTATTAACCTAGAGCCCAGTGCCACTTCCCGTTTTTTCCCTGTTTTTGAGTTTCACAGAAAAGGAATACCAAACGGAGTCCAAACGGAATGAAACCTTCGTGATGATTTTTCTTAGACAAAAAGAAAACCAGGAGACTTGCAGATGAAGTCGAAGGAGCCACGAGGCGGCCACAAGGACGGAGGGCGTGCCCCCCACCCTTGTGGGCCCCTCGTGCACCTCCTGGCCTAAATCTTTCGCCTATATATTCCCATATATCCCCAAACCACCAGAGGCATCCACGAAAACACTTTTCCACCGTTGCAACCTTCTGTACCCGTGAGATGTTGGAAATATGCCCTAGAGGCAATAATAAAATGGTTATTATTGTATTTCCTTGTTCATGATAATTGTCTATTGTTCATGCTATAATTGTGTTATCCGGAAACCGTAATACATGTGTGAATACATAGACCACAACATGTCCCTAGTGAGCCTCTAGTTGACTAGCTCGTTGATCAATAGATGGTTACGGTTTACTGACGATGGACATTGGATGTCGTTGATAACGGGATCACATCATTAGGAGAATGATGTGATGGACAGGACCCAATCCTGAGCATAGCACAAGATCGTGTAGTTTGTATGCTAAAGCTTTTCTAATGTCAAGTATCATTTCCTTAGACCATGAGATTGTGCAACTCCCAGATACCGTATGAATGCATTGGGTGTGCCAAACGTCACAACGTAACTGGGTGGCTATAAAGGTACACTACAGGTATCTCTGAAAGTGTCTGTTGGGTTGGCACGAATCGAGACTGGGATTTGTCACTCCGTATGACGTAGAGGTATCTCTGGGCCCACTCGGTAATGCATCATCATAATGAGCTCAATGTGACTAAGTAGTTAGTCGCGGGATCATGCATTACGAAACGAGTAAAGTGAATTGCCGGTAACGAGATTGAACGAGGTATTGGGATACCGACAATCGAATCTCGGGCAAGTAACGTAGCGATTGACAAAGGGAATTGTATACAGGATTGATTTAATCCCCGACATCATGGTTCGTCCGATGAGATCATCGTGGAACATGTGGGAGCCAACATGGGTATCCATATCCGGCTATTGGTTATTGGTCAGAGAGCTGTCTCGGTCATGTCTGCATGATTCCCGAACCCGTAGGGTCTACACACTTAAGGTTCGGTGACGCTAGATTTGTTATGGGAATTAGTGTGCAGTTACCAAATGTTGTTTGGAGTCCCGGATGAGATCCCGGACGTCACGAGGAGTTCCGTAATGGTCCGGAGGTAAAGATTTATATATGGGAAGTCCTATTTTGGCCATCGGAAAATGTTCGGAATTTTTTGGTATTGTACCGGGAAGGTTCTAGAAGGTTCCGGAGCGGGGCCCACCTGCATGGGGGGACCCACATGAACGTGGGTAGTGGGGGCAAGGCCCCACACCCCTGGTCAAGGCGCACCAAGATCCCCCCCCCCCCTTAGAAGGAATAAGATCATATCCCGAAGGGATAAGATCAAGATCCCTAAAAAGGGGGATGACAATCGGTGGGGAAGGGAAATGATGGGATTTCTTTCCCCCACCTTTGCCAACGCCCCAATAGACTTGGAGGGCAAGAAACCAGCCCCTCCACCCCTATATATAGTGGGGAGGCACATGGGAGCCGCACCCCTTCCCCTGGCGCAGCCCTCTCCCTCCCCAACACCTCCTCCGTAGTAGTAGTGCTTGGCGAAGCCCTGCCGGAGAACTGCAAGGTACACCACCAAGCTCTCCCTCAACTTCTCCGCTCCCCTTGCTGGATCAAGAACGAGGAGACGTCCCCGGCTGTACGTGTGTTGAACGCGCAGGTGCCGTTGTTCGGCGCTTAGATCGGAATCAACCGCGATCTGAACCGCTGCGAGTACGACTACTTCATCCGCGTTCTTGTAACGCTTCCGCATCGCGATATTCAAGGGTATGAAGATGCACTCCCCTCTCTCTCGTTCCAAGTCTCTCCATAGATTGATCTTGGTGATGCATAGAAATTTTTTAATTTCTACAACGATCCCCAACAGTGGCATCATGAGCTAGGTCTATGCGTAGTTTCTATGCACAAGTTGAACACAAGTTGTTGTGGGCGTCGATTTTGTCAATTTACTTGCCGTTAATAGTCTTATCTTGATTTGGCGGCATCGTGGGATGAAGCGGCCCAGACCAACCTTACACGTACGCTTACGTGAGACGGGTTCCACCGACTGACATGCACTAGTTGCATAAGGTGGCTAGCGGGTGTCTGTCTCTCCCACTTTAGTCGAATCGGATTCGATGAAAAGGGTCCTTATGAAGGGTAAATAGAAATTGGCATATCACGTTGTGGCTTTTGCGTAGGTAAGAAACGTTCTTGCTAGAAACCCATAGCAGCCACGTAAAACATGCAACAACAATTAGAGGACGTCTAACTTGTTTTTGCAGGGTATGCTATGTGATGCGATATGGCCAAAAGGATGTGATGAATTATATTTGTGATGTATGAGATTGATCATGTTCTTGTAATAGGAATCACGACTTGCATGTCGATGAGTATGACAACCGGCAGGAGCCATGGGAGTTGTCTTAATTTATTCTATGATCTGTGTGTCATTGAAAACGCCATGTAATTACTTTACTTTATTGCTAACCGTTAGCCATAGTAGAGGAGTAATAGTTGGCGAGACAACTTCATGAAGACACGATGATGGAGATCATGGTGTCATGCTAGTGAAGAAGGTGATCATGTCACGCCTCAAAGATGAAGATCAAAGGCGCGAGATGATATTGGCCATATCATGTCACTCTATGATTTGCATGTGATGTTTGTCATGTTTACATCTTATTTGCTTAGAATGACGGTAGCATAAATAAGATGATCCCTCATAAAATTTCAAGAAAGTGTTCCCCCTAACTGTGCACCGTTGCGAAAGTTCGTTGTTTCGAAGCACCACATGATGATCGGGTGTGATAGATTCTAACATTCGCATACAACGGGTGTAAGCCAGATTTACACATGCAAAACACTTAGGTTGACTTGACGAGCCTAGCATGTACAGACATGGCCTCAGAACACAAGAGACCAAAAGGTCGAACATGAGTCGTATAGTGGATACGGTCAACATGAAGATGTTCACCGATGATGACTAGTCCGTCTCAAGTGATGATCGGACAAGGCCTAGTTGACTCGGATCATGTATCACTTAGATGACTAGAGGGATGTCTATCTGAGTGGGAGTTCATTAAATAATGTGATTAGATGAACTTAATTATCATGAACATAGTCAAAAGGTATTTGCAAATTATGCCGTAGCTCACGCTTTGGTTCTACTGTTTTAGATATGTTCCTAGAGAAAATTTAGTTGAGAGTTGACAGTAGCAATTATGCGGACTGGGTCCGTAAACTGAGGATTGTCCTCATTGCTGCGCAGAAGGATTATGTCCTTAATGCACCGCTCAGTGTGCTGAACCTCGAGCCTCGGTTGTGGATGTTGCGAACATCTGACATACACATTTTGATGACTACATGATAGTTCAGTGCATAATGCTAAATGGTTTAGAATTCAGGCACCAAAGACGTTTTTGAAACATCGCAGAACATATGAGATGTTCCAAGGACTGAAATTGGGATTTCAGGCTAGTCCCCACGTCAAGAGGTATGAGACCTCTGACAAGTTTCTTAAGCCTGCAAACTAAGGAGAAAAGCTCAATCGTTGAGCATGTGCTAGATTGTATGAGTACTACAATCGCTTGAATCGAGTGGGAGTTAATCTTCCAGATGAGATAGTGATGGTTCTCGAAAGTCACTGCCACCAAGCTGCTAGAGCTTCGTGATGAACTATAACATATCAGGGATAGATATGATGATCCTTGAGATATTCACGACACTGCAAAAGTAGAAATCAAATAGGAGCATCAATTGTTGATGGTTAGTAAAACCACTAGTTTCAAGAAGGGCAAGGGAAAGAAAGGGATACTTCATGAAACGGCAAATCAGTTGTTGCTCTAGTGAAGAAACCCAAGGTTGAACCCAAACCCGAGACTAAGTGCTTCTGAAATAAGGGGAACGGTCACTGAAGCAGAACTACCCTAGATACTTGGTAGATGAGAAGGCTGGCAAGGCCGATAGAAGTATATTGGATAAACATTACAATGTGTACTTTACTAGTACTCCTAGTAGCACCAGGGTATTAAAATACCGGTTCGGTTGCTAAGTGTTAGTAACTCGAAATAAAAAGCTACGGAATAAACGGAGACTAGCTGAAGGTGAGATGACGATATGTGTTTGAAGTGTTTCCAAGGTTGATGTGATCAAGCATCGCATGCTCCCTCTACCATCGACATTGGTTTTAAACCTAAATAATTGTTATTTGGTGTTTGCGTTGAGCATAGACATGATTGGATTATGTTTATCGCAATACGGTTATTCATTTAAGGAGAATAATGGTTACTCTGTTTATTTGAATAATACCTTCAATGGTCTTGCACCTAAAATGAATGGTTTATTGAATCTCGATCGTAGTGATACACATGTTCATGCCAAAAGATATAAGATAGTAATGATAGTACCACATACTTGTGGCACTGCCATTTGAGTCATATTGGTATAAAACGCATGAAGAAGCTCCATGTTGATGGATCTTTGGACTCACTCGGTTTTTTTTTTTTGAAAAGTTTGAGACATGCGAACCATGTCTATTGGTTTATACGCATGAAGAAACTCCATGCAGATGGATCGTTTGGACTCACTTGATTTTGAATCACTTGAGACATGCAAATCATACCACAAGGGCGAGATGACTGAAAGGCCTTGTTTTCAGTGAGATGAAACAAGAGAGCAACTTGTCGGAAGTAACACATTTGATGTGTGCAATCCAATGAGTGCTGAGGCACGCAGTGAATATCGTTATGCTCTTACTTCACAGATGATTTGAGTAGATTCTAAGTATATTTACTTGATGAAACACCAGTCTGAATTATTGAAAGTTCCGAGTAATTTTAGAGTGAAGTTGAAGATCGTCGTGACAAGAAGATAAAATGTCTATGATATGATCATAGAGATGAATATCTGAGTTATGTTTTTGGTACACAATTAAGACATTGTGGAAATTGTTTCACAACTAATGCCGCCTGGAACACCATAGTGTGATGGTGTGTCCGAACATCATAGCTGCACCCTATTGGATGTGGTGCAAACCATGATGTCTCTTATCGAATTACCACTATCGTTTATGGGTTAGGCATTAGACACAACCGCATTCACTTTAAATAGGGCACCACATAATTGCGTTGAAATGACACCGTATGAAGTATGGTTTAGAGAAACCTAAGCTGTCATTTTTTAAAAGTTTGGGGCTGCGACAATTATTTGAAAAGGGTTTAGCCTGATAAGCTCGAACCCAAAGCAGATAAATGCATCTTCATAGGACACCCAAAACAGTTGGGTACACCTCCTATTTCGGATCCGGAAGCAAAAGTGATTATTTCTAGAAACGGGTCCTTTCTCGAGGAAAAGTTTCTCTCGAAAGAATTGGGTGGGAGGATGGCGGAGACTTGATGAGGTTATTGAACCGTCACTTCAACCAGTGGGTAGCAGGGCACAGGAAATTGTTCCTGTAGCGCCTACACCAATTGAAGTGGAAGCTGATGGTAGTGATCATGAAACTTCGAATCAAGTCACTACCAAACCTCATAGGTCGACAAGGATGCGTACTATTTCAGAGTGGTACGTAATCATGTCTTGGAGGTCATGTTGCTAGACAACAATGAACCTACGAGCTATGGAGAAGCGATGGTGGGCTCGGATTCTAACAAATGGCTCGAGGCCATAAAATCCAAGAGGATCCATGTGTGAAAACAAAGTATAGACTTTGGAAGAACTACTTGATGGTCGTAAGGCTATTAGGTAAAGATGGATTTTAAAAGGAAGACGGACAATGATGGTAAGTATCACCATTAAGAAAGCTCGACTTGTCGTTAAGATGTTTTCCGACAAGTTCAAGGAGTTGACTACGGTGAGACTTTGTCACTCGTAGCGATGCTAAGAGTCTGTTGGAATTGTATTAGCAGTTACTGCATTATTTATGAAATCTTGCAGATAGGATGTCAAAACATTGTTTCCTCGACAATTTTTTTAGGAAAGGTTGTATGTGATACAACCAGAAGATTTTTGTCAATCCTGAAAGATGCTAACAAGTATGCAAAGCTCCAGCAATCCTTCTAAGGACTGGAGTAAGCAGCTCGGAGTTGGAATATACGCTTTGATGAGATGATCAAAGATTTTGGGTTTATACAAAGTTTATGAGAAACTTGTATTTCCAAAGAAGTGAGTGGGAGCACTATAGAATTTCTGATGAGTATATGTTGTTGACATATTGTTGATCAGAAATGATGTAGAATTTCTGGAAAGCATAGGGTTATTTGAAAACTGTTTTTCAATGGAAAACTTGGATAAAGCTACTTGAACATTGAGCATCAAGATCTATAAGGATAGATCAAAAACGCTTAATAGTACTTTCAAATGAATACATACCGTGACAAGATTTTGAAGGAGTTCAAATAGATCAGCAAAGAAGGAGTTCTTGGTTGTGTTATAAGGTGTGAGCATTGAGTGAGACTCAAGATCTGACCACGACAGAAGAGAGAGAAAGGACGAAGGTCATCCCCTATACTTTAGACGTAGGCTCTATAGTATGCTATGCTGTGTACCGCACCTGAAGTGTGCCTTGCCATGAGTCAATCAAGGGGTACAAGAATGATCCAGTAATGGATCACATGACAGCGGTCAAACTTATCCTTATTAACTAGTGGACTAAGGAAATTTCTCGATTATGGAGGTGGTAAAAGAGTTCGTCGTAAAGGGTTACGTCGATGCAAACTTTGACACTAATCCGGATGACTCTGAGTAGTAAACCGGATTCGTATAGTAGAGCAGTTATTTGGAATAGCTCCAAGTACCGCATGGTAGCTGCATCTACAAGATGACATAGAGATTTGTAAAGCACACACGGATCTCAAAGGTTCAGACCCGTTGACTAATAACCTCTCTCACAAGCGAGATATGATCAAACCCCATGGGTGTTGGATTCATTACAATCACATAGTGATGTGAACTAGAATATTGACTCTAGTGCAAGTGGGAGACTGTTGGAAATATGCCCTAGAGGCAATAATAAAATGGTTATTATTGTATTTCCTTGTTGATTATAATTGTCTATTGTTCATGCTATAATTGTGCTATCCGGAAATCTTAATACATGTGTGCATACATAGACCACAACATGTCCCTAGTGAGCCTCTAGTTGACTAGCTCGTTAATCAATAGATGGTTACGGTTTCCTGACCATGGACATTGCATGTCGTTGATAACGGGATCACATCATTAGGAGAATGATGTGATGGACAAGACAATCTGAGCATAGCACAAGATCGTGTAGTTAAATGCTGCTAAAGCTTTTCTAATGTCAAGTATCATTTCCTAAGACCATGAGATTGTGCAACTCCCGTATACCATAGGAATGCTTTGGGTGTGCCAAACGTCACAATGTAACTGGGTGGCTATAAAGGTACACTACAGGTATCTTTGAAAGTGTCTGTTGGGTTGGCATGAATCGATACTGGGATTTGTCACTCCGTATGACGTAGAGGTATCTCTGGGCCCACTTGGTAATGCATCATCATAATGTGCTCAATGTGACTAAGTAGTTAGTCGCGGGATCATGCATTACAAAACGAGTAAAGTGACTTGCCGGTAACGAGATTGAACGAGGTATTGAGATACCGATGATCGAATCTCGGGCAAGTAACGTACCGATTGACAAAGGGAATTGTATACATGATTGATTAAATCCCTGACATCAGGGTTCATCCGATGAGATTGTCGTGGAACATGTGGGAGCCAACATGGGTATCCAGATCCCGGTGTTGGTTATTGGCCAGAGAGCTGTCTCGGTCATGTCTGCATGATTCCCGAACCCGTAGGGTCTACACACTTAAGGTTCAGTGATGCTAGAGTTGTTATGGGAATTAGTGTGCAGTTACCGAATGTTGTTTGGAGTCCCGGATGAGATCCCGAACATCACGAGGAGTTCCGGAATGGTCCGGAGGTAAAGATTTATATATGGGAAGTCCTATTTTGGCCACCGGAAAATGTTCGGGATTTTTTGGTATTGTACCGGGAAGGTTCTAGAAGGTTCCGGAGTGGGGCCCACCTGCATGGGGCCCACATGAACGTGGGTAGTGGGGGAAAGGCCCCACACCCCTGGTCAAGGCGCACCAAGATCCCCCTTAGAGGGAATAAGATCATATCCCGAAGGGATAAGATCAAGATCCCTAAAAAAGGGGGATAACAATCGGTGGGGAAGGGAAATGATGGGATTTCTTTCCCCCACCTTTGCCAACGCCCCAATAGACTTGGAGGGCAAGAAACCAGCCCCTCCACCCCTATATATAGTGGGGAGGCGCATGGGAGCCGCACCCCTTCCCCTGGAGCAGCCCTCTCCCTCCCCAACACCTCCGTAGTAGTAGTAGTGCTTGGCAAAGCCCTGCCGGAGAACTGCAAGCTCCACCACCACGCCGTCGTGCTGCCGGAGCTCTCCCTCAACTTCTCCTCTCCCCTTGCTGGATCAAGAAGGAGGAGGTGTCCCCGGGCTGTACGTGTGTTGAACGCGGAGGCACCGTTGTTTGGCGCTTAGATCGGAATCAACCGCGATCTGAATCGCCATGCAGTCTGACTCCTTCATCCGCGTTCTTATGGCTCCGCATCGCAATCTTCAAGGGTATGAAGATGCACTCCCCTCTCTCTCGTTGCTAGTCTCTTCGTAGATTGATCTTGGTGATGCGTAGAAAAAATTTAATTTCTGCAACGATCTCCAACATGAGATCCCATCTAGGGACCTTTTCCAGCACCCTGCCAGAGGGGGATTCGATCACGGAGGGCTTCTACATCAACTCTATTGCCCTTCCGATGAAGCGTGAGTAGTTTAGCACAGACCTATGGGTCCATAGCTAGTAGCTAGACGGCTTCTTCTATCTCTTTGATTCTCAATACCATGTTCTCCTCGATGTTCTTGGAGATCTATTCGATGTAATCTTATTTTGCGGTGTGTTTGTCGAGATCCGATGAATTATTGATTTATGATCAGCTTATCTATGAATATTATTTCAATCTTCTCTGAATTCTTATATGCATGATTTGATATCTTTGTATTTCTCTTCGAATTATCGGTTTGGTTTGGCCAACTAGATTGGTTTTTCTTGCAATGGGAGAAGTGCTTAGCTTTGGGTTCAATCTTGCGGTGTCATTTCCCAGTGACAGTAGGGGCAGCAAGGCACGCATTATATTGTTCCCATCGAGGATAAAAACATGGGGTTTTCATCATATTGCTTGAGTTAATTCATCTACATCATGTCATCTTACTTAATGTGTTACTTCGTTCTTTATGAACTTAGTACTCTAGATGCATGGTGGATAGCGGTCGATATGTGGAGTAATAGAGTAGATGCAGAATCATTTCGGTATACTTGCCTCAGACGTGATGCCTATATTCATGATCATTGCCTTAGATATCGTCATAACTTTGCGCTTTTCTATCAATTGCTCGGCAGTAATTTGTTCACCCACCGTATTATTTGCTATCTTGTGAGAAACCTCTAGTGAAACCTATGGCCGCTGGGTCTATTTTCCATCATATAAGTTTCCGATCTACTATTTTTCAATGTTTTACTTTCCGATATGTAAACCAAAAATACCAAAAATATTTACTTTATCGTTTATCTATCTCTACCATATCTCACTTTTGCAAGTAACCGTGAAGGGATTGACAACCCCTTTATCGCGTTGTGTGCAAGTTGTTTGATTGTTTGTGTAGGTATTCGGAGATTTGTGCGTTGTCTCCTAATGGATTGATACCTTGATTCTCAAACTGAGGGAAATACTTATCTCTACTTTGATGCATCACCCTTTCCTCTTCAAGGGATAAACCAACGTAAGCTCAAGAAGTAGTAGGAAGAATTTCTGGCGCCGTTGCCGGGGAGATCTACGCCAAGTCAAGCCATACCAAGTACCCATCGTAAACTCTCATCTCTTGCATTACATTATTCGCCATTCGCCTCTCATTTTTCTCTCCCCCCACTTCTAAAATGATTTTCGAAAAGATTTGCCTTTTTCTTCGCCCTTCTTTCATTTGCTATCTTTGCTTGTGTTACAATGTGCCTTCTTTTTGCTTGCATCTTCACTTGCTAAAAGTTTATGGATCCTCATCCACTTGCTAATCTTTTTAAGAGATCCAATTATGATGAACCAATTTCTAGTGATTTGAGTGCACTAGATTATCTTTATGAAGTTTTGCTTGAAATTCGTGAATCTGAAAACTGTGATGAAGTGTTAAAAGAAGAAATTTATGAAGTGATTCACGATAGCTCCTTGGATGAAAAGCATGATTGCAATGATTTTACTATAAATTCTATTAATGTCAGTCGTGCTAATGATATGCAAAACCCTAAGCTTGGGGATGCTAGTTTTGCTATGTCCACTACTTGTTGCAATGACCATGATTGGGGTGATTTTTCTTATGATCTTGAAATTTTATTTAAGCCTCATGATGAATATGTTTGCTATAATATTGAAAGTGGGTTTGGAAGAGTGTCAACTTTAGTAATTAATGATCCCACTACTTTGGAGATTGATCAGTCTTATGAATTTTTTGATAAAAGTGGGTTTGGAGAGGTCATGACTTTATTTGATGATAATCCCACTATTTTGGAAGAGTGTCAACTTTGCATGCATGTGGATCATGTTGAGAATATTTTATGTGATAGTTGTATTGTTGAATTTGATTATGATCCTACATGTAATTATTATGAGAGAGGGAAATATGGTTGTAGAAATTTTCATGTTACTAAATTACCTCTCGTTATGTTGAGATTGCTAATGTTCCTTTTTTCTTCCTTGCATACGCTTGTTTTTGCTTTCCTTGATAATTTGTTTGCTTATAATATGCCTATGCATAGGAAGTATGTTAGACTTAGATGTGTTCTTCACATGCCACATGATGCTCTCTTCGTGTTTCAATTGCTATCTTTCATGTGACAATCATCGGAATTTTCAATGCCTAGCTAAAAGGCTTTAAAGAAAAGTGCTCGTTGGGAGACAACCCAATATTTTTCCTTGCTATTTTTCAATAAATAATTCATCTAGCCTCTGGTTAGATGTGGTTTTGTGCTTTAATTACTGTTTGTGCCAAGTAAGACCTTTAGGCTAGCTTACGGTGATACTTGATTTGATCTTGCTGAAAAACAGAAACTTTTGCGCCCAGTCCGACAATTTTAAAAAACCACATAAGCGTGATAAAATTCTGATTTTTTTAAAAGATTGATATACAAATTGCCTCTCTTGTCCTAATGTTTCAGAATTTTTGGAGTTACAGAAGTATTTGAACTATCCAGATTACTACAGATTGTTCTATTTTTGACAGATTCTGTTTTCTATGTGTTGTTTGCTTATTTTGATGATTCTATGGGTAGTATCGGGGGGTATGAACCATTGATAGGTTGGGATACAGTAGATATTGCACAAATATAAATAAAGAATGAGTTCACAACAGTACCTAAAGTGGTGATTTATTTTCTTATACTAACGAGCTTATGAGATTTTCTATTGAGTTTTGTGTTGAGAAATTTTCAAGTTTTGGGTAAGGATTTGATGGAATATGGAATAAGGAGTGGCAAGAGTCTAATCTTGGAGATGCCCAAGGCACCCCAAGGTAATATTCAAGGACAACAAAGAGCCTAAGCTTGGGGATGTCCCGGAAGGCATCTCCTCTTTCGTCTTCGTCTATCGGTAACTTTACTTAAGGCTATATTTTTATTCACCACATGATATGTGTTTTGCTTCGAGCGTCTTGTATGATTTGAGTCTTTGCTTTTTAGTTTGCCACAATCATCCTTGCTGTACACACCTTTTGAGAGGGACACACATGAATCGTGATTCATTAGAATACTCTTTGTGCTTCACTTACATCTTTTGAGCTAGGCAATTTTGCTCTAGTGATTCACTTCTATCTTTTTAGAGCACGGCGGTGGTTTTATTTTATAGAAATTGTTGAACCCTCATGCTTCACTTATATTATTTCGAGAGTCTTTAAACAACATGGTAATTTTCTTTGGTTATAAATTTAGTCCTAGTATGATAGGCATCCAAGAGGGATATAATAAAAAATTTCATATAAAGTGCATTGAATACTATGAGAAGTTTGATTCCTTATGATTGTTTTGAGATATAAATATGGTGATATTAGAGTCATGCTAGTGAGTAATTGTGGATTGTAGAAATACTTGTGTTAAATTTTGTGATTCCTGTAGCATGCACGTATGGTGAACCGTTATGTGATGAAGTCGGAGCATGATTTATTTTTTGATTGTCTTCCTTACGAGTGGCGGTCGGGGACGGGCGATGGTCTTTTCCTACCAATCTATCCCCCTAGGATCATGCGGCTAGTACTTCGTTTATATAACTAATAGATTTTTGCAATAAGTATGTGAGTTCTTTATGACTAATGTTGAGTCAATCGATTCTACTCATTGTTACCCTTCCACCTTTGCTAGCCTCTCTAGTGCCGCGCAACTTTCGCCGGTACCATAAACCAACCATAAACCTTCCTCCAAACAGCCACCATACCTACCTATTATGGCATTTCCATATCCATTCCGAGATATATTGCCATGCAACTTTCCACCGTTCCGTTTATTATGACACGTCCATCATTGTCATATTGCTTTGCATGATCATGTAGTTGACATCGTATTTGTGGCAAAGCCACTGTTCATAATTCTTTCATACATGTCACTCTTGATTCATTGCACATCCCGGTACACCGCCGAAGGCATTCATATAAAGTCATATTTTGTTCTAAGTGTCGAGTTCTAATTATTGAGTTGAAAGTAAATAAAAGTGTGATGATCTTCATTATTAGAGCATTGTCCCATGTGAGGAAAGGACGATGGAGGCTATGGTTCCACCACAAGTCGGGATGAGACTCCGGACGAAAAAAAAGAGGCCAAAAAAATGAGAGAAGGCCCAAATAAAAAATGAGAGAAAAGAGAGAACGGACAATGTTGCTATCCTTTTACCACACTTTTGCTTCAAAGTAGCACCATGATCTTCATGATAGAGAGTCTCTTATGTTGTCACTTTCATATACTAGTGGGAATTTTTCCTTATAGAACTTGGCTTGTATATTCCAATGATGGGTGAGGGAGTCCTGGACTAAGGGGTCCTCGGGTGTCTGGGCTATTTGATATGGGCCGGACTGATGGGCCGTGAAGATGCAAGATAGAAGGCATTCCCCCGTGTTCGGATGGGACTCTCCTTTGCGTGGATGGCAAGCTTGGTGTCCGGATGTGTAGTTTCCTTTCTCTGTAAACCGACTCTGTACAACCCTAGGCCCCTCCGGTGTCTATATAAATTGGAGGGTTTAGTCCGTAAAGATCATCATAATATAACAGGCTAGACATCTAGGGTTAGGCCATTATGATCTCGAGGTAGATCAACTCTTGTAACCCCTATACTCATCAGAGTCAATCAAGCAGGAAGTAGGGTATTACCTCCATCAAGAGGGCCCGAACCTGGGTAAACATCGTGTCCCCTTTGTCTCATGTTACCTTCGATCCTTAGACGCACAGTTCAGGACCCCCTACCCGAGATCGGCCGGTTTTGACACCGACATTGGTGCTTTCATTGAGAGTTCCGTTGTGTCGTCGACAGAAGGTTCGATGGCTCGTTCTATCATCAACAACAATGTTGTTTCCGGGGATACTTTCCTCAACGGCCAGATTTTTGTGTGCGGCTTCGTTCTGCGTGCCAACTCGATTGGTCACCTCGAACAGATAGACAGCTACGCCCCTGGTCATCAGATCAATTTCGGAAACCTAAATTATGTCGCTGATATCCGAGGAGACTTGATCTTCGAAGGGTTCGCGGCCCCGACCACCGCTCTGGCCTTAGAGCCAGAGCGAACTGTCGGTGTTAAAACCGGTCGATCTCGAGTAGGGGGTCCTGCCCAATCGGAACCGTGGAGCCATCGGTGACTCCGGAGAAAGGCTTGGTTGGCGGAAGCTAATTGTAAGGCACTTGGAGATTGTTGAATGTCTCTACGGACAGGACATTGAGCCCTGCTCCGCTATCGATGAGGGTCCTGGTGACTTGCACGTTGCTAATGATTGGGGAACAAAGCATCGGGAGGACTCCGGCTGTGGTCGCGCACTTGAGCTGATCTGCTGAGCTGAACGTGATGGCGCATCTTGACCACTGAGAGGCGCGTGGCTTGAGCTTGGGAGGACTGCATTCACTTCGCGAGCGAACTGCTTGAAGATTCATTGAGAGGCTGGGGTTTGAGCTCCGCCCAGGATGCAAGCCATCGCGCGCGGCTCCTGGAAGCCCCCAGCCCCCTCGTCCTGATGATGGTCCTCATTTCACCTTGGCTGCAGCAGCAGAGGAGGGAGGCCTGCGTTTCCTTGCGGGCGATCCTCGCGAGGCTGATCCCTCCAGCCTCCCTCGCGAGGCTGATCCTGCCAGCGATCCTCGCGAGGTCGGTCACGCCACCCTTGGCGAGGGCCACGGTCTTCCCAGCGTCCTGCGTTTCTTCCTCCTCCTCGGCCGTAGCCTCGATCGTTGCGGTCGGGGCATCAACCAATCCTCCCTTCTCGCATGGCTCAGAGCTCTTGACATTCGTTGGTGTTGTGGGTGTGGAGGTCGTGGTACACACAGTACCGGCTGCCCTTGGAAGACTCGGGCTGATCTCTGCCTTGCTTGGTATCCGGTTCTACCGCGAGCACGGCAGCCCCCTTGCGCTTCACATCCTTGGCCTTGGGCTTCTTCTCTTCTGGGTCTGCGGCTGGCAGCTCGAGGAGGGAAAGGCGTCCTTCCTCAGCCCTGGCGCACTTGGTCGCGAAGTTGAACAACTTCAAGGATGTGCACAGATCTTCATGCATCGCCAGCTCCTCCTTCATCTTGGCGTCACGCACACCGTCGGCGAAGGCTGAGATGATGGCCTCCTCAGTCACCTTGGGAATCTTGAGGCGTGCGTTGTTGAAGCGCTGGATGTACTTCTGCAGGGTCTCCCCAGGCTGCTACTTGATGCGGCGCATGTCACGCATGGCAGGAGGCCGGTCACGAGTACCTTGAAAGTTGGTGATGAAGCGGGTGCGCATCTTGTCGCAGGAGGAGATCGTGCGAGGCGAGTTCGAGGCAGTGCGGGCTCCGTCCTTGAGTGCCATAGGAAACCAGTTCGCCATAACCTTGCCGTCCCCGTTGGCGGCTTCGATGCCCAGCTCGTAGAGCTGAAGGAACTCCGCAGGGTCGGCCGTGCCGTCGTAGAGGAGGCAGGTCTGGCTTGAACTTGCCGGGCCACGCGACGCTGCGCTTCTCGGTGGTGAAAGCGCGGCAGCTCTTTGTAGCCAGGAGGCCTTTGGTGACGAAGAGCCTGGTCTTGCGGGTCCCCATCTTGCGCTGCCGCTGGGAGCAGCTGGGTCTTAGCGTCTTTGGAAGCGAGGCCTTGTCGTGTGAGCAGTGCGAGGAGCACTCGGGCAGCTTCTTGGGGCGAGGACCTCTTGACAGCTCTGCTCTTGCTGCTTTGGTGCGGACGGAGTGGGTTCCGCCCGGGGCCATGCGCCTTGAGGACAAGGCGCCTTCTTGAGGGGGAGGCGGCTGAGGCGCCCACAGGCTTCATCGCCCGCTTAGGGCGGGATCTGATCTGCAGAAGGGCGGCGGGGAGCCCCTGCTGCGGCGCGGACGAGCTTCGGCGACGCGGTCGAGACACTCTTTGTAGGCGTCGTCGGCAGGCGGTAGCGCAGGAGCTCGTTGCCGTGATGGCGCAGCTCGAGCCTCCATGGTAGCCTTGGAGCCTTGCGAGACAAAACCAGTGAGGCGAGTGAAGGAGTAGCGATCGACCGTCTCGCCTCACGGACGGATCTTTGGGGCGATGCTTGCTGCTCGTTCCCGCCGGGCGGTGGCGGCGTTGACGGCAGCGACGAGAGCAGCGAAGCGGCCGCCGGCAGGGGCCGTCTGGGCGGCAGCGGTAGCGAGCGGCTCGGTGCTGGCGCTGGGCCCGGCAGCGTCGACATGGATCGATGGTCGGCGAAGAACAGGCGGCGGAAGGCAATTCCGGCGCACCCTACTGCGCGCCAAATGTCGGTTCGGGTTCAGCCAGACCCTCTGAGTTCGAACTACATGGTGCACGAAGATCTCTCCCTCTACCTACCTGCACCTCGTCGCCTCGCTAGGGTCTAAACTACCAAAGGAACAACACAAGAGACACAAGGTTTATACTGGTTCGGGCCACCAATGTGGTGTAACACCCTACTCCAGTGTGTGGTGTGGTGGATTGCCTCTTGGGCTGATGATGAACAATACAAGGAAGAACAGCCTCGCGAGGGTGAGGTGTTCTTGTGGCTAGGCTCTTGATCGGATTGGATCAAGATAAGATGAGGCGAGATGTCTCTCTCCCTTTCCTACTGTGGTGGCTAGCTCTACTTATAGGCAAGGGCCCTGGGCCTCTTCCCAAATATTGAGCGGGAAGGGTGCCAACAATCGGCCATTTTGAAGGGGAACATCTAGTACACTTATCCTGACTAAAGTTGGTCCTCGCATGTCAAAGGCTCTGGCGGTGACGCCGGCTTGGGCTCCACGATGACCTCCTTCCTGCCGTTCTGACGGTCTTAGTCTTGTTGCACAAGCAGGTGCCTTTGCTTGATACTCTCGCTGCGCTTGCCTCCTTTGCACCAAAGAGGAAATGAGGGACAACTTAGCGGGTTGGCGCCCTTTGGCGCCCTTGGTAAATCATAGCTTGCGTCATGGGCACCTCGTGAGGTACCCGCCTTGATCTCTCCGCCTCCTCGTGAGCTAGCTTTGACGAGGCCGTGCTGAGGAAGCTTCACATCGTCCGCCCGTGAGGCTTGGCCCCTCGCGAGGTCTTGAGCTTGTCTTTGGTGAAGATGGGCCATCTTGGGCCACCCCTTGAGCCATGCCGCAGGCATGAGCGAGCAAGTCTGGGTACCCCGTTCCCGAACACCGGCAGTAGCCCCGGGCCCAAGGCGCGCTGGACTTGGCCGAGCAGGAAGTGAAGGGGCAAGTCACAGTGCATGAGCCCTAACAGCTCTGACCTTAGGCGTCGCGTGGCGATTGATTGGGCGTGGGCGGCTCTACCCCTCTGTTCCTGCGAGGAATCGAAAAGCGCCCACAGGGGCTTGTAAGGTGCTGTGGTTATGTTTGTTAATATGATCCTTGCCGTGAAGTAGTCACGAGATGCTCATTCCGTCTTAGCTTAGTTCTTCCTTTTGAACCTCACGAGGGCTTGGTGCTCTGCGCGAGCAGGTCCCGATCCCAAGGAAGGCTTCAGCCGTCGCTGGTATGCCGGTCGCGATGCCGTGGTCAAGGCGAGGAGGTGGCGGCCGGGGTCGATAAGAGCCCCCGAGTCGCGATGCTCGGAGGTCCCCTTTAAGCGCTCAAGTAGCCATCGTTCGGCGAGAAAGGAGCGCGACGTTGCTAACACGGATTGCATTAGGTGTGAGGTCGGCCTTCGTTAGCGGTGTTTCGGGGTGACTTATCTCGGGAGTCGAGGAACCGCTTCTGGTGCGACGTTAGGTCAGCGCATCGGCGGCGAGGTTACTGGCGAGGTCCCGCGATGCCTCTTCCTCTCGCCTTTGCTCCCTTTTACGCACTCGTCCTCGGGTCCCGGCCCTCGGCGGGTCTTAGCCGTTCTTTGGTATGCGGGTCGCGATGCGTGGACAAGGCGGAGGGTGAGGGCTGGAGAGCCAGTAGGAGCCCGTGAGTCGTGATGCTCCGGTACCACCCCTTTAACATGCAAGCAGTTCACGCGGGCGAGAGTGAAGAAGACGCCGTGAGGGCCTCGCCTGGCGTTGCGCCTTGAAGAGATCCTGCAAGCTCACCACAAGAACAACAAAGTCCGCCATGACAAGCGGCGGTCAGCCGTTGGTTGCTTTGGAGGGGTGACGAGGCACTGAAGGCCTGACGAGGTGGCGCTGTGCGGGGCTGCCGCGGCCAGAGCTCAGCCATTCAGGTTTGCCGGCGTTGCAGGGACGGAACCATGCGCAAGCGTCGTGCCATTGGGGAGAAGCTTCATCGGTTGGTGTCAATTGAGCGGGCAACTAGGTCGAGCATGTTAATCATGAAGGAGCAAGTTCATTTAGATAGGTGCAGGGAAGGCGGGGCGTCGTTGGAGTGCAGCCCGGCGACTTAGGGATGATGCAGCCGAGGCGCCCGATAAGGTAAGCTAGGAACATGAAGTAAAGGGATACGCGCGCGAGGACAGACCCACGCTGCACAGGAATGATGCAGCCACAGGGGCGCTCCAGTGAAATGAAACTTGAAGGATGTCACCTAAATAGCGTTGAAGGCGAAGGATCTGAAGTAGCGGGCGTCGTGGGCTGCGAGCCGATCTTCCACGAGCCCCAGGCCCAGAGCCTCGGGAGGCTCGGGCGCTAGTGGCTCCTCATGGACCGTCTCCATCTCCGCCAGGACTGCGGAATGCAGGCTTCTTGAGCCTCAGGATGCTCCCATGAGGCATTGGCGCGTGGCGGCCCGCGTTAACGCCGTAGGGCATCTGACGTAGCTGTGGGGTGGGCCTTGGCGCCCCACGTGAGGTCGAAGCGCTCTGAGGCGGCTCGTTTGAGCCTGGTGTGTCGATGCAGACGCGCAGCCCACTATCCTCGCTGGATGGGGAGCTCTGGCGGTTAGCGGCGGCTGCCACTCATGACTCTTGACTCCTGCAGCTCTGAATGATCTGGCTGATGAACTCCACGAGGTTTGGCCCTCCTTGCCTCGCTCCTTCACGAGAAATGTGCTTTGAAACCGCCTCCAAGTGGTGCCCAAGCGCCTCCCTCGTGACCTTAGCGGTCGGTGGCCCTCGGGAGAGCCCCGAGCCTTGCTTGAGGAGGCGCCAGGCGCGCCTTCCTATCTGACGAAGGAGGTGCCCCTGAGCAGCCACGGACCACAGGGGCCTGCCTCCCGAGTCGGGCTGGCGATGTCTTCTTCTTCTTGGGAGCATTCTCGGGGAGCCTCCGCTCCTGTGATCTGGGTCTTCAAGTGACGTGGCTTGAAAAGCTTGCTCCAGGGAGCACACTACGTCTCTTTCTTCACAAGGCACCATGATGACTCCGCCTCTTCACAGCATCTTGAGGGCGTTGTAGCCGTGATGAGTCACGGCCATGAACTGGCGAGCTGGGTACGAGGATGGCATTGTATGGCGAGCGAATGTGGGCGACATCAAAGTCGATGAGCTCGGTGCGGTGGTTGCAGCCCGCCTTGAAGGTGGCGGGAGGCGGACCTGCCCAATCGGAACCATGGAGCCATCGGTGACTCGAGAGAAAAGCTTGGTTGGCTGAAGTTGATTGTAAGGCACTTGGAGATTGTTGAATGTCTCTGGACGGGACATTGAGCCTGCTCCACCATCGATGAGGTCCTGGCTGACTTGCGTTCTTGATGATTGCGGAACAAAGCATCGGGAGGACTCGGCTGTGGCAGCGCGCTTGAGCTGATCTGTTGAGCTGAGCGTGATGGTGCATCTTGACCACTGAGAGGCGCGTGGCCGAGCTTGGGAGGACTGCATTCACTTGGCGCGAACTGCTTGAAGATTAGTTGAGAGGTGGGGCTTGAGCTCCGCCCGGATGCTGGCGATCATCTTGCGGCTCCGGAAGCCCCAGCCCCTTGTCCTGATGATGGTCCTCATTTCTCCTTGGCTGTGGCGGCAGAGGAGGGAGGCCTGCGTTTCCTTGCGGGCGATCCTCGCGAGGCTGATCCCTCTAGCCTCCCTTGCGAGGCTGATCCTGCCAGCGATCCTCACGAGGTCGGTCACACCACCCTTGGCGAGGGCCACGGTCTTCCCAGCGTCCTGTGTTTCTTCCTCCTCCTCGGCCGTAGCCTCGATCATTGTAGTCGGGGCATCGACCGATCCTCCCTTCTCGCACGGCTCGGAGCTCTTGACATTCGTTGGTGTTGTGGGTGTGGAGGTCGTGGTACACAGTACCGGCTGCCCTTGGAAGACTCGGGCTGATCTACGCCTCGCTTGGTATCTGGTTACTGCATGAGCACGGCAGCCCCTTGCGCTTCACATCCTTGGCCTTGGGCTTCCTCTCTTACAGGTGCTGCTGGCAGCTCGAGAAGGAAAGGCGTCCTTCCTCAGCCTGGCGCGCTTGGTCGCCAAGTTGAACAGCTCAAGGATGTGCACGAGATCTTCATGCATCGCCACTCCTCCTTCATCTTGGCGTCACGCACACCATCGGACAAAGGCGGAGATGATGGCCTCCTCGGTCACCTTGGGAATCTTGAGGCGTGCGTTGTTGAAGCGCTGGATGTATACTGAGGTCTCCCAGGCTGCTGCTTGATCGGCGCATGTCGCTCCGGCGAGGAGGCAGTCCGAGTACCTTGAAAGTTGGCGATGAAGCGGGTGCGCATCTCGTCGAGAGGAGATCGTGCGAGAGCCAGTTCGAGAGCAGTGTGGGCTCCGTCCTTGAGTGCCATGGGAAACCAGTTCGCCATGACCTTCTCGTTCCGTTGGCGGCCGATGCCCAGCTCGTAGAGTTGAAGGAACTCCGTAAGGTCGGCCGTGCCGTCGTGGCGAGGAGGCAGGTCTAGCTTGAACTTGCCGGGCCACGGCACCTTGCGCCTTTCGATGGTGAAAGCGTGGCAGCCTCTTTGTGGCCATGGGAGGCCTTTGGTGACGAAGAGCCTGGTCTTGCGGGTCCCCATGCGCTGCTGGATTGGGAGCAGCCTGGGTCTTAGCGTCTTTGGAAGCGAGGCCTTGATCGTGACGAGCAGTGCGAGGAGCACTCGGGCAGCTTCTTGAGGCGAGGACCTCTTGACAGCTCTGCTCTTGCTGCTTGCTGGTGCGGATGGAGTGGGTTCCGCCCGGGGGCCGCAGCCTTGGGGCCAAGGCACCTTCTTGAGGGGAGGCAGGTGAGGCGCCCTGGGCTTCATCGCCCAGCGAGGCGGGGCGCAGATGCAGCGAGAAGGGCGGCGCTGGGGAGCCTGCTGGCGCGAGACGGCTCGGCGGCAGCGGTCGAGCAACTCTTTGTAGGCGTCGTAAGCAGCGGCGTGCTTGAGGCTCGTTGCCACGATGGCGCAGCTCGAGCCTCCATGGTAGCGGAGCGCCGAGACGAAAACCAGCTGGGGCAAGTGAAGGAGTAGCGATCTGACCGTCTCGCCTCATGGGCGGATCTTTGGGGCGATGCTTGCTGCTCGTTCCCGCCGGGCGATGGCGGCGTTGATGGCGGCGACGAGGAGCGGCGGGCGACCACCGGCAGGGGCGTCTGAAGCGACGCTGGTAGCGAGGCGGCTCGGCGCTTCGGTCGCGGGCCCGGCAGTGTCGACATGGATCACGATGGTCGGCGAAGAACAGGCGCGGAAGAAAATTCGGCGCACCCCTACTGGCGCGCGCAAATGTCGGATTCGGGTTCCGCGGACCCTCTAGGTTGAACTCAGGGTGTGCGCCGCGGAGATCTCGCCCCTACCTACCTGCACCTCGTCGCCTCGCTAGGGTCTAAACTACCAAAGGAACAACACAAGAGACACATGGTTTATACTGGTTCGGGCCACCATTGTGGTGTAACACCCTACTCCAGTGTGTGGTGTGGTGGATTGCCTCTTGGGCTGATGATAAACAATACAAGGAAGAACAGCCTCGCGAGGGTGAGGTGTTCTGGTGGCTAGGCTCTCGATCGGATTGCTTCAAGATAAGATGAGGCGAGATGTCTCTCTCCCTTTCCTACTGTGGTGGCTAGCTCTAGTTATAGGCAAGGGCCCTGGGCCTCTTCCTAAATATTGAGCGGGAAGGGTGCCAACAATCGGCCATTTTGAAGGGGAACATCTAGTACACTTATCCTGACTAAAGTTGGTCCTCGCTTTGTCAAAGGCTCTGGCGGTGGCCTTGGCTTGGGCTCCACGATGACCTCCTTCCTGCCGTTACAGCGGTCTTGGTCTTCTTGCAAAGCAGGTGCCTTTGCTTGATACTCTCGCCTGCGCTTGCCTCCTTTGCACCAAAGAGTAAATGAGGACAACTGCGGCGGGTTGGCGCCCTTGGCTCCCTTAGTCGTCATGGCTTGCTTCATGGGCACCTCGTGAGGTACCCACCTTGATCTCTCGCCTCCTCGCGAGCCAGCCCTAATGAGGCCGTGCACGAGGAAGCTTCTGTCGTCCGCCCAGCAATCTGGCCCCTCGCGAGGTCTTGAGCTTGTCTTTGGTGAAGATGGGCCATCTTGGGCCACCCCTTGAAACCCACGCCGCAGGGCAGCGGGCGAGCAAGTCTGGATACCCTGTTCCCGAGAACGCCGACAATGATCTCGTTGTAGATCAACTCTTGTAACACTCATATTCATCAAGATCAATCAAGCAAGTAGGGTATTACCTCCATAGAGAGGGCGAACACAGGTAAACATCGTGTCCCCGTCTCCTGTTACCATTGATCCTAGGCATGCGAGTTCGGGACCCCCTACCGAGATCGCGGTTTGACACCGACATTGGTGCTTTCATTAAGAGTTCCTTTGTCTTGCGTCGGCAAAGGGCTCGATGGCCCCTTGATCGTCGATAATGATGTTGTCGGGGAGAAACCTTCCCCGGACGGACCGCCGTGTTCGGTGACCGTCTGCGAGCCAACTCGTTTGGCCATCTGGAGCAGATCGACAGCTACGCCCTGGCCATTAGGTCAGATTCGCAAGCTTGAACTACATCGCGGATATCCGCGGAGACTTGATCTTCAAGGGATTTGAGCCCGCGGCGATCGCCCACCCCGATGAACGTGACTTAAATCTGTCATCGGATCACACTCAGGAGATGGTTACTGCTGCTGCAACAGCATTAGAGCCAAAGCAGATCGTGCCATCCGAGGACACAGAGTTCGCGGCATTGGAGCCGCACATGGACTCAACGCCCTGCAATATTCGCTTTAACAGAACTTCGGACTTGTCTCCGGGTATAAGTTCCGGACTGTGTACGCCCGCGGACACCGATCTAGATCGGTTATCGATCTTCGAGTTCAGCGCTGGCGGCGTTTTCCGACACTAGCCTTTGGGTGGCGTGCTAAAATCTTCAAAAATTTGTCCACGGAGAAGGACTCACAGCGAACTGCGTCCGGTTCGAGCTAGAGGCGGATGACGAAAATTTTGCTTCCACCGCCACCACTTCATAGCCACCGTCGATGACTTAACGGCGTGCTTGACTATCGCTCGAAGACATCGGCGGTATGGGCGGCGATGCGATAAGGAAACAAGGCCAAAACCGCCATTCACGGGACATTGAGCGGCTCGTCTTCATCGGCGTGTACGATTGATACACCCAAAGGATGCGGCGACGGCGAAGAAGAGCGGATCACGAATAAAACCTACGAGGCGCGGTCAAGCACCGGCGCTAAGCGCCATCCTAAGCCTCGTCGCTCAAGGGCGGCAACACGGCACCAGAGAAAATAGTACTCGAGCGGCGCGAAAACAATGAAGACCACTGCCGGAGCTGCATCCGATCGGGAGGAACAACAACGAGCAAGACAACCACGATGAATAGTCCATAGAAGATGACTCGGAGGGCGATAGTTACCGTCCACCCTCAGGAGGAGACAAGCCTCGACAGCGAAGATTTCATCGTGCACGAGGATCCTCTGGAGCAGGGCGCTTTAAGCTTCAGCTCATAGCCCTTTGCAAGGAGCACGAAAAAGCAGCAGCAGCTTCAAGCTGAACAAGATCTGCTCGTCGACAGATGGACTGATGTCCTGACAGCCAAAGAATATGGCCTCACGCGCCCAACCAAGAGCTACCCGAAACACAGACTGCTACCTCAATTCGATTAGGAAGCACCGGAGCACACATCTCCCTTGCGTAATGTGGAACGACCACCACGTGGTCGAGACAGGGCGGCCGACCGGCCACCCCGCGGCCGGGATAAAGCGGCAACTCAGGCCGAACAATAGCCTGCCCCACCGCCTCATAAACATAGAGACGGAAGAGATCGGGGTCACATGTACGACCTCCGGCAGATCCTAGATGATAGAGCAGGAATACAAGATCGATCTACGGATCATGAGGGCGTGCCTCGAGGCATGACGACGGCTATCTATTCGGACGTGATAAACCTAACCACGCCCGGGCCAAATACATGAGCGGACTCCATCGAGCTATGTCACGGCGGCCCCGATATAGGCGCGCGCACACCCTCTACCTTCATAGATGAAATATTGGATCACGAATTCCCGAGGGTTCAAACTGTCAACATTGAATCATCTGACGGCACATCCGATCCCATGATATGGATCAAGGATTTCATTCTCCATATCCATATGGCTCGAGAGATGACCTCGAGCCATCAAATACCTCCATTAAAGCTCAAAGGTCCAGCTCGGCCTGGTTAAATAACCTTTGAGAATTCCATCGGCGGTGGGAAGACTTGGAAAAGGCTTTCCTTGATAACTTCAAGGAACTTATATGCGGCCACGGACGGCGGATGACAAGCCACATAGTTCAACAACTGCGAATCAGCCAGAAAATTCTTGACTAGGTTCCTAACCAAAAAGAACCAGATCGTTGATTGTCCGGATGTCGAGGCCCTAGCAGCCTTCAAACACAGCATCTGTGACGAATGGCTAGCACGCCACCTCGGACAGGAAAAGCCGAAGTCTATGGCAGCCCTCACGGCACTCATGACCCGCTTCTGTGCGGGTGAGGACAGCTGGCTGGCTCGTAGTAAAAACACAGCCAGTGAGGCAGGCCCCACTAAGGCCAAGAACAGCACCAGAAAGCTCCGGCAAAATAGACACAAATGCCGAAGCAATGGCGACAACAACGATGACACCACAGTCAACGCAGGATTCAGTGGCTCCAAGTCCGGCCAATGGAAGAAGTCCTACAAAAGAAACAGTGAAGGACCTTCCAGCCTGGACCGCATACTCGACCATCCGTGCCAAATTCACGGCACCCCGGATAAGCAAGCCAATCATACCAACAGGGACTGTTGGGTCTTCAAGCTGGCCGGCAAGTTAAATGCCGAAAACAAAGAAAAGGTATCACAAAGTGAGGACGAGGGCGAAAGAGCCCGACGGCCGAACAACGGGGCGAAGAAATTTCCCCTCAAGCCAAAATGGTGAACATGATATCGCTTCGCACATCCCCAAAGGGAGCATAAATGACACTTAGGGGCGTCTCTGGCAGTAGAGCGATCGCCCCAAAATTCAAGCTGTGGTCATCATTCGATCACCTTGACGTCGGGATCACCCAACTAGTATCCGCCATGGCGGTTCAGCCTAATCGTCCTCGACCCAATTATTGTGGGTTTCACCTAACACGAGTCCTGATGGGCGGTGGTAGCAACCTCAACACTGCTTTATCGGGACCGCAGTCGCGGAAGATGGGCATTAACCCTCATGAATCAAACCAACAAAGACTACCTTTAAAGGAGTCATACCCGGCGTAGAGGCCCGGTATGCGGGCTCAATCACGCAGCGGAGGTGGTCTTGATTCTCGGGACAACTTCAAAGCAAAGAGTTAACCTTGATATCGTCCCCTTCCGCAGCGGCTATCACGCCTTTGCTGGACAAACAGCGTTGCTAGATTCAGCGATGCCACACTATGCTTATCTCAAGCTCAAGATGCCGGTCCATGCGGCGTTGTAACGATAAATGGTAATCTGAAATGCTCCCTCGAGCGAAGGAGCACACGGCTGCCCTAGCGGCGAGAAGTACAAGCGGCATTCTCAAGCAGCACCATAAATGCAATTGCCGAGCCCTCGGACATCATTAAGAGGTTCCGGACTACTTTGCAACAGGGCGGTAGCGGCTCGTCAAAGCTCGACTAGCAATTGGCCTCCGTCCAGTCCTAGTGAGGTAGTGGCATTACGTACCACGCGTACACAATTCGCCTCAAAATTCCGTGGACATCGGCGGAGGCACAAGATAACCCGGGGCTCAGTTCGGCGGACGATCCGGACACATACTTTAACTTTTTTGTTTGAGGTTCCTTTTTGGCGGGCCTGATCGCGAGTCCTTTAGAAGGATTGGCATACAAGCGGAGGCAAGCAGCACGGTATGTAGGGTAACCTTCATCGTTCTTCTTAGCGGTATTCATACTTATTTCCCGGGACCCGCGCTGCGCCCTCTGATTCCGGCATGTTAAATAGCCCGGATACTTCTCACACCATCTGTACAAGATACTCCTTGACGTATCCATCCAGTTATAATAAAAATGGTTCGTGGCCCAGTTCCTGTGGTTTTCGCTTCTTACTTCGTTTTATCTCGATCTGCTTATTTGCTGCATCGATACTCTTCTGTACGTTTGATATTCGCGAGGGGCTACTTATACGCCCCTGTCTGATAACAAAGTCGAACACTTCTTATACATAAGTTTGGCACCCTGAATTTAGCATTATATGCATTGGCGCCGAATCATGTCTTTGGTCGATAGTTGGGTTGCCCGGCTCACATGCTTGCTACCCTATGTTCCGCTCTATGGGCTAGGGTAGTAAAGGAGAACTCTGCGATTATGCCTGGCCTTGACCGGATGAGCACCTCGGTGAAAGCGGCCGCGATCATGATACGGCGAGCAGTCCAACTGACCGAGGTTACAAAATCGTTGGAGATTTTTCCGCACCATCGAAGGATCGGCACTTCGATCGGATCTTGTGACACCACAGCCGACCGAGGGCTCGCACTGATTAATTATAAAACTCCTATGGCTAAGTGAGGTGTTTAAGCCGTACAGTCCGATTGCCTTGTTAGTTGCACTAAAAACTCCTCCAAGGACCATATAATTGGATCAAGATTGTTTAGAATCCATCCGAACACCTCAGTACTACCTCGCGAGAAACGAAGCCGACGGTAGCCAACCTCAGATTACAAATAACACGGCCGCCTGGGAGGAAACAATTCAAAGCATAATAAAATTATTTTACAAAAACCGGCTTTGTTCCCATAATACAAGGCAAGGCCAACATGAATACATTTATTCAAATACAATGTCCTGCGAACATTGCGCTGCCACAAGTCGAGACCCCTCTACGACATCCATGAAATATCGCTTGGGTGTGCGGTGCTCCTTGCCCTCCGTGCCCGGAAACTTCAACGGCGTTCATCTTTGCCCACCACATCTTGTAGCGGCGAAGGCCATCGGGCACCTTCAATACAGGCAGGCGCTTGATGGCCTTGAGCGAGGATAAGGCGTTCACCACCGCCTCATGAGTCGAGTAGCTGCCGGCATAGCTTCGGCTGGCCATAGCCGGATTGTCAAATCCTTCATGGCTAGTTCGGCCACCCTGTGCAGCTCCACCAGCTGCTTCAACTGATCGGTGAAGGACACGGGATGCTCTGGCGTCACGTACTGCGGCCAGAATAGCTTCTCCGTCGAACCTCCTCCTTTGGCTCGGTAGAACTCTGCAGCATCTGATACGCTGCGTGGTAGATCCACAAAAGTCCCTGGGGAACTCCGAACCCGGGTTAGTAAAAGGTATTGCTTCTCCGCATACTTTCTTTGCATCTTAAATGCCTTACCCGCCGTGATCTTCTTGGCCTCCTTGATCTCCTGGAGGGCGGCCTGGGCCCCATTCCGTGTGGTCTCCGTGCTCTGACGAGCCTTGGTGAGTTCGGCCTCTTTAGCCGACGCATCATTCTCCAAGGTCCCACATTTTTTCACCACATATTGGAGCTCCTGCTGGACTTCTTTGACCCGGGCCTTGAGCTTCTTACGAGCGGCCTGCTACTGGACAGCTTTCTCCTCAGCCTCGCCCAAGGCCTTCCTCAGGGCCTCGACCACGGTCGCGGCTCCTGCACATATTACGACATTACAGTCAATACACAGTGCCTATGCTTTTCGAACACACAGCAAGACGATACTCACCTTGCTTCTCCTGAAGCCGAATTGTAACCTCGCCGAGCTCGCTCTCGGTCCGCTCCAGCCTCTGCTTCAATTCAGAGACTTCGGCAGCATGCGAGGTTGCGGCCAACAGCAACGCCTGCTTATGCATGCACGATATGTTAGCGTCCTACAATAGATCCTCTGTCCGGTTCTTCTCGCCGAACACCGGACAGTGTCTCAGGGGCTACAGACTACATGGTTTGTTTCTCTTTCTATGTCACTTACCTTGAAACCTGTCAACAGGTTGCTGCAGGCTTCATTAAGTCCACCCATGGTGGACTGAACCTTCTCGATCACCGCGCCCATAAGGACAGGGTGCTCGTCCATAACGGAGGCGCCTCGTAGCACCTCCATCAGGTTATCCGGCGCCCCTGGATGGACAGGGACCACCGGCGGAAGCGGCGCACCCCCCTCCTTCAAAGGGGGATGTTTGCCCGGAGCCATATGGGTCTCCGGAATTGTGTTCAGCTGAGGGCCAAACTGGATGCGGCCCTCTTCGCCAGTCACCATGGGGATCGTCTGCTCCATGTGTCCGGCAGTGGAGGTCTAGCCTTGTGGCGACTCCCGGACAACATCCTGGGCTCCTCCCTCCAGAGCGGTCCTCCGGGACATCACTTCGGTGTCGTCCCTGGCCCCGGGGAGTAAGCAGGCGGTGGCGACTAGCTCGCCATCTCCGATGGAGCCAACAAACCTCCAGACGAGGATCGCTGGATTAGGTCGCGGGCCGGACTGCAATTGTACAGTTAACTACATCAAGATAATGGAGAAAGAGGCTGGATGTGGGCGCAGGCGAGCCTGTCACTTACGATCCGACACAGGGCTTAGTGCGGGGCGTCGTTCGGGACTCATCAGCGTCCCATGCGGTGTTGACCGCTGGAACGCCCTTCCCCTTCTTGGGCGTCTCCGCCTCCAGATGCGTCGGAGCCGCCCTCTTCTTCTTCCTCTCCTCAGGGGGAGGATTGTTTTCTTCCTCCTCCTCCTCCTCTTCCTCGTCATTGTCCTCAGGGACAGAGGAATGAGTTTTGTCGTCTTCGGACGCCACGTCCAAAGTGCCCTTACAGCGGAGGACACTCTTGGCCCCCATGGCCTTCTTCTCCGGCGCCTTATATGGCGTCGGCACCAGCATCTTCGCTAGATGCGGGATGACTGGTTCTTCAGGCAGCGGAGCCGGACACTGGATCCTCTTCGCCCTCTCTATCCAGTCCTGAAGGAACCATAATAAAAGCTCAAACATCATCCTCGAAACAATGAGGTTGGGGATACGTCAGAAATAACATACCTTGCTGGCGGGGTGTGTACAATCGTGACCATGGTCTGAACCCGTGGCCGGTGGCTTCTCGTTGCCCTTAAAAAGCAACTTCCAGGCGTCTCGAAGAGCCTTACCAAGGTCTGGTGCTTCTCCGAATTGAACTCCCACAGAGGGCGGCTTCGGCGCTGGCACAGAAGAATCTGGTGAATTAACATCACCTGGATCACATCGAAGAGCTTGACATTCTTGGTCACCATGCTTTGAACGCGTGTCTGCAACGCTATCAGCTCGTCAGGTGAACACCAGTCCGGACACTTCTCGACCCAGGAGGTGAGTCGCATAGGAGCGCCGGAGCGGAATTCGGCAGTTGCGGCCCAGGTAGTGACGCGTGGTTCTGTGATGTAGAATCACTGCTTTTGCCACTCCTTTACCGTATCCACAAAGGTGACCTTGGGCCAGGAGACATTGGACAGCTTGCTCACCATGGCTCCTCCGCACTCCACGTGCTAGCCACCCACCACCTTCGGCTTTATGTTGAAGACTTTGAGCCACATCCCGAAGTGGGGCTGGATGCGGAGGAAGGCCTCACACACGATGATAAACGCCGAGATGTTGAGGAAGGGATTTGGGGACAGATCATGGAAATCTATCCCGTAATAATACATCAGCCCGCGGACGAAAGGGTGGAGTGGAAACCCCAGCCCGCGGAAGAAATGAGGAAGGAATACTACCCTTTCGTTGGGCTCCGACTAGGACGATTTGTCCCTCGGCCAGCAAGCGGTGGGCGATTCCCTTCGCCAAATATCCGGCCGCTCGGAGCTGAGTAATGTCCTCCTCCTTGACGGAGGAGACCATCCACTTGCCCTGACCACCGGATCCGGACATGGTTGCTTGAGTGGAAAGGAGATGAGAACTTGGGCGCTGGAGCTCGAGATCGGGAAGGCGGAGACACAAAGAAAGCGTGAGAAGAGGAAGAGGGAATCCTTATCCTCTTATAAAGGTAGCAAACATTAAACGCCTCCTCACTCGCCTTAAGATTTTCCTATTCCCAAGGGTTGTGTAAACGGCACGGTTGGGTTACCCATGCCCGCATTGATGAGAATCCCGCAATAAGGGGACATGGTCTCTGCTTCGACAAGACATGCCAATAGCAACCGCATCTCGAAACATGGGATGGCAGAACAAAAATGGTTCTAAATTATGACCGGATAAACGCGATGTCGTGTTGCAAAGAAGCCGTCAACAGATTAGATTCGTGCAAATATTATATTCTCTCTGCGGTTGTGTATGGTGTGTGTAGCAGGTCCGGATACAATCATCGCATCCGAAGACTATCTTGGAATTCGGAAAGAAGGGAACCCGCCTTGCAATGCCGAAGACAATCTGCGCGTCAGACTCCTCGTCATTGAAGCCAGGTTCAGGGGCTACTGAGGGAGTCCTGGACTAAGGGGTCCTCGGGCGTCCGGCCTATTATTCATTGGGCCGAACTAACGGGTTGTGAAGATACGAAGGCCGAAGACTATATCCGTGTCCGGATTGGACTTTTCTTGGCGTGGAAGGCAAGCTAGGCGACCAACTATGGAGATTCCTTCTTATTAACCGACCCCGTGTAACCCTAGATCTCTCCGGTGTCTATATAAACCGGAGAGCATAGTCCGGATAGGGGACATTCATTACCATATACAGATAGGCTAGGCTCCTATGGTCTAGCCATTACAATCTCGTGGTAGATCAACTCTTGTAACACTCATATTCATCAAGATCAATCAAGCAGGAAGTAGGGTATTACCTCCATATAGAGGGCCTGAACCTGGGTAAACATCGTGTCCGCCGTCTCCTATTACCATCGATCCTAGACGCAAAGTTCGGGACCCCCTACCCGAGATCCGCCGGTTTTGACACCGACACCCTGAACCAGGCTTCAATGACGATGTGTCCGGCGCGTAGATTGTCTTCGGCATTGAAAGGCGGGTTCCTCCTCCGAATACTCCAAAGCAATTTGAACAAAAGAACCCTATCCAGATTTTTCAACGATGACGCAGTATCCGGCTTTTATATCTTCGGCTCCTTTAGGTGGGCCCTCTATGATACTCCGAACAGCTTTGGCTTCACATTAAATATCATATGCTTCAGCTTCTGCGCTACCGTCGCCTAGGCTCCCACGTGTCAAACGAATATGAAGGGTCCAAGTGTTTTTACAGATAACACCCTGACGACGTGGGGAAGGCGTCTACTTAAGGAGATTGGATCTCATATGCCATTCCAAACCAGGCAAGAATCCTTAGAGCTGGCCAGAGAACCGCGCAAACATGGCTGGCGCTCCCAGTTCTTCCTCATGCCCCCACAGCCCTCAAAAAGGCGATTGAGAGAGCTGCTCAGTTTCCCACGCATGTCGGAGTAATGGGCCACGGGTAGCCTAACCCGAGCCCCAGAACCTTTCAAGGTATCGGGGCCAACTTCGCCCCTCAAGACGTCAGGATGAAGCGCCGCCTTCTGGTAGCCGGCTCCAAGACGGGCCGACTCCTAGCAGGCGGCCACGCTTAGGAAGACGGCTCCAAGATGGGCCAACTCCTAGCAGGCGGCCTCCAGAGAGGCCGGCTCCTAGCAGTTGGCCCACGGCGGCTTAAAAGTCTGCGCCCCCATTAAGAAGACAAGACAGGGTGAGGCTACAGTGTAGCCCCTCACCCCCATATCCAGGTCGGGCGTACCACGGTTCCCGACAGCAAAGATCACCGCCCGCGACATCATTGCCGCCTCCCGCCCGACATCACTCCCTGTCAGCGGCCCTACTCCCGCGCATCACTGTCGGTATGCGGCCCAAGACGGAGGGCCCTCTCGATCGCCGAGCCCGAAGACGGCGAGGACCTCAGCAGTCGGACCCGAGGGGGTCGGGCCCCAGTAGTCGGCCCGCCCCCTTCCTCGGGGCCCAAACGCCATTAACCGTGATAAGACGGGTGGCTACGGTGATCTCCGCCAAAGCGGGACTACAGCCACGCTCCCCGACCAAGCAAGCGCCATTAGCGTTACGGGCTACATGTCAGCCAAGCAGCAAGGCTGATGGCCGGAGGCGGCTTGGCCGGCTCCGTACAGATTAATCGGCGGGGCCCACTGTGCAGCGGGTTTCAGCAGCCGGCGGAGAAGTTTGACGGAGAGAACTTACGGCGGGGCGTACACCCGGCGGATTACCATTGTACCCACGGGGTAGGCCTATATAAACCCCTGTATGCCCATGCAAAGGGTTGGAACCTCGTTAGAATTAGACCAAAGACTTAGGGGAAGAGGAGAGCAAGCCTTGACTTCTTCTACCTCTAGCAAACAGCTCAAGGATCACCATTGTACTCACTAGTGCCTTAGTGATCATGTGGAGACCCCTGCAAAGCGGTGACTAGGGTGTTATCTCCAGAGTGCCCTTCAACCCAGGTAAAGTGTGCCGCGTCGTCGGTTTACGCCTTTATCCCGCTTGTGCACCGCGACGCTCTACCGCTCCCACCATGATAAGCCATCCATTGTCATATGTCGCACCCAACCCCCGACATTTGGCACCCACCGTGGGGTGAGGTGCACCGTCTCTCGGAGACCCGTTCTGGACGAGAACCTTGTTCCTTCCTGGCGAGGGCAGCCAGCCCGACAGGCTAGACGGAGTCTGCGCCGACGCGCTGCTCGGCGCGGATAAATCGCAGCAGCGGCGAAGTTGCTCGCCGATCTTGTTGACGTAGGTTCGCCCTCGAAGCGAAAGCCCGCGATCGATCACGGGCAATCGGCGGCCCCAAGAGCCACCTCGTGAGCCTCCTCGATCAGCTTCACGTCGCCAGTGAGCCTGCTGCGGACTTGGAGTCGGTTGGCTCCACCGACCCGATGCTGGTCGATTCCAACACTGCGTCGCTTGACGCGTTCCCCACCAACGTGGTGGTCTACGACGAGCCGCTTCCTCGCATGGATAGCAGCGGAAGCACCATCACGGAAGTGCTCGTCATCAGCCACGGTGAGCACTCTGGCATCTGGCCAGCTTCTTGGCTTTCTGGTCTCAGAGCGCGGCATAGAGTGCAACCCCATGAAGATCAAGGCCATCAAGAGGATGGAAGTGCCCACCCGACTGCTGGACGTGCAAAAATTCACCGGATGCTTGGCGTCCATCAGCCGTTTCATCAGTCGGCTGGGCAAGAAGGCTCTTCCCCTGTACCAGCTCATGAAGAAGACCACCTTTTTCGAGTGGAACGACAAGGCGGATGAAGCTTTTCTCTAGCTCAAGAAGATGTTGACCACTCCGCCTGTTCTGGCGGCTCCGACTCCTAAGGAGCCCATGCTCCTCTACATCATCGCTACCAGCCGGTGGTCAGCATACCATAGTGGTGGAACGCAAGGAAGAAGGCAAAGCACTACCAGTCCAGACCGTGTATTACCTAAGTGAAGTGTTGTCCGCCCAAGCAAAACTACCCCACTACCGTAAGATGTGCTACGGGCGGCACCTTGCCGCCAAGAAACTGGGCCATACTTCCAAGAGCACCCAATCATCAGAGTCTGACAGCCCGCTTGCCGAGATCATTGGAAGCCGAGATGCTTCAGGCCGAGTGGCCAAATGGGCCATAGATTTGGCCCCTACACCATCTACTACCAGCCTCGCACCGCCATCAAGTCGCAAGCACTAGCCGACTTTCCGCTGATTGGGCCGAGACCTGCAGTTGCCGCCGCCAGACTCCACCCATTGGCTTAATGCACTTTGATGGTTCCAAGATGCGCACCGGTTTGGGAGCCGGCATCGTCCTCACCTCTCCCAAAGGCGACAAGCTCAGATATGTGCTGCAAATCCATTTTGCCGCCCCAACAACGCCGCTGAATATGAAGCACTCATTCACGGGTTCGGCTTGCATGGAACTCGGCATTCGTCGGATCCTGTGCTATGGTGATTCCGACTTGGTGGTCCAGCAGTCATCAGGCGACTGGGACGCCAAGGATGCAAATATGGCGAGTTTCTACTTCCTCGTACAGCAACTCAGTGGATATTTTGAAGGGTGTGAGTTTCTCCATGTGCCAAGGAATGACAATGAGCAAGCAGATGCCTTGGCACGAATCGGCTCCACCCGGCAGCAATACCAACCGGCGTCGCCCTACAACGCCTCCTCAAGCCGTCTGTCAAGCCATCTCCAGAGTCGGATTCCATCTTTGTGCTGGCTCCTCCTGAAGCAGTCAGATCCGACTTGAGGACCCAGCAAGCCAAGACGAGGAACTTGGCAAAGCACTCCAAGGATCAAGAAGAACCGCACTGCCCGGGACTTCAGAGTCTGCCCGGGGTCTGAAAGTGCTAACCCGGGACTTCATCGACTCAGCAAGAGGCAGCTGATTCCAGCCCGCCGCCTCCCGGCCCAACCGCCCTTGTGCAAGTGGAAGTCTTAGCAATCGAAGAAATTGCAGCGCCTTCATGGGCCAAGCCCATCCGCAACTTCCTGGTGAACAAAGAGTTGTCGACTGATGAGATCTCGGCCCAGCAAGTGCAACGCTGGACAGCAGCATACACCATAGTCGACAGAGAGCTTGTAAGGCGCAGTGTCACTGGTGTCTACCAGCTCTGCGTGGAGCTGGAGCAAGGCCAAGCAATCCTCAAAGATATTCATCAAGGCGAGTGTGGTCACCATGCAGCTTCAAGAGCAATCGTGGCCAAAGCTTTCCGCCACGGTTTTTTCTGGCCGACTGTTCTAGAAGACGCCAAAGATCTGGTCTAGAAATGCAAAGGGTGCCAGAAGTTCCACTCACAGCCACATCAGCCGGCTTCTGCACTAGAGACTATCTCCATTGCCTGGCCCTTTGCCGTCTAGGGCCTAGACATGGTGGGACCATTCAAGACGGCGCGCGGCGGCATGACTCATATGCTTGTCGCGGTGGACAAGTTCACCAAGTGGATAGAAGCAAAGCCAATTAAAAAATTGAATGGTCCGGATCACAGACTTTCATCTCTCGACATCACCATCCGCACGGCATACCACAAAGATCATCACCGACAACGGCACGAACTTTGCCAAAGGTGTTTTGGCCCGCTTTCATGACGCAGGCATCCGACCGACTTAGCATCCGTTGCCCACCCGCAGTCAAACGGCCAAGTGGAGCGTGCAAATGGCCTCATTTTGTCTGGAATCAAGCCCCGACTGGTCGAGCCTCTGGAGCATTCGGCCGGCTGCTGGCTCGATGAGCTGCCAGCTGTCCTCTGGAGCCTGTGCACAACTCTAAACAAAGCAACCGGCTTCACGCCTTTCTTCCTCGTCTATGGTGGCGGCCGCTATCTCGATTTAATTATAGAATTCACTCCTCGAGTTACCATGTACACCAAGAGGAGGTAGAAGAAGCACGACAAGACGGCGCCGACCGCTGAAGAGGGCCGGCTGTCGGCACTCAGCCACCCACCATCTACCAAAGCAGAACTCGCTACCGATATTACAACCGAAAGGTCAAGCCAAGATCCTTTCAAGAGGGAGATTCTTGTGTTCAATCCGATCCAACGAACAGCCGCCAGCACAAGCTCTCGGCACCTTGGGAAGGCCCCTTCATCATCAGCAAGGTATTGGGCAATGACTCCTACTACCTAATCGATGCTCAGAAGCCTCGAGCACGGAAAAGAGACGACTCCGGCAAGGAGACGGAGCGACCATGGAATGCGAACCTCCTCCGAAGGTTTTATAGCTGATGCAGTATGTACCACGCCAACTTTTGTATTAAGTACGAAGACTCCGGGTCCCCCGTGAAGATCTCGGGGACTGCCCTCTTTTATCTATATGATAAGTATTACGCCTGTCATTTGTGTTATTTCGTTTGTCCGTCTGGCACCGGGTTCAACCCGGGGACTCGCCGCCTTGTACTATGTAATGCTTCCTGCAGCCGGACAAGTAATGTATTGGAACTCAAGCTTTCTCCTGCCAGAGGCCCCAGCTCGCAGAGCGACTGTCCAGCCGGCAGGAGTTAAGGCAGAAAGGGTACCTGCATGAAAAATGGCTAAGGACCCAAAGCATGCACGTAGTCCAAGCCGACTTCCCACTTCGCCGACCGGCTGCTGAGCAGCCGGCCGGCCGGCTTCTACTTAACTTGCTAGAAAACTCTAAACCAGCTAATACTTGTCTCCCCAAAGTGGCTAAGTACTTGACCCAGCCACAGTCCACAGAGCGGCTGTTTGGCTGGCAAGACGGCAACCTAGGGAATGTGGCAAAGGAAAAAAGCCAAAAGAGCAGAAAGCAAGGAAAGATAGAACTCGACAAATATATTTACACACCAAAAGGCCCTTGACCGACATTCAACATAAGTCTGAAATACACCCCGCGGGTGGAATTGTGCGAGATTAACAAAGTTTGTCGAGACTTATAGACAGGTAAAAACAAAGATAAACTGGCGGCCTAGGGAGCAGCAGACGGCTTCGGTGGAGTGGAGGAGTCGGTGGTGCCAGTAGGTGGAGCGGCCGGCTGGTCAGTCGCCGCTTGGTCGCCTTCAGTAGAAGCCGGCTCGCCGGGCGTGGCTCTGTTGGAGGCGTGGTCGAGCTGAGGTTGGTCGTCCGCCTCCGACCTCCGGGCGCCTCTCTCACCTTCCTCCTCCTCCTCGCCTTCTTCCTCGCCATGGAGTCGATCACCTCGACCGAGTCCTCACTGTCCTCCGGTTCAGCCCAACCATTCTGTGGCGCCTTACGCTGCTTCTTGGCCCGCCCGGGATGAAGACGCTGGTGTTGGTATACTCGGCGATTGCCAGCCAAGGCTGACAAGGTCATCCTCCACCGCCACCAGCCTCCTCTTGGGCCTTCTTGCGAACGGTGGGTCAATCGGGCTAGATTTAGCCCAGGTACCACGCTTGACAAACTCCAAGGCCCGGCGCGCTCCTCCTCGGGCCAAGGAGCCCTTCCAGGCCTCAAGACGGCCGGCCGCCACCTCCAAATACCGGCAGCGCTTCGACCGGGGCAAGGTGCCGACATGTCCTGCCACAGGGCAGCAATCGCCTGGGCGCCGACACGCTGAAGACCGCGCAACATCCGGTGAGCTGGCCAAAGACGGGCCTCGATGCTCAGGAGCTACTCGCTAAGGGTCCGGGGGGTGTTGGCAGCAATCTGCGCACCTTCCGCCCTCCGTCCATCGCGATCAGCTTTGATGGCCTGATTGGCGGCGTCAGAATGACCAGGGAAGAAGTCTGCCAAAACAGAAAGCAAAGAGCTAAAGTTAGAGTCGAGAGGCCGGCTCGGTCAGCAGCCGGCAGCTCAAAGAAGGAAAAAGAGGGAGGCTCACCATCAACTATGTCTTCAATCTCGCCAAAACCGGCATGCAGCATCACCTCCTTGTCGGGCCCAAGCGGAGCTGCTCGTCACAACCCCAGCAAGGAGGCTGGTCTCCTTGTCCTCCACCTCCTACTGGACCTTCTTGAGAAGCTCTGCCTGCTCTGCCTGCTCCGCCAGTTGCATGACCAGCAGGTCACGCTCTTCGGTCAGCTTGCTGCAGTCCACCTCCTCAAAGACACAACATGTGTTGGCTTTCAGCCAGCTGCTGCAGGGCGGCATTGGCCTCTGCAAAAGCAGAAGAAGAAAAGGACATCAAGATCAACAAAAGAAGAATAGTCACTGGGAGATCCGCCTGACCGCTCAAAGAGCGGCTCAATCTCGGGGACTACAGCCTGCTGGCAGCCAAATGCCCCACAGAGAAAGAAGTCATCAATATCAACAAAAGAAGAACAGTCGCCAGAGATCCGCCCGCTGCTCAGCAATCGGCCCTTAATCCTCGAGGACTACAGCCATGGAAGTGCGCCAAATGCGCCTCGTGGAGAAAGAAACAAAGACTTACTCCAGCTTTCCGACAAGTCGGCAGTCCATTGAGTCAGCTCCTGGACCTTGGAGTTGAAGACGGTCGCACGGAGGTTGTGATAATCCTGCAATGAAGATATCAGATAATGTTAGTACTCAGAGCTTGCCAATTAAAGTTCTGAGCCGGCTGCTGAGCTCGGGGACTACACCCAGTGGGTGCACTAGTGCACCCCCATGAAGAAGTATAAAAGTCAAAAAGCAAAAGGTATACCCGGACGGCTGCTCGCGACTCCAAGAACGCATTGTTGCAACGCTTAAGAGCGTCGGCTTTGGCCTGAAGCTTGGCTTGGACGTCTAGGATTGCCGAGTTCAAGGGCACCGTCCCGCCTCCCCGCACCCACCCAGTGGACGCGGCGCTGGTCGCCTCGGCATCCGAGATTGAAGAGCTCGCGGTGGCGGTCTCCTGCAGGCGTGGCGCCGAAGCCGCCTTTGCAAGCCGGCGATGCATCGGGGTGCGGACCTCAGGAGTTGGGTCCGTCGACACCTCATCTCCGACTGCTTGTCCTGTGCCTCCTCAGAGGGCGACGGCCGGGGCACGATCGCATCCGGCATGACGACATTGTCGCCGTCCCTCTCCATGATTGGGTGCTCGTCGCCGGCTCCCCCAGTCGGCGCCACGAATTCTGGTGGTGGCGGCGCGGAGTTCAGGGTGGTGATGAATATTGCCGACTGGCGGCGCGTGACTTCCTCGGCCTGCTTCTTCGCCGCGGCGGCTGCCTCGGCCTCCGCCAGCTTCTTCAGGGCGGAAGCCTCTGCCCTTTCCGCTTCCGCCTTCTCCAGGCGGCGGCCTCCTACTCCTCGCGCACATCCCGTGCGTTTCGCTCTGTTGCCTCCCGGAGGTCGGCGGCCGGATCGATTCGCCGGGTGGTGGCGGAGGTCTCCGGCGACCCAACGATGGAGGCAGCGGCCAACTTCTCAAGAGAGAGTGCGGACCTAAGTCAAGAGAACAAAGCAAAGGAAACTCAGAAAGAATCAACAATGGAAAAAGGAAAGCCCAAGAGAAGATACTTACGCCGACACCATGGGAGGCACCTGAAGGAAATATGCCCTAGAGGCAATAATAAAAGTTATTATTTATTTCCTTATATCATGATAAATGTTTATTATTCATGCTAGAATTGTATTAACCGGAAACATAATACATGTGTGAATATATAGACAAACAGTATGTCACTAGTATGCCTCTACTTGACTAGCTTGTTAATCAAAGATGGTTATGTTTCCTAACCATGAACAAGGAGTTGTTATTTGATTAACAAGGTCACATCATTAGTTGAATGATCTGATTGACATGACCCATTCCGTTAGCTTAACACTTGATCGCTTAGTATGTTAATGCTTTCTTCATGACCCATACATGTTCCTATAACTATGAGATTATGCAACTCCGCTTACGGAGGAACACTTTGGTACTACCAAACGTCACAACGTAATCGGGTGATTATAAAGGAGTACTACAGGTGTCTCCAAAGGTACTTGTTGGGTTGGCGATTTCGAGATTAGGTTTTGTCACTCCGATTGTCGGAGAGGTATCTCCGTGCCTTCTCGGTAATGCACATCACTTAAGCCTTGCAAGCATTACAACTAATGAGTTAGTTGTGAGATGATGTATTACGAACGAGTAAAGAGACTTACGGTAACGAGATTGAACTAGGTATTGGATACCGACGATCGAATCTCGGGTAAGTAACATACCGATGACAAAGGAACAACGTATGTCGTTATGCGGTTTGACCGATAAAGATCTTCAGAGAATATGTAGGAACCAATATGGGCATCCAGGTTCCGCTATTGGTTATTGACCGAGAATGGTTCTAGGTCATGTCTACATAGTTCTCGAACCCGTAGGGTCCGCACGCTTAACGCTTCGATGACAGTTCATAATGAGTTTATAAGTATTGATGCACCAAGGTTGTTCGAGTCCCGGATGTGATCACGGACATGACGAGGAGTCTCGAAATGGTCGAGACATAAAGATTGATATATTGAAGCCTATGTTTGACTTCGGAATGGTTCCGAGTGAAAACAGGATGTTATGGAACACCGGGGTTACTGAACCCCGGGGGTATATGGGCCTCATGGGCCTTGAGGAGAAGGAGAAGGGCCGGCCAGGTGGGCTGCGCCCCTCCCCCTTCCAGTCCGAATAGGACAGGAGAGGGGCGGCGCCTTCCCCTTCCCCTCCCCAATCCTACTCCAACTAGGAGAGGGGGAGTCCTACTCCCCTGGGAGTAGGACTCTCCTGGTGCGCCTCCTCTAGGGCCGCCACCTCCCCTTGTCTCCTTTATATACGGGGCAGGGGCACCCCAAGACACACAAGTTGATCTACGGATCGCCCTTAGCCGTGTGCGGTGCCCCTCCACCATATTCCACTTCGGTCATATCGTCATGAGCTTAGGCGAAGCCCCGCGCGGAGAAGTCATATCGTCGCGAGCTTAGGCGAAGCCCCGCGCCGGTGGAGCATCAACATCGCCACCACGCCGTCGGTCGACGGAACTCATCCCCGACACTTTGCTGGATCGAGTCCGGGATCGCCATCGAGCTGAACGTGTGCGTAACTCGGAGGTGCCGTGACGCTCGGTGCTTGGATCGGTCGGATCGTGGAGACGCACGACTACATCAACAGCGTTGTTATAACGCTTCCGCTTTCGGTCTCACGAGGGCGTGGGACGGACACTCTCCCCTCTCGCTGCTATGCCATCACCATGGTCTTGCGTGATCGTAGGAAATTTTTGAAATTACTACGCTCCCCAACAAAGGGCATCCGAGCCTGGTTTTATGCGTTGATGTCATATGCACGAGTAGAACACAAGTGAGTTGTGGGCGATACAAGTCATACTACCTACCAGCATGTCATACTTTGGTTCAGCGGTATTGTGAGATGAAGCGGCCCGACCGACATTACGCGACGCTTACGCGAGACTGGTTTCACCGCCCGAGCACTCGTTGCTTAAAGGTGACCGGCGGTGTCTGCTCTCTCACTTTAGTTGAATCGAGTGTGGCTACGCCCGTCCTTGAGAAGGTTAAAACGGAGTCTATTTGACGAAGTATCGCTGTGGTTTTGATGCGAGGTAAGAACGGTTCTTGCTCAGCCCGTAGCAGCCACGTAAAACTTGCAACAACAAAGTAGAGGACGCCTAACTTGTTTTTGCAGGCATGTTGTGATGTGATATGGTCAAGACGTGATGCTATATTTTATTGTATGAGATGATCATGTTTTGTAACCGAAGTTATCGGCAATCGCAGAGAGCCATATGGTTGTCGCTTATTGTATGAAATGCAACGCCATGTAATTGCTTTACTTTATCACTAAGGAGTAGCGATAGTCGAGAAGCAATAGTTGGCTAGACGACAACGATGCTACGATGGAGATCAAGGTGTCGCTACCGGTGACGATGGTGATCATGACGGTGCTTCGGCGATGGAGATCACAAGCACAAGATGATGATGACCATATCATATCACTTATATTGATTGCATGTGATGTTTATCCTTTATGCATCTTATCTTGCTTTGATTGACGGTAGCATTATAAGATGATCTCTCACTAAAATTATCAAGAAGTGTTCTCCCGAGTATGCACCGCTATGAAAGTTCTTCGTGCGAGACACCACGTGATGATCGGGTGTGATAGGCTCTACGCTCAAATACAACGGTGCAAAACAGTTGCACACGCCGAATACTCAGTTAAACTTGACGAGCCTAGCATATAACAGATATGGCCTCGAACACAGAGACCGAAAGGTCGAAAGCGTGAATCATATAGTAGATATGATCAACATAGTGATGTTCACCATTGAAACTACTCCATCTCACGTGATGATCGGACATGGTTTAGTTGATTTGGATCACGTGATCACTTAGATGACTAGAGAGATGTCTGCCTAAGTGGGAGGTTTTAATATGATTAATCAAACTTAAATTTATCATGAACTTAGTACCGATAGTATTTTGCTTGTCTATGTTTGATGTAGATAGATGGCTCGTGGCTGTTGTTCCGTTGAATTTTAATGCGTTCCTTGAGAAAGCAAAGTTGAAAGATGATGGTAGCAATTACACGGACTGGGTCCGTAATTTGAGGATTATCCTCATTGCTGCACAAAAAATTACGCCCCGAAGCACCGCTGGGTGACAGTTCTGCGCAGATGCCGAGCCGGTTGTGAACGTCTCGCAAAGCAGAGCTGATGACTACTCTATAGTTCAGCATGCTTTACGGCTTAGAACCGGTCTTCAACGACGTTTTGAACGCCATGGAGCATATGAGATGTTCCAGGAGTTGAAGTTAATATTTCAAGCAAATGCCCGGATTGAGAGATATGAAGTCTCTAATAAGTTCTATAGCTGCAAGATGGAGGAGAATAGTTCGCGGTGAGCACATACTCAAAATGTCCGGGTATAACAATCACTTAATTCAGCTGGGAGTTAATCTTCCGGATGATAGTGTCATTGATGTAATTCTCCAATCATCGCCACCAAGCTACAAGAGCTTCGTGATGAACTATAATATGCAAGGGATGACTAAGACAATTCCTGAGCTCTTCGCGATGCTAAAAGCAGCGGAGGTAGAAATCAAGAAAGAGCATCAAGTGTTGATGGTCAGCAAGACCACTAGTTTCAAGAAAAGGGCAAAGGGAAGAAGAAGGAAACTTCAAAAGAACAGCAAGAAAGTTGTTGATCAAGAGAAGAAACCCAAGTCTGGACCTAAGCCTGAAATCGAGTGTTTTTACCGCAAGCGATCGACATCGAAGCGGAACTGCCCCAAGTATTTGGCGGATAAAAAGGATGGCAAGGTGAACAAAGGTATATATGATATACATGTTATTGATGTGTACCTTACTAATACTCGCAGAGTACCGGTATTTGATACTGGTTCTGTTGCTAATATTTGCAACTCAAACAGAACTACGGATTGCGAAGATTGGCTAAGGACGAGGTGACGATGCGCTGTGGAAATGGTTCCAAAGTCGATGTGATCGCATCGGCACGCTACCTCTACATCTACCTTCGGGTTAGTTTTAGACCTAAATAATTGTTATTTGGTGCCAGCGTTGAGCATGAACATTATATCTGGATCTTGTTTATTGCGAGACGGTTATTCATTTAAATCAGAGAATAATGGTTGTTCTATTTATATGAGTAATATCTTTTATGGTCATGCACCCTTGAAGAATGGTCTATTCTTGTTGAATCTCGACGGTAGTGATACACATATTCATAATGTTGAAACCAAAAGATGTAGAGTTGATAATGATAGTGCAACTTATTTGTGGCAATCGCCGCTTAGGTCATATCGGTGTAAAACGCATGAAGAAACTCCATACCGATGGGCTTCGAATCACTTGATTATGAATCACTTGGTACTTATGAACCGTGCCTCATGGGCAAGATGACAAAACACCGTTCTCCTCGAACTATGGAGCGAGCAACTGATTTATTGGAAATCATACATACCGATGTTTGTGGTCCAATGAATGTTGAAGCACGCGGCGGTATCGTTATTTTCTCACCTTCACAGATGATTTGAGCAGATATGGGTATATCTACTTAATGAAACACAAATCTGAAACATTTGAAAAGTTCAAAGAATTTCAGAGTGAAGTGGAAAATCATCGTAACAAGAAAATAAAGTTTCTACGATCTGATCGTGGAGGAGAATATTTGAGTTACGAGTTTGGTTTACATTTGAAACAATGTGGAATAGTTTCACAACTCACGCCACCCGAACACCACGAGAAATGGTGTGTCCGAACGTCAGAATCGTACTTTACTAGATATGGTGCGATCTATGATGTCTATTTCGATTTACCGCTATCGCTTTGGGGTTATGCTTTAGAGACGGCCGCATTCACGCTGAATAGGACACCGTCAAAATCCGCTGAGACGACGCCTTATGAACTGTGGTTTGGCAAGAAACCAAAGTTGTCGCTTTCTTAAAGTTTGGGGCTGCGATGCTTATGTAAAGAAACTTCAACCGATAAGCTCGAACCCAAATCGGAAAATGTGTCTTCATAGGATACCCAAAGGAGATCTGTTGGGTACACCTTCTATCACAGATCTGAAGGCAAGATTTTCGTTGCTAAATTCGGGTCCTTTCTAGAGAAGGAGTTTCTCTCGAAAGAAGTGAGTGGGAGGAAAGTAGAACTTGATGAGATAATCAGATCTGCTCCCTTATTGAAAGTAGTTCATCACAAGAAATGGTTCCTGTGACAACTACACCAATTAGTGAAGAAACTAATGATGATGATCATGTAGTTTCAGATCAAGTTACTATCGAACCTCGAGGTCAACCAGAGTAAAATACGCACTGAGTGGTATGGTAATCCTATTCTCGAAGTCATGTTACTTGACCATGGCGAACCTACAAACTATGAAGAAGCGATGGTGAGCCCAGATTCGCAAAATGGCTGGAAGCCATGAAATCTGAGATGGGATCCATGTATGAGAACAAAGTATGGACTTTGGTTGACTTGCCGATGATCGGCAAGCCATTGAAAATAAATGGATCTTTAAGAAGAAGACTGACGCCGATGGTAATGTAACTGTCTACAAAGCTCGACTTGTTGCAAAAGGTTTTCGACAAGTTCAAGGGTTGACTACGATGAGACTTTCTCACCAGTAGCGATGCTTAAGTCTGTCCGAATCATGTTAGCAATTGCCGATTTTATGATTATGAAATTTGGCAAATGGATGTAAAACCGCATTCTTGAATGGATTTCTAGAAGAAGAGTTGTATATGATGCAACCAGAAGGTTTTGTCGATCCAAAGGGTGCTAACAAAGTGTGCAAGCTCCAACGATCAATTTATGGTCCGTGCAAGCCTCTCGAGTTGGAATAAACGCTTTGATAGTGTGATCAAAGCATATGGGTTTGTATGCACTTTTGAAGAAGCCTGTATTTACAAGAAAGTGAGTAGGAGCTCAGAGCATTTCTAATATTATATGTGGACGATATATTATTGATTGGAAATGATATAGAATTTCTGGATAGCATAAAAGGATACTTGAATAAAAGTTTTCAATGAAAGACCTCGTGAAGCTGCTTATATATTGGGCATCAAGATCTATAGAGATAGATCAAGACGCTTAATTGACTTTCACAAAGCACATACCTTGATAAAGTTTTGAAGAAGTTCAAAATGGATCAGGCAAAGAAAGGTTTTTACCAGTATTACAAGGTGTAAGATTGAGTCGACTCAATGCCCGACCACAAAGCAGAAGATAGAGAGAAATGAAAGATGTTCCTATGCTTCAGCCATAGGCTCTATCATGTATGCAATGTCGTGTACCGCACCGACGATGCTTAGCTGTAAGCTTGGCAGGAAGGTACCAAAGTAATCCAGAGTGGATCATCGACAGCGGTCAAGAACATCCTGAAATACCGAAAAGGACTAAGGATATGTTTCTCGATATGGAGGTGACAAAGAGCTAGTCGTAAATGGTTACGCCGATGTAAGTTTTGACACCGATCCGGACGATTCTAAATCGCAAACCGGATACGTGTTTTTTAAACGGTGGAGCTGTCGGTTGGTGCAGTTCTAAACAAAGCGCCGTGGCGGGATCTACATGTGAAGCGGAGTACATAGCTGCTTCGAAGCAGCGAATGAAGGAGTCTGGATGAAAGAGTTCATTTCCGATCTAGGTGTCATACCTAGTGCATCGGGACCGATGAAGATCTTCTGTGACAATATCGTGCAATTGCCTTGGCAAAGGAATCCAGGTTTCACAAGAGGACCAAGCACATCAAGAGACGCTTCAATTCCATTCGGGACCAAGTCCAAATGGGAGACATAGAGATTTGCAAAATACATACGGATCTGAATGTTGCGCACCGCTGACTAAGCCTCTTCCACGAGCAAAACATGATCAGCACCAAGACTCCATGGGTGTTAGGATCATTACATTGTAATCTAGATTATTGACTCTAGTGCAAGTGGGAGATGAAGGAAATATGCCCTAGAGGCAATAATAAAAGTTATTATTTATTTCCTTATATCATGATAAATGTTTATTATTCATGCTAGAATTGTATTAACCGGAAACATAATACATGTGTGAATATATAGACAAACAAGATGTCACTAGTATGCCTCTACTTGACTAGCTTGTTAATCAAAGATGGTTATGTTTCCTAACCATGAACAAGGAGTTGTTATTTGATTAACAAGGTCACATCATTAGTTGAATGATCTGATTGACATGACCCATTCCGTTAGCTTAACAGCTTGATCGCTTAGTATGTTAATGCTTTCTTCATGACCCATACATGTTCCTATAACTATGAGATTATGCAACTCCTGCCATCGGAGGAACACTTTGGGTACTACCAAACGTCACAACGAATCGGGTGATTATAAAGGAGTACTACAGGTGTCTCCAAAGGTACTTGTTGGGTTGGCGATTTCGAGATTAGGTTTTGTCATCCGATTGTCGGAGAGGTATCTCCAGCCTTCTCGGTAATGCACATCACTTAAGCCTTGCAAGCATTACAACTAATGAGTTAGTTGTGAGATGATGTATTACGGAACGAGTAAAGAGACTTACCGTAACGAGATTGAACTAGGTATTGATACCGACGATCGAATCTCGGGTAAGTAACATACCGATGACAAAGGGAACAACGATGTCGTTATGCGGTTTGACCGATAAAGATCTTCAGAGAATATGTAGGAACCAATATGGGCATCCAGGTTCCGCTATTGGTTATTGACCGAGAATGGTTCTAGGTCATGTCTACATAGTTCTCGAACCCGTAGGGTCCGCACGCTTAACGCTTCGATGATGCTCATAATGAGTTTATAAGTATTGATGCACCAAGGTTGTTCGAGTCCCGGATGTGATCACGGACATGACGAGGAGTCTCAAATGGTCGAGACATAAAGATTGATATATTGGAAGCCTATGTTTGACTTCGAATGGTTCCGAGTGAAACAGGATGTTATCGAACACCGGGGTTACGGAACCCCGGGGTATATGGGCCCTCATGGGCCTTGAGGAGAAGGAGAAGGGCGGCCAGGTGGGCTGCGCCCCTCCCCTTCCAGTCCGAATAGGACAAGGAGAGGGGGCGCCCTTCCCCTTTCCCTCCCCAATCCTACTCCAACTAGGAGAGGGGGAGTCCTACTCCCTGGGAGTAGGACTCCTCCTTGCGCGCCTCCTCTAGGGCCGCCACCTCCCCTTGTCTCCTTTATATACGAGGCAGGGGCACCCCAAGACACACAAGTTGATCTACGGATCGCTCCTTAGCCGTGTGTGGTGCCCCTCCACCATATTCCACTTCGGTCATATCGTCATGAGCTTAGGCGAAGCCTGCGCCGAGAAGTCATATCGTCATGAGCTTAGGCGAAGCCCTGCGCCGGTGGAGCATCAACATCGCCACCACGCCGCCGTTTCGACGGAACTCATCCCCGACACTTTGCTGGATCGGAGTCCGGGATCGCCATCGAGCTGAACGTGTGCGTAACTCGGAGGTGCCGTGACGCTCGGTGCTTGGATCGGTCGGATCGTGGAGACGTCGACTACATCAACCGCGTTGTTATAACGCTTCGCTTTCGGTCTACGAGGGTACGTGGACGGACACTCTCCCCTCTCGTTGCTATGCCATCACCATGGTCTTGCGTGATCGTAGGAAATTTTTGAAATTACTACGTTCCCCAACAGCACCTTCGGTTGCTTCTGAAATTTGGCCGCCTTTGCGGCGGCCTCCTTCCGCCGGGTCGCGGTAGTCGGGTTCTTGGCCTTCTTCGGCATGCTGCTGAACAAGACGGTGCCTTGCTTGTGTTTCTGCGTGCCGCCTCAAGCAGTCGGCTCGGCGGAGGGGCCCGTGTCCGCCTTGCCCGCGCCTCGTGAAGGGCGCAGCTCGTCTTCCTCATCATCATCGTCGGGCCAGGTCTTGATGCTGCCTTCCTCGGAGCCACCGGTTCCATAGACGCCGCTTGTTGCGGTGTCCTCCAAGGCGGCCACCCCCAAGTCGAGGTTGTCCATGTTGCTTACAGCCCGGTCCGGCGCGTAGTCACCACCCGGCCCCACGACCGCAGCCGTCACCGGAGACATGTATATCTGCATCCCAAAGTTCGACTGCTCAAGACCACCAGATGGAATCAAGATGAAGTATTAAGGAAACGAGAGATTGAAAGACTTACGGCGGGTGGCGGGTCCGCACGAGAGTACGGCGGCTTGCCGAACTGCCAGGACTCCTCCAGCTTGAAGCCGGAGATTTCGTTCACCAAGTTGGCCACCTCGGCAGCCGGCATCTCCTTGCTGCTCAGCCGGCATGGGTCGCGATGCCCACTCATCCGGCTGATCAGGTGAGGCCGGCCTTGGAGTGGGAGCACCCGGCGCACGACGAAGGCAACCAACAAGTCGGTCGCCTTGAGGCCCTCGGTGTTGGTCAGCTCCCGAAGTCGTTGGATGGCGGCGGCGCCGTTTGCCGACACCGGCTTTGGCTTGTAGCCCCAGCTGGCCCGAGGCTCGGCCGGCGGGCTGGCTACATAGGCCGGCAGGTTGAGGAAGTCGACAGCCGGGTCGACGTTCTCCACGTAGAAGTAAGATCCCTGCCACATATTGACCGACTGTGGCAGCTTAACGGTGGGGAAGGCATTCTTCGAGGACGGCCGGCGCACGCGATGAAGGCACCGCACTGGGCAGCCACCTCCCGGACGGAGGTGCCCAGCTTGGTGTAGAAGAATGCTCCCCACAGCTCGATGGTGGGGAGGATGCCGAGATAGCCTTCGCACATCGTGACGAAGGCGGCCAGGAGCATCACCGTGTTAGGCGTGAGGTGATGAGGCTGGAGGTGATAGAACTCGAGGAACGAGCGGAGGAAGCCCCTCGCCGGCAGGCCGAAGCCGCGGATTAAGTGCGAGCGGAAGATGACCCGCTCGCCCTCCCCCGGCGCCGGCGAGATCTCTCCCTCCGGTGGCACGCGCGCCTTCACGTAGCCCGCGCCGGGGAGGCGCCGCGTGTCGCGGAGGAAAGCAATGTGGTCTTCATGGACATTCGACCCGTCCCAGTCCCCTCCATGCTCGCGCGCCATGGAGGGCTCGACAAAAAGAGCGGCGTGGCGGGAGAGCTGAGTTTGGGGCGGTACCAAGAGGGCTCGGGGTCGAGCAGCGGTGGCGCTCCGGTGGAGCTCGGGGGCGCTGCGGCGAGAGGAAGAAGGAGGAGGGAAATGGGGTGGAGAGGCGCGCGTGCTTTGCCGCTCCCTCTCCTCCCCTACTTATAGCCTGCGGGCTACGAAGCCGAGGGGGCGGGCTTGGGATCGTGGGATTAACTGTGCCCACGACCCCACGTACCCACCTTTACCGCGTGATTACTGCATGCGGTAACTCCGCGGAGAAACCCAACCGCCCGCCTCGGCCGCAGCGGATCCGCCCGTGTGCCAAGGCCCGGTGGTGGCGGGCCCAGCCTACAGTCACGTCCCATCCCGTGCGTGGGCTGGCAGGCTGACCCGGCTGGCTCGCGCCATGTGGCACGCCCACGACAGGCGGCGGGCCTAGAGGCTTAGCTACCACGCCATCTAGTTCCCGCTGTTGCATTCGAAATCCTACATAAACCCGACTGGACGTGGCCGACTCCCCCAGGCGGCTTGCCAGGGGTCGGATGAAGCTTCCGCCCATAGCACCCGGAGGAGGAAACTGTTGACACTTCTCGGCCCCTCAGCCGCGGCGCCTCACCAGCTTCGGGGACTACTGTCGGAGTAATGGGCCACGGGTAGCCTAACCCGAGCCCCAGAACCTTTCAAGGCATCGGGGCCGGCTGCGGCCCTCAAGACGTCAGGATGAAGCGCCGCCTTCTGGTAGCCGGCTCCAAGACGGGCCGACTCCTAGCAGGCGGCCACGCTTAGGAAGACGGCTCCAAGACGGGCCGACTCCTAGCAGGCAACCTCCAGAGAGGCCGGCTCCTAGCAGTCGGCCCACATCGCCATAAAAGTCTGCGCCCCCATTAAGAAGACAAGACAGGGTGAGGCTACAGTGTAGCCCCTCACCCCCGTATCCAGGGCCAGGCGTGGCCACGGTGCTCCGTACAAGCAGAGATCACCGCCCGGCGCGACACTGTTGTCGCTCCGCCCCTGACATCACTCCTGTCAAGCAAAGCCGTGCTCCCACGACCGCCTGTCGGTACGGCCCGAAGACGGCGGGCCCTACCGATCAGCGAGAGCCCGGAAGACGGCGAGGACCTCACCAGTCAGACCCGAGGGGGCCGGCCCCCAGCAGTTGGCCCGCCCCTTCCTCGGGGCCCACACGCCATTAACCAGATAAGACGCGGAGTGGCTACAAGGATCTCCCCGCCAGCGGCGGGATCAGAGCCACGCCCCCACTCAAGCAAGCGTCATTAGCGTTACGGCTACAGTAATCAGCAGCCAGCAAGGCCCGCGAGCGGCGGAGGCGGCTTGTCGGCTCCATACCAGACCAATTGGCGGGCCCCAGCAGCCGGCGGAGAAGTCGGCGACCAGAGAGACTGACGGCCGGGACCTACACCTGGCCGGATTACCATTGTACCCCTAGCGGGTAGGCCTATATAAACCCCCCAAGGGCACCCATGCAAAGGGTTGGAACCTATTAGAATTAGACCAGCACCTAGGGGAAGAGGAGAGCAAGCCTTGCCTTCTTCTACCTCTAGCAAACAGCTCAAGGAGCACCATTGTACTCACTAGTGCCTTAGTGATCATGCGAAGACCCCGCAGAGCAGGACTAGGGTTGTTATCTCCTAGGAGAGCCCCGAACCTGGGTAAAGTGTGTCGGTGTTCGTGTCTACGCCTTATCCCACTTCCAGGCACCGGCGACGTTCTATTCGCTCCCACCATGATAAGCCATCCATTGGCATATGTCGCACCCAACCCCCGACAACACCCAGCTGACCAAGCTTCAGATGCAGGGATATCTTCCTCCCGCAGATCTGCTTCCCGTTCGGGCGGGATTAACTTCCATAAATGGCGAAGCCCTAGCGGAAAAGTTCCCCAATCCCACTGAAGGGGAGCGGGTTTGCTTTGTTTCCTTCCTACTAAGAGGCGTTGGATTCCCAATCCACCCTTTCCTCCGAGGTCTCCTGGAGTACTACGTCCTCCAGCTGCACAATCTCACGCCGGGCTCCATTCTGCACATCGTGGGTTTCGTTGCTCTTTGTGAGCTGTTCCTAGGCCGCGAGGCCCATTTTGAATTATGGAGGAAACTTTTCTGCCTCGCCCCCCGCTCCCAAAAGGGATCTATATTCGAGGTGGGCGGTGCCGAAGTATGGCGTATAGCCGGGACAGGATACCTGTCCAGCACTCCAAAGACGACATCTGAAGAATGGCCCTCGGAGTGGTTTTATATTGAAGACGTTGTCCTTGCGGACCCAATCCGACGGGGCCTTCCCGAATTTTCCAACGCTCCATTAAAGAAGCGCCACAGATGGCGCCCCCGGAGCCTCGAAGAGCAAGGTAGTGCGGAGATTAAGAAGTTAATGAGCAAGATAAGGATACTCGTCCAATCCGGACTATCTATAATTGAGGTAATGGCAATTTCAATAACGCGAGGCGTTCAACCACTTCAATCCAGAGGGCTCCCCATGTGGCACTACAACGGGGAAGATGACACGTCACGCTGCGGGCGCAAGGGTCCAAACAACTTTGCCGCCTTGGCCGCCATGTTGGCTGATCTTTATAGGGGGAGAAAGAAGGTTTTACTCGCCTTAAGTGCCGAGAGGGCTTTTCCATGTACAACCCTCCTAGCTGGGTGAGCTTTCGCTCCGTAACCCTACTCAATCCTCTTCCTGAGTCGCACCTAGTTTGAATTTTAATCCGACTATTTTTAATAGGAATGGAGAAAGGTTGTCACGGGGATCTATAGCCCCGCTCCGCAGCCAGAGGACCATATTCGACACCCGGATCCTGGATTTGAAGAGGATCCTGACATATTCATAGAGTTCAAGGAGAGGGTCTTTTATCAGGCGAGCTACGATGGCACAGAAGTGGCCATCACAGCGGATTATCCCGGCCTTCTCCCCTCCTCCCACGTAAGTGCCCAGGAGACATCTTTTCAACAAGAGTCTTCCCGTTGCGCCTCACCCCCCTCACTATCTCATGCTCCGAAGGGGCGACACTCGTCCCACCAAACCACACCGAAGGCGCCCTCCAAAAAGGTGACGCTCGCGCAGGGTGAGTCTTTGAAAAGAAAGACACGCAGTGATACCATCGAGCCCCCTCGTCCACCGAAGAGGTATAAATTGCAACCTGCACTTGGCAAATATTATGGATTGTAATGTGCTTCGCTGTGTTATATTTCAGGAAGAGCGTACACCGAACCATATTCGGGGACCTCGTCGGCCATGCATCGGCCAATCCGACCCCGGACCCTGCCACTAGTACTAGGGTTGGTACAGGTGTAATACCGGATTGTCATCTCCACGACGATTCAGATAATGTATCCATCACCAATTCCGAAGTGGAGAGCGCTATGGTCCATCGGCAACGAAAAGAGGCCATGCGCGACCCAAGCTTTACTGAAGAGGCGTTCAATGCCTTTAGCTCTGCGGATGCATACATCCGGGCTGCTCGAGATGGACTTGCCGGAGCTACACATCAGCTTGCAAAGGATATGCGGGTAAGGCTTCGCGTAGATTCAATAATCCTATGCACCAGTAGCCCCCGAGACTAAAAGCAATTGACGCAACTGATTTGAGGATCGTTGTATAATTAGGTCCTTACGGAGAAGAACGACATGCTGTCTCGGGAGCTTGAAAAGTATCGGACTCAGCAAAATGTTGTTACTGTCGAACTAGAGAAATCCAAGAAGGCACTAGCTGCTAATGTCGACTACTGTCCGGAAAATACGATTTTGTGCTCAGCGTGTTTTAACAGAAGCATTGTTGTGTTTACAGCTACAGGATCGTCGGATCAGCTTGAAGAGGAACTAAGGGCCGCACAGGCAGATAAACAGCATGCCGAAAGGCAAGAAGCCGCTGGTCAACGTATACTGACATGGACCAGGAATGAGAAGAACAAGCTTCAGGATGCCAATACCAAGCAAGCCGAAGAGCTGAAGGACATCCGAGCCCAACTGGTGGATGCCTTGAAAGAGAACAGAAAGCTGAAAGGCGGCATATTCGGTATGATATTTCACCTTACTTTTGTACAGTCCCCTAATGGGGAGTTTTAACAAGTTTGTTTATGTAGGTGTGCTGACTGGGCGGCCCGAAGGAGAGGTGTCCAGATTTCAGGGCGATCTGCTACAAGAGCTGTCCAAAGTGCATGAGCGAGCCCGGAAGGCGATGAGGAGCATGGCGAAGGCTTTATGGCCAGCCGGTTATCCTCCAGCAAGCATGGAGGAACTCGTGAAATTATTCAAGGGAGCTCGTCGCCACTTTGGGCTATGGAAGATATCAGCATGCCGAGAAGGCGCAAGAGAGGCCCGGGCTATGGTGAAAACGCGGTACGCCGGTCTTGATCCGAATCTATGGCCCGGGTCGGGCCTCGGGGACCAGACGGACAGGAAATTCCTGTTAGTTTGGTGTATGACCAAGTAAAGATAGCTGCCAAGTTTTCACAACAGGATTGTAAACTAGACAACCTGTTAGATGGTCTAGAGGAGGAAGAAGTTGTCGAGTCCAAGTAGTAATGTACTTTAACCGGCAAACGTATCTCCAGCCAAATTATAAGACGATTGTCATGGCAGACCGTCCGCTATGTCCTCCGAAACCCAAGGTTTGGGGTGTTTCCGAATACTATACCGTTGGTAAACACTGAAGTATGTTCGGAAACCAGACGGTCCGGTCACAGTTGCTTGAACAGACAAGTTGTATTCGGGGAGATATGTTATATTACATTTGATCGTAAGAAACATATTCCAGAGAGAATAGTTCCGTTAAGGGTTCCTCTCCCTGGGCCAGCATGCGTTGTTTTGCATGCCTAAGTTGTGATGCTAAAAATCATAATAGACGTTATATTTTGGGGGCTTGTATTGCAACGAAATCAGTTCATCTTTTGTCCGCCGACCTATTATTCCCTTAAGAATGCTAGCTTTCGGCTTCACCCGTCTTAGGTACACGTCCGGATAACCCGGCTGTAACAATTACAGAGGTGCGCCCTTTATGCCCTAGCCGAACAAGCGGGAACATAGGGCATAAGCACAGGAGCCAGGCAGCCCAGCTTGGCCAAAACTTAAGTCATAAAGGTGCATATAATGGCGAAGGAAAGACATATACGAGAAGACGACATATATATACGGTGAGCTTGATGCTCGAATAGTAATAATAACAATAATAATAATAATAATAATAATAATAATAATAATAATAATAATAATAATAATAATAATAATAATAATAATAATAATAAGCTTCTATGAAAAGAAGCCCCCAGTTATAGTGGGGTCACTACTGCAGGATGCTGCTAACGCGACACTACGATCAGAGACCCTTCGAGAAACTATGTGCGATGCCATAATCGCAAACGGTGCTGTATGAAAACCGTCAAAAAAGGTGAAAACGTTTGCGATGGAGGATGCATCAAACACGGTTCATATTTTAGTTGCGTGTGCGATCCAGGGCATACGGTTCAGTCCATCGAACTGCTTATGGCGAGGCGGAACAAAAGAAACGGGCAGCCTGATGAAGGCGTGTGCGATATAGAGCATACGGTTCACTCGGATGAACTATTTGTGATTAGGCAACACAAAAGAAACGGGCAGCCAGATGAAGGTGTGTTCGCGATTGATGGCATACACTTCACATGGATGAACTGTTTGCGATTAGCCACAACAAACTGAAACAGTTAGATAGATCAACGTGTGTGCGCTAGACAGGCACACCCATTCTAATTAAAAGACGTGTGCTGACATTGCCTATTGCGGTGCACCCTATGGTGCAAACGCCACATACGCGGCCGAGAAGGCGTACGTGCCCAAGTTACGCCTTCCGAGAATAGTGCCGCACTTATAACCGTCAGTAAATTTGAGCATGCGTCCCGTCACATTCCAAATTGCAAACCTGTTCACACCGATCAAAACCTAAACGGTTTCCCACTTAGGAGCGTATTACTACGCGGTTATAAATACTACTACTCCAAGATGACTGCACATTCCTCCTCAACTCCTCATCCACAAAAGGTCAAAAACAAACAAGTCATTCATCATCATTCCCTTGCGTCCGCCATGGCCAGCATGATTTCTGGGTCGAGAGATTGCGACCAGGGAGAGGCGAGCCTGGAAGCGGGAGCACGAGAGATGTCCCGCCTCGCCGTGATAGCAGCCAACATGTCCCGCCGGACGGCAGTAGCAGCAGAGAGGTCCCGTCGCGCCGCCGAAGCAGCACGGAGGACCCGTCGCGCCGTCAATGCAGCGGACTGGTCCGGCCGCGCCGCGGAAGCAGAAGAGATGTCCCGCCGCGCCGCGAATGCAGCAGAGATGTCCTCCCTTGCCGTGGCGGCCTGGGAAAATGCCTCGCGGGCAGGCGAGGACTCTTACAGGCGCATGCGTGCCCTCGTACATAGGCAGATGGATTAGATCTCCAAGTGGGCGAGGTTGCAGGATAACTTGCAAGCCTCGTTTGAATAGTCTACCGACGTCATCCGGTAACTAAATGAGAGCCATGCGAAGCTCCGGGCCGAGCACGACCTGCTGAGGGCGAAGATCGTCCGAAGTGCGGAGCAGCAGGAGCAGACCACTGCCTTGTTGAAGAGGACCGGCGTCATCGTAGAGAAACTTATGGACGAGAATAACAAGTTGCGCATCGAGCGCAGAAGGTTGGTGGAGGAATTCGTGGATGCTCTCAAGCAGCATCTTGAGGACAAGAAAGAGCCCGCCGTCGCTCTCCGCGGAGACTAGTTCCCGCGGCCTGCAACAACGCATCAAGAAAGTAGAGATCAGCGAGCCAGATCGTTGTCTTCCTTCTTCTTTTGCGCTTGTGTATTTCGGGCGTTGAGGCATGTGGCTTTTTTTAATTATGTTTCTAAATATGTAAGATAATTATTATCCACTGTCATCGTCCTTATATTCATCATGCTTGCTATAAGTTGCAGTTGATGCTATATAGGTCCGTTGGATCTTACATAAAATCCGTGCAAAACTTTCTTTTCAGACTTTCATTTTTCTCTCTTAAATCTCAGTCCAGTGAGACATATAGCCACGCCGTAGAACAGGTGCTCGGGCGCCATTAATGGAGACGTTGGGAGGGAGGTGCGCGGTGGCTAGCGGACAAAGGGCTCTCCTCCTGATGAGCACGTGCAGGGGTCTGATCGCACGCCTCCCGTACTCAAATAGCTACCCCGCACGGCACCTCCAAGCCAATAAAAAAGGGGACGCGTGGCCGCACGTAATTGATAATTCGAACGCCCGCGATTTCAATAATACTTGTGTTTCTGATTTGTAACGTGACAACACTTGTTCCAAATTTACTTTGTTGATTGCTAATGTGTGGGCCTTCGCAAATCGGACAAAAAAATTACCACAGCATGTTGGTGCCATGTCAAGAGACCATGCCAAGTTTCATGATTTTCAGGCTTTTTTGGAATTACAGGAATTAAAAAACCAAGTTTCTCAATCTTTCCGGCCGAGCCACGATGCCCAGATGTTTGAATTTCACTCTCATCTCTTGCATGGGACCTAGAAATTCACCCAAGGACACACATGTGATTTTTCAAACAAATTTGGTGCACTGAAGCATGTGCTTGTAGTTCAAATTTGAGTTATGCACATTGAATGCCCAGAAACTCAATTAATGTATAAAAAAGGTCAAACGAAACCGGAATAATTCCAAAATTTAGCATGTTACTGATATTTGGTCTAATCTGGCTGTGTAAAAAATAAGGCAGGAGAAGGTAGTGTACGTATGTCGTTTCGCACAAGGAGGTGACACGTTCCCTCTCGAAACCATGAGCCTTCTTGAGGGAAGCTCCAGTTTGCAAGAAGCTTACACCAAAGCTTGTCCTAATTCGGCCAAAAATATTACCACAGCATGTTGGTGCCATGTCATGAGGCCATGCCAAGTTTCATGATTTTCAGGCGTGTTTTGGAATTACAGAAATTAAAAAACCAAGTTTCTCAATCTTTCCGGCCGAGCCACGACGCCCAGATGTTTGAATTTCACTCTCATCTCTTGCATGGGACCTAGAAATTCACCCAATGACACACGTGTGATTTTTCAAACAACTTTGGTGCACTGGAGCATGTGCTTGTAATTCAAATTCGAATTATGCACATTAAATGCCCAAAAACTCAATTAATGTATAAAAAAAGGCAAAACGAGCCCGGAATAATTCCAAAATTTAGCACGGTACTTCTATTTGGTCTAATCTGGTTGTATAAAAAAATAAGGCGGGAGAAGGTAGTGTACGATGTCGCTTCAAGACATGGAGGTGACACGCCCTCTCTAACCACGAGCCTTCTTGAGGGAAGCTCCGCTTTGCAAGAAGCTTACACCAAAGCTTGTCCCAATTTGGCCAAAAATATTACCGCAGCATGTTGGTGCCATGCCATGACACCATGTCAAGTTTCATGATTTTTAGACGTGTTTTGGAATTAAAGGAATTAGAAAACCAAGTTTCTCAATATTTCCGGCCGAGCCACGGCGCCCAGATGTTTGAATTTCACTCCCATCTCTTGCATGGGACCTAGAAATTCACCCAAGGACACGCATGTGATTTTTCAAACAACTATGGTGCACTGGAGCATGTGCTTGTAGTTCAAATTTGAATTATGCACATTAAATACCCAGAAACTCAATTAATGTATAAAAAAGGCCAAACGGACACGGAATAATTCCAAAATTTAGCACGATACTTCTATTTGGTCTAATCTAGATGTGCAAAAATATTAAGGCGGGAGAAGGCAGTGTACGTATGTCGTTTCACACACGGAGGTGACACGTTCCCTCTCGGAACCACGAGCCTTCTTGAGGGAAGCTCTGGTTTGCAAGAAGCTTACACCAAAGCTTGTCCCAATTCGCCAAAAAATTACATGCATGTTGGTGCCATGTCATTAGACCATGCCAAGTTTCATGATTTTCAGGCGTGTTTTGGAATTACAGGAATTAAAAAACCAAGTTTCTCAATATTTTCGGTCGAGCCACGACGCCCAGATGTTTGAATTTCACTCTCATCTCTTGCATGGGACCTATAAATTCACCCAAGGACACACATGTGATTTTTCAAACAACTATGGTGCACTAGAGCACGTGCTTGTAGTTCAAATTTAAATTATGCACATTAAATGCTCAGAAACTCAATTAATGTATAAAAAGGGCCAAACGAACACGGAATAATTCCAAATTTTAGCACGATACTTCTATTTGGTCTAATCTGCCTGTGCAAAAAAATTAAGGCGGGAGAAGGCAGTGTACGTATGTAGTTTCGCACACGGAGGTGACACGTTCCCTCTCGGAACCAGGAGCCTTCTTGAGGGAAGCTCCGGTTTGCAAGAAGCTTACACCAAAGCTTGTCCCAATTCAGCCAAAAAAATTACCACAACATGTTGGTGCCATGTCATGACACCATGCCAAGTTTCATGATTTTCAGTCGTGTTTTGGATTTACAAGAATTAAAAACCAAGTTTCTCAATCATTCCGGCTGAGCCACGACACCCAGATGTTTGAATTTCACTCCCATCTCTTGCATGGGACCTATAAATTCACCCAAAGACACACATGTGATTTTTCAGCAAACTTTGGTGCACTAGAGCACGTGCTTGTAGTTCAAATTTGAATTATGCACATAAAATGCCCAGAAACTCAATTAATGTATAAAAAAGGCCAAAGGAACACGGAATAATTCCAAAATTTAGCACGACACTTCTATTTGGTCTAATCTGCCGGTGTAAGTACGTATGTGGTTTCGCACACGGAGGTGACATGTTCCCTCTCGGAACCAGGAGCCTTCTTGAGGGAAGCTCCAGTTTGCAACAAGCTTACACCAAAGCTTGTCCCAATTCGGCCAAAAAAATTACCGCATCATGTTGGTGCCATGTCATGACACCATGCCAAGTTTCATGATTTTCACCCGTGTTTTGGATTTATAGGAATTAAAAAACCAAGTTTCTCAATCATTTCGGCTGAGCCACAATTTTATTCCCATTTCTTGCATGGGACCTATAAATTCACCCAAGACACATATGTGATTTTTCAGCAAATTTTGGTGCATTGGAGCATGTGCTTGTAGTTCAAATTTGAATTATGCACATTAAATGCCCAGAAACTCAATTAATTCATAAAAATGCCAAACAAACCCGGAATAATTCCAAATTTAAACACGACACTCATGTACTAGTTGCTTGTTCACTGTACGTAAATGTTCTAGCAATTCAAACACCAACCTTTACCTCCGTAACACCATTTTGTCTTTCAAAACATAATGAAAAAATCAGGTATACCACAAACAGTTTACTAGAAAGAATCATGTGGGATGCGACATAAAATATCTTGGCGCACCGTCTTGTCTGGCTTACGCAGGAAGCTTCGTCGTCTACAGTCCACCGCCCCCGCTTGAACCACACTTGCGCGCCAATTTCTTGCCGCACCGAGCGAAAGTTTTTGGCCACCGCGGAAATATATATCTCCCCGCCCCCTCCCTCCTACCAAAAGCCACATTTCCACTATTCCTCCTTGCTTTCCAAGTTCAAACCTTCACTGCTGCTTACTGGCAGCTCAGCCTCCTTGCCGGTGACCCTTCTTCTTGCAGTGCCACCTCCTCGCCAGCGACCCTTCTTCTTGCAGCGCTGCCTCCTCGCCGGTGACCCTTCTTCTTGCAGCACTGCCTCCTCGCCGGCGACCCTTCTTCTTGCTGCTCGGCCTCCTCACCGCCGACCCTTCTTCTTGCTGCGCGGCCTCGTCGATATGGTCAGGTAATACACACCCCACCCACACCATCCTCCTCCTTTCCCGTCCCACATGCCCCGACTGACGAAGCAACACCTTCCACCGAAATCACCGCCCCCCTCCTCCAATTAAGCGCCGCCCACAGCCATTTTACACGCAGTATAACATGGAGCTGAGTAGCATGCAGTCGCACGCGCGAACGAGGTCGCTATGGCTGACATGCGTGTCGATCGCCAGATCTTGGAGGAGCACCTCGTCTTCGAGGCCACCATCGACACCGACGCGCGGTTGTCTACTTTAAAATACAGTTCCTGATGTTTTCTTGAGGCCACCGCCAGTGCCTTCTAGTGATTTGTCCTTTGTAGTGTTAATATGCAATCTGATGTTCAGTTAACAGTTTGGTCCTCTAAAATGTAATGATCAGTTAAAACTTTGGTCCAACAATTGCTACATTTCATAGTACTGTTCTCAAGCATTCTTTGTTTTATTAACTGTCTTATCTTCTAGTACATGTTTCTATTCTACAATGTCGTGCTCAGTTAACTATTTTGGTTCATTTGGTCTGCTATCCATTTAACTGTTTGGTTCAGCTCTGCAATTTGATTTTCATTTGCTGTGGGTACAATTTTGTATTGTTATGCATGTGACACCAATCGAATTTGGTTGTACTCAATACATATTCTACTGATAGTATGGCAACTCTCAGTTAACTTGATCAAGATCTTCCTTATGTGTGTTGCAGGGAAACAATGGGAGACACTATGGTTTACCATCGAGGTTTGTTCAAGCAGGGTCCTTTGGCTAAAAGCACATTATTGTGCAGTTGCAGGAATCATTCTAATATTTAGGTTTCTTAGAATTTGGTCTTGCACATGTAGGTCCTGCTGTCAGAGGCTTAGACCCACTGTTCGACCCATTTTGCATATGGGGAAATGAGATGTCCATGAATATCACCAAGTCAAGAAACTCGTAAAGATTGTTAGGATGAAGAAACTTGCGATGAATAACAGCAAGATCTTTGTTTGCACAATGAAGAAGACATCACCAACTATAGGATGGTACCAACTCTTTTACCTTGTTTTTACCCCTTGCGCCATTTCAAAATTTACAACAGCGATTTATGCATAGCTTTGTTTTCAGATTTTCAAAGCAGTTCACCGATGATTACCTCTCAAACCACCTGCATGGTCAAGAGGCGAGGAAGGTATTCATTCAACACCCACGATACAATATTGAAGTCTTGCTCAAGAGGACGAAGGTTGGGGGGCAATTATCCATAGCCACCGCCTAAAGTTGCAAGGACATTCAACATCACCAAGGCTCAATATTTGCCTTCCGCTTCGCAGCTTCCTAGATGAGATTCATCTGTCTATTTACCGTGTATGATGATACTTTCCAAAGGTTTTGATGTTGCATGTGAAGCTTGGTGCTGTTGTGTAATGGCGAATCGAAAGCCAAGCTATCGATGTAATTCGATTATGAAATCCTGGTTGCTTTTATACGGATATGAAATATCTGGCATATTTTATAAGAAATATCAGTTTGATTAGTACATGGATTGTGAATAATAGGCTAATTACCCTGCTTATTGGGGTTTTCTATTGCAAACGGTTACTCAGACAGCACCGTGGGCAATGAACTCAAACAACCTGCACGGTTTCTAGAAAGTAGGCGTGTTCGATCAACTAACAATCACACACGGCTTCCGGCAGTGAACTGTTTGCGTTAGGCCACCTTGCACATACGTTTCCACAAAGAGAACTGTGTGGGATGTACATACCTACGGAAATGATTTTCTGGGATTCACCGTGTGGGATGTACATACCTATGGAAATGATTTCTGGGATTCACCGTGTGGGATGAACATATCTACGGAAATGATTTCTGGGACTCACCGTGTGGGATGTACATACCTACGGAAATGATTTCTGGGATTCACCGTGTGGGATGTACATACCTACGGAAATGATTTCTGGGATTCACCGTGTGGGATGTACATAACTACGGTAATGATTTCTGGGATTCACCGTGTGGGATGTACATATCTACGGAAATGATTGGGTTTCCATGCCTCGCCCGAACGCACACGGCCCCATCCTGGGTCCCACAAGGGCCTATCCCCGACGATTTCTGGGTCGTGTGGGAAGGACCCCCCTATCGCCCACACTCACTTGGCGATGGTTCCAAATGCCGTCGCGGAAAGGGGTTTTAAACCGTTTCTTTAGGACCGACGCGCACCAGTGGGTGTGTACATTTAAAGATGTATTCCCCGCAAGTGTGCGGCTTACCCGAACACACGCTAGAATTCGTAAAACAAATAAAAAGAAGAAAGAGAAAAAAGAGAAAAAGGTAACGAACAATGTGTCCGGACTTAGGCGTAGAATCTTCGGAGTCTGGTAGTGTTCCATGGGTTCGGCTCTAAGCGATTGTCCGATCCATTACGAAGGTGATAGGCTCCTCCAGTGAGAACTTCATCAATAATGAAGGGACCCTTCCATTTGGGTTTAGCTTGTCCTTTTTCTTCTCTGGTAGGCATAGAACGAGTTCACCAACATTATAAGTCTTGGCCCGCACTTCTCTACTTTGGTATCTTCAAACTTGTTGTTGGTAGAATGCGGAATGAGCTTTTACGATATCGCACTCCTCCTCCAGGCTATCTACATCTTCTTGCCAATCGAGCTCGGCTTCTCTTCGTACATGCGCACTCGAGGTGAGTCATGAATATTATCGCAGGGCAAGACGGCCTCTGCGCCGTACACCATGAAGAACGGTGTGTATCCGGTCGTGCGATTGGGTGTGGTCCGCAGCCCCCAGAGTACGAAGTCGAGCTCCTCAACCCGGTGTTTATCTGACTCCTTTAGGGATCGCACTAGTCTGAGTTTAATGCCGCTCATTATCAGGCCATTGGCCCGCTCGACTTGACCTTTTTTTGAGGGTGATATACGGAAGCGTAATCGAGCTCGATGCCCAGATTAGCACACCAAGTTTTTACCTCGTCGGCTGTAAAGTTAGAGCCGTTGTCGGTGATGATGCTGTGTGGGACACCGTACCGGTGTACGACACCGGATATGAAATCTATCACATGTCCGACTTCAGCCGTTCTAACTGGTTTGGCTTCTATCCACTTAGTGAATTTATCTACCATGACCAGCGGGTATTTCTTCTTATGGCTTCCCCCTTTAAGGGGTCCGACCATGTCAAGCCCCCAGACCGCGAAAGGCCAAGTAATGGGATTGTTCGTAGGGTGGTAGGCGGCATATGGCTTTGATTGGTGAAAAGCTGGCATCCTACACAACGTTGGACGAGGTCTTGTGCATCTGCTTGGGCCATAGGCCAGAAAAAACCAGTACGGAAGGCCTTGCTTACAAGGGCCCGAGCTGCGGCGCGATGGCCACCAAGACCAGCATGGATTTCGGCTAAGAGCTGCCGGCCCTCTTCTTCGGAGATACATCTCTGAAGGACTCCGGTAGCACTTTTCTTGTAGAGTTCTCCTTCATGAACCTTATAGGATTTTGAATGTCGAACAATACAACGAGCCTTGTTCTGGTCCTCAGGGAGCTCCTGCCTATTAAGGTAGGCCAGGAAGGGTTCAGTCCATGGGGCGATTACTGCCATAATAACATGGGCGGAAGGCGTTGGTTCTGTGCCCGGCCCCCCGATGATGTCTGAATCATGTTCGGCGTCTGGGGATATGATCGGCGCCGGACTGGTGGTTCCGCTCTCGTCCTGCCATACTACGGATGGCTTGAAGAGCTGCTCCACAAATGTGTTGGGCGGAACGGGGTCGCGTTTAGCGCCCATTCGAGCAAGGATGTCCGGTGCTTGGTTACTGTCTCGGGTCGTGTGATGGAACTTGATCCCCTCGAACCGATCTGATATTTTGAGCACGACATTGCGGTAAGTTTCCATCTTTGGATCTTTTGTGTCAAATTCTCTGTTTATTTGGGATATTGCGAGATTTGAATCCCCTCGCACCTCAAAGCATTGTATGCCCATAGAGACAGCCATCCGGAGACCATGCAGTAGGGCCTCGTATTCGGTCGCGTTATTGGAGTCTGTGTACATAATTTGGAGTACGTAACAGACTGTGTCCCCTGTAGGGGATGTTAGGTGACACCGGCCCCTTGTCCGGCTAACATTTTAGAGCCGTCGAAGTACATCACCCAGTTGGAGTATGTGTTCTACACTTTAGGGAGTTCGGCTTCTGTCCACTTGGCGACGAAGTCGGCCAACACCTGAGATTTAATTGCTCGGCATGGTTTGTATGTTATTTCAAATGGTAGGAGCTTGATGGCCCATTTTGCAATGCGGCCGGTGCCATCTCGATTGTTTATGATGTCATTAAGTGGTACCTCAGAGGCCATCGTGATCGAGCACTCTTGAAAGTAGTGTCGCAGCTTCCGAGATGCCATAAAAACCGCCGTATGCTATCTTTTGATAGTGCGGGTATCGGGATTTGCATGGTGTAAGAACCGCTGATATGTAGTATATAGGCTTTTGGAGTGGGAATTTATGTCCCTCTTCCTCTCATTCGACAACGAGCACAACACTCACCACCTGGTGAGTTGCTGATATATATAGTAGCATAGGTTCGCCGATGCTAGGTGCGGCAAGAATTGGGTTGTTTGCTAGCAGAGTTTTTATTTCTTCCAATCTGGCTGTTGTCGCGTCCGTCCACTCGAAGTGGTCGGTGCGCCGAAGCAGGCGATATAGCGGCAGCGCTTTTTCTCCCAATTGGGAGATAAAGCGGCTCAATGCTGCCACACACCCAGCTAATTTTTGGACATGTTTTAGGTCTGTTGGTATCGCCAATTGTGACAAGGCCCGGATTTTGGCTGGCTTTGCTTCGATTCCTTTGTTGGAGATGATGAACCCGAGCAACTTTCCGGCCGGAACGCCGAAAACGCATTTTTCCAGATTGAGCCGTATGTCATATGTTCGGAGGTTGTCGAATGTGAGACGTAAGTCGTCCACCAATGATTCGACGTGTTTGGTTTTGATGACTACATCATCTACGTACGCCTCCACCGTTTTGCCAATTTGTTTTTCCAAGCATGTTTGAATCATGCGTTGGTAGGTGGCCCCGGCGTTCTTGAGTCTGAAAGGCATAGTATTAAAGCAGAAAGGCCCATAAGGAGTGATAAATGCCATTGCGGCCTGATCGGATTCCTTCATCTTAATCTGATGGTATCCGGAGTATGCGTTGAGGAAACACAGTGAATCATGTCCTGCAGTTGCATCAATGATTTCGTCTATGTGGGGCAGTGGGAAGGGATCCTTAGGGCAAGCTTTATTAAGGTCTTTAAAATCGACACAAAGGCGCCAGGATTTGTCCTTCTTTGGCACCATGACCAGGTTTTCTAGCCAATCCGGGTGTTTTATTTCTCGAATAAACCCGGCTTCGAGTAGTTTAGCTAGCTCCTGCCCCATAGCTTGTCGCTTGGGTTCGGAAAATCGTTGTAGTGCTTGCTTAACTGGCATGAACACCTTTATTATATTGAGGTTGTGTTTGGCCAATCTGCGTAGGATTCCTGGCATATCCGAAGGGTGCTAGGCGAAAATGTCCCAATTCTCGCGCAGGAATGCTCTTAGAGTGGCATCGACCGCCGGATCCAGCTGTGCCCCAATGGCTGCTGTTTTATTGGGATCCGTTGAGTGGACTTGAAATTTCACTATTTCATCTGCAGGCTTGAAAGAAGTGGATTTAGGCCTTTTATCGAGAATTACGTGGTCTCTATCCACTATGGAACATAGAGCGGTGAGATCCTCGGCCGCAAGGGCTTCGGACAGTGCCTCGAGGGCCAGGGACGTGGTTTTGTTTTCAGCGCGGAGTGCTTTGTCCGGATCACTGGCGATAGTGATAACACCCTTGGGCCCGGGCATTTTGAGATTCATGTACCCGTAATGACGTATGGCTTGAAAGCGTGTGAATGCATCTAGCCCTAACAGGGCATGATATCCGCTGTTGAAAGGCGCCACCTGGAAGATTAATTCTTCGGACCTGTAGTTCTCCGGCGTGCCGAATACCGCATCAAGTTTTATTTTTCCTGAACACCGTGTTTCTCGGCTGGGGATAATACCTCGATAGGTTGTACTGCTCTGGTCCATGCGGCTCTTGTCTATTTGCATCTTATCGAGCGTGTCTTCATAGATGAGGTTCAGTCTGCTGCCGCCGTCCATGAGCACTTTAGTGAGGCGAAAGCCATCTACAATTGGGTTTAAAACCAAAGCGGCTGGTGCTCGGACTGATCAGGCCCTTGGTTCGTCATTAGCATTGAAGGTTATCGCCATATCATTCCAAGGATTTATTGCGGCTACGAGATTGACTTCGGCGAGGTCGTGGAGCACCCTTTTACGCCGATTGTTTGAAGAAAAGGTCTCGAAGACCGTAAACACATTGAGATCGTTATCCTCGGGGGAGTGCCTTACCGGGGTAGTGTTGGTGAGGATAGCCTCACCACTTTTAGCCACCTGCCGGAGTATCCAACATGCCTGAAGGCTATGAATTCTTTCGGAATTTGGTGTCGCGTGTATCTGACAGGGTTTGTCGAGCCATTCATCGAGGACAGTTCTGTGTCCCGGTAAGGGTTTTATTTTCCTTTCCGTGAAGTAATGATCAGGTGCCCCGTATGGGTGCATCCTTTTTGCCCGGCCGGTGGGGGGCTTAAAGGCCAGTGGTTCCCACCGAGCTGTCTGGGCTTTCCAAGCGCTTTCCATTGTACAGTACATCTGTACTATATGTGCCAAATCTGCGAAGTGCAGTATGCGGCGTAAATTGAGGGCATTGAGGATCCCCTCGTCCGTACAGTTGCGGCAAAAAACTAATACCGCATCCTCGTCGCAGCAATCTTCAATCTTGTTTTTAACAAGTAGGAATCTAGCCCAGAAGTGGTGGACTGTTTCCTGAGGTTGCTGTCGTATATACATTAAGTCACATATTTCCGGGGGACCGGAATTGCTTGGAGAGTATTGATTGTGGTGGGCGGGTGGGCTTAAATCTGAGCCCTGACCCGCCGCGGGATCCGGATTTTGAAAATTTTCTAAAGTCGTTGGCCTGGGATCCGGAGTGTCCTGGGGGTTTTTAGGTTCAATGCCTGACTCCATGCTCGGAGGATAGATAATCTCTTCTCGGAGATGAGTGTTCGGATCGTGGGGCTCGGAGATCCGAACATAGTTTCTTTTTAGCATAGGAGGGGTGGTATCCTGTCACGCCCAATATGCGACCCTATCCAAAAGGAACTCGAAGGTCCCACCAAGGATAGACCCGCATATTGAAACGCTTTTGCAAGGTGGATATCATTACATCAACATTACATAATAGATGGGGATACATACATAAGGCACAAATGCCACAAGAATACATCAACATCATATACAAGAGATCAACATCCGACTACGGATGAAACATAAAGAAACTCAAACAATATCCACCTCGCTAGCCCAGGCTGCCGACCTGGAACCTATCCCCGATCAAGAAGAAGCGTAAGAAGAACTCCAATACAAGCAAACATCGCCTCACGCCATGATCATCGCAAACCTGTACACACAATCGGTGGTGTAGTAATCTGTGAGCCACGAGGACTCAAAGAATCCCATTACCATGGGTATCAAGACTAGCAAAGCTTAAAGGGAATGGAAGGGGTAAAGTGGTGAGGTTGCAGCAGCGACTAAGCATATATGGTGGCTAACATACGCAAATGAGAACGAGAAGAGAAACAAAGGAACGGTCGTCAACTAGTAATGATCAAGAAGTGATCCTGAACTCCTACTTACGTCAGACATAACCCAATAAACCGTGTTCTCCTCTCGATCAACCCCGAAAAGAGACACTCACGGTTAAGCACACGGTTGGTGTATTTTAGAAGAGTTTGCTTCAAGTTTACTACAACCGGATATTAACAAATTCCCATCTGCCAACATAACCGCGGACACGGCTCTCGAAAGTTCAAACCCTGCGGGGTGTCCCAACTTAGCCCATGATAAGCTCTCGCGATCAACGAAGGATATTCCTTCTCCCCGGGAAGACCCGATCAGTCTCGGAATCCCGGCTACAAGACATTTCGACAGCAATAAAACAAGACCAGCATATAACAATTCCGGTAAGTCCTCATATGCAAATTTCGAAATTGGTCCAGATCTGAATAAAACTTAAGTTCAAGTTGTTAAACAGCAATTTAAGATGCACCACAATGATCTACACGAAATTCTAGTCAAGTTACATATAAAGTTCATTAGATTCGGAGCTACGGCCTAGAAGATATGAGCAAAACAAGTTAAGCATGGCATTGATGCAAAATGCATACAAACATCAAGCAAACACCTCAAAACAAGGATGCAACATGATAATATGAAACTACATGCAAAATCAAGCAAGTTTCATATAGAGCACACTCAAAACGGAGCAACGGATCAACACATACACCCTATACAAGTCATGACAACAGTATGTCCAAAACAGCAACTAGGCATATTGCAAGCACCAAAACAACATGCTACAGCACCATAACATGAAAACAAAAGGCATGAACATGATGTACAGGTAAAGCATTACAAAACATGAACACTGAGCTATCTCCAGAAAACACTAGAACATGCTCAAAATGACATGGCAAGATTGCAAATAAAAACAGTTTCAGACTTTAGCAGAAATAACATCAGGTTGCAATGTTTAGAGCTATGAAACAACATGCTACAGGAACTTATCATGGCAAACAAAAGCATGGCATGAATCTACTCAAAGCATATAACAAAAGTCCTTTAGTGACCAAGAGCCAAAAAGGATCAGAAGATATGATGGCACCCATGTAAACATGGCAAGTTATATTACAGATTCATACATGGCAGGAACAACAATAAGTAGGCATGTTGGGGAGCTTGAACCACTCACCAAAGAGCAATACATGGCATGGCAAGGCAACTCACAGTAACAAGACATGGCATAGAAGCTATACATGGCAAGAACAACATCATAGCATACACGGATCAACTACAACAACCTTGGCAAAATTGAATAACATGTAAACAACCTGCCAGGAAACATTTTATAGCAAAAGTAGAGCTCGATTGACTCAAGATATGGCACTCCATAATTGCAAACAAGGGCATTAATGGATAGAGAATAACCATATGTACAAAACATCCTTACTGAAGTATCTCAAAATAAGCATGGATCTCTCGGTAGCATCAAGTTTAAATGGCATAAAAATATCAAGAAAAGCAGGGCTGAAATCAGCAACATCATGAAGCCTAGTTTGCATGCTTGTGCTAGTCACCCCAGAGATCACAAAAATACATGGCATACACCCCTGTAAAGATGGCATGGCATATTACAAAACACATGTAGGACTCAAGTTCATAGGGTGCACACATCAATCATGGCAAAATGACAAAAGTGCATGTTCTGATAAGAATCTGAAACTAACATCACATAGCACTCTTCTAACAGCATTTCGGTCATCAATATGAGCTCAAATGAAAATGATGCAATGAGATGAAATGATCTACTCATCGAGGCGAACAATTTGACATATTACATGCGCGAAATGGAGCAGTATACAGAGAGTTATGGCATGATGAAAATGCAACAAAATAATCACAGATTCGGGACTTAGTGGATTTCAAGGGGGGGAAAGAAGTCAACCGAGGGCACGGACGACGAGGACGCCGGATCTCGCCGAGAAGATGCCGGAGAGGAGGGAGATGGACGGGGCGACCGGATCCGCGGAGGAGGTCGGCGGAGGCCCCGGCAGGTCGGGCGGCGAGCCCGCACCGGGCGGGGCGGGGGCCTTCGCCGCGGCGGTTCGTCTGGGCGCGAGGGCGGCGAGCCCGAGCCGGATCCAAACTGGCGCTGGAGGCGCGGGGCCGACGCGGTTTCGGACGGGCGGCGAAGCTCATGGCCGGGCGGGCGGCGAGGCGGCGGGATCCGCGGTGGGCACGGCGGCGGGCGAGGCCGCGGAGGCGGCGACATTAGCGCGGGCGCGGGCGGCGCGGGCTCGCATGGTCCGGACGGACGGCGGCGGCGGCGGCGCTGGGCCTGCTGGGGATTGGATTCTGCTGGCCCTGGCGGCGAGACGGCGGCGGCGGCGACGAGCAGCCCCAGAGTGGCTGGGCGCGGCGGCGGGGTGACGTGGAGGCGGCGGCGGACACGTCCGGCGGCGGGGTGGACACGTCCGGTGGCGTGCGGGGGGGATTTTTAGGGTTTGATCTGCGCGAGAAAACGGAGGGAGACACATATTTATAGGTAGAGGGAGCTAGGAGACTCCAAATGAGGTGCGGTTTTCGGCCACGCGATCGTGATCGAACGACGGAGAGCATAGAGGGGAGTTTGCTGGGTTTTGGGCCAGTTTGGAAGGGGTGTTGGGCTGCAAAGAGAAGGGGGCTTTTGCGGTTACCCGGTTAACCGTTGGAGTACCAAACGACCTCCAAATGGCACGAAACTTGACAGCGGTTCACGGTGCTATACCAAGGCCGCTTGACAAACCTCGGTCCATTCCGAGACCGCTTAACACCCGCATACCTAAAAGAGGTAAAAGGGGCGCCGGAGACATAGGAGTGCCGGATTGCAAAACGGACAACGGGGAAAATGCTCGGATGCATGAGACGAACACGTATGCAAAATGAGATGCACATGATGACATGATAAAAATGCAGATGATGACATGGCAAAGTGCAACACGCAAGCACATGACATGGCAATGACAACGAATAACTGGCAAACACCTGGCGCATCGAATCCGGGGCGTTACAACACTCCTCCACTAACAAGAGATCTCGTCCCGAGATCGTAGGACCGAGACGGATGGGAAAAGGGATGAGGTGAAACAAGAACTGAAGAGAAGAAGCAAAGAATCGAGAGCACTCGAGAAAACGAGAGGAATGACGAGAATGACGAGAATCGAAAGCTCACGGAATCAGATAGACTATGAAAGCACTCGTTCTAACCGGAGTGGTTAGAATGAGAAAAGAAACGAATAAGATCGAAAGGATTTAGGTAGCACTCCGGCTGAACATGGAAGGAGTTGGAACTGAGTTTGACAACATGGAACGATAGTTGACGAGAGGAACAACACAATGCCTCCGGAAGAATTGAAAGAATTGAATGAAAAGAATTTAGAAGGAAGGATAGAACGAAGTTGTTGAGAAAATCAACAACGAAAGAATAAGCTTGATGTGGTCTTATCGGTAACATCTCAAGATCATACGGTGATAACCGGCCACAAACGGAAATGATTGGATAGCTGAGAAGAACGAAGAAATGCAAAACTCCACTTCAAAAGAAAATGAAGAATTAATTGCACTTCGAGACGCGAAAAGAAAAGATACTTGAACTCCACCAACAAAATCTTGATGAACACTTGATGAATGAATTGAATCATGAAGAACCACCGTGAAGAACTCCGGTAACAAAAGGATGATGAAATAGAATGAAGGATGAAAGAATAAGATGAGCATTGCGATGATTTAGATGGGGTTCCGACGAAATGGCTGAGGAAATTTGAACTCCGGAAAAGAAAAGATGAAAACACTTGGAAGTAGAATTTATTCCTCAAGAACAAACTCCGAAGAAAAAGATTAATCACTTTGAGGAAATAAGAATAAGATTTATTGTATGCTTATCCTTCATCAAATTAAATTGATGCCAAGCAATGGATTTTGCATACTACTTATTCTTCTTGAAAAAGAATTGAGAAGTGACATAACGCAAACTTGAGAAGGTCTTCATGAACCACCGGTAGGATTGAAAAGAACGAATTGATTAAAATGATAATCAAGGAAAAAGAATCTTGAACGAACCACCGTAAGAATTCAAAAATGACTGATGAAAGAGAATGAATCACCTGGAAGAATTAGAGAACAAATATGCTCGAGGGGATTTAGATGCAAAAGAACAAAGAGATCATGAGCTGATTAAAGAACACTTGAACGAGGCACCGGGATAAATAGAGAACGATAACTGGAATGATGGCCTCCGGTGAAAAGAAACAGAAATCAACTCCTGAAATACTCCGGATGGATGAAAAAAAATGCACAACTGGAAACAACTAGATAGGATAACATCGAGCTAGCACCATGAATCTCCGGGGGAACGGACAAGATTTAAGAGAAACTCTACTTCGGTCTTCACATGATGATGAGAAACACCACCAAATTTACTGAGGTACTCCGGGAGAATGAAAACAAAGGGGTTGAGCCGACGATGAAAATGATTTGAAATTGGTCTTGGAAAAGGCATCTGACTGATGAAATTCATTCTTACGTCAAGCTTCAAAAAAACTTGAGAATAACTCCGGAATAATTAGAAGAGTCAGGTAAGATCCTGGGAAAAGACCTGTGGGTTAGGGCCCACTAACGAGAAAACACCGTTGGAAAGGGATGTTGAACAGATAGATGATACACCGGAATAATTTAGATATTTGAATGAGGTGACAACCTTGAATTAATTGGAAGACAGAAGAATCTCCTGAGATGACTTTAGCACTCCGGAAGGATAAATTGGCGAGAGGCGAACGAGCAGGGAAAACACTTGATCCAAGGAAAAGAATATAATCACTACCGAAAAACTTGAATTGAATCCACTGGAAAAGAAAGGGATGAAGAATGACGAACAAGACGAGAATTCACCGGTAGAAATGATTGACGAAAGACTGAAGAGGCTCCATACGAATGAAATAGATGGTCGAAACAGACTCAGGCTCCGGGAAGAAAAGGGTGGGTGGGCGGGAAAACAAAGGCAACTTGGAAGGGGAAACCGACGAATATCTTGAAGAGAAAACACCAATTGAAATCATTGAGGAAAGAAAGCAAAGACTTCGCACGAGTAGGATGGATACTCGATTACGGACTCCGGTTCCGAGAAGAAGAAGGGTGGGCGGGTGGGAAAATAAAACAACTGAGGATAGAGAAATAACTTCGTTGAGAGCAAACTGAGGTTTGAACTTGGCAAAGATGAAGATGGTCGAGTCGACTTGACGAGAAATGCACCGGATGAAAAGAGCTGAGGAACAACGATCGGAAAACCAACTGCGTGATCCTAAAGAAAAATTTGAAGGGGAAGAGGAGTAATTCAAAACACCTACGTCAAGATTCCTCACTAGAGCGACGAAGGGACTGAGGAGTAAAAAGAATTCCTACTCTCCGATATAACTAGACTCAAAATAGTTTTCTTCTAGACTCAACAACGGCCAAACTACACGATCAATCAAGGGGCTCCTAGGGTCGGTCGAGGCTCGATACCAACTTGTCACGCCTAATATGCGACCCTATCCAAAAGGAACTCAAGGTCCCACCAAGGATAGACCCGATATTGAAACACTTTTGCAAGGTGGATATCATTACATCAACATTACATAATAGATGGGGATACATACATAAGGCACAAATGCCACAAGAATACATCAACATCATATACAAGAGATCAACATCCGACTACGGATGAAACATAAACAAAACTCAAACAATATCCACCTGCTAGCCCAGGCTGCCGACCGAACCTATCCCCGATCAAGAAGAAGCGAAAGAAGAACTCCAATACAAGCAAACATCGCCTCACGCCATGATCATCGCAAACCTGTACCTGCAACTGGTGGTGTAGTAATCAGAGCCACGAGGACTCAAAGAATCCCATTACCATGGGTATCAAGACTAGCAAAGCTTAAAGGGAAAGGAAGGGTAAAGTGGTGAGGTTGCAGCAGCGACTAAGCATATATGGTGGCTAACATACGCAAATGAGAGCGAGAAGAGAAACAAAGGAACGGTCGTCAACTAGTAATGATCAAGAAGTGATCCTGAACTCCTACTTACGCCGACATAACCCAAGAAACCGTGTTCTCCTCTCGATCAACCCCAAAAGAGACACTCACGATTTACGCATACACGGTTGGTGTATTTTAGAAGAGTTTGCTTCAAGTTTACTACAACCGGATATTAACAAATTCCCATCTGCCACATAACCGCGGCACGGCTCTCGAAAGTTCAAACCCTGCAGGGTGTCCCAACTTAGCCCATGATAAGCTCTCGCGATCAACGAAGGATATTCCTTCTCCCGGAAGACCCGATCAGTCTCGAATCCGGCTACAAGACATTTCAACAGCAATAAAACAAGACCAGCAAAGCCGCCTGGATGTGCCGACAAATCCCAATAGGAGTCGCACGTACTCGCTCTCGTGGCACACCGGATAAGTCAAGCTACGAGTAAAACCAAGCCTCAAGTTTCCCGCAGGCCCTGCAAGTTGCTCGGTTCGGACCAACACTCGAAGGAGCACCGCCCGGGGGCTAAAATAAAGATGACCCTCGGGCTCCGAAACCCAAGGAAAAAGGGCATAGGTGAGGCAAATGGTAAAACCAATGTTGGGCCTTCTTTGGAGGAGTCTTATTCAAAGCGAACTGTCAAGGGGTCCCATAAATCACCCGACCGCGTTAGGGACGCAAAATCCGGGAACATAACACCGATATGACGGAAACTAGGGCGGCAAGAGTGGAACAAAACACCAGGCATAAGGCCGAGCCTTCCACCCTTTACCAAGTATATAGATGCATTAATTAAATAAGATATATTGTGATATCCCAACAAGTAAACATGTTCCAACAAGGAACAAACTTCAACTTCACCTGCAACTAACAAAGCTATAAGAGGGGCTGAGCAAAGCGGTAACATAGCCAAACAACGGTTTGCATAGGAAGGGTGCAAAAGGTTAGAGGTTCATGGCAATTTGGGAGGCTTGAGGAACAAGTGATAGGTAGCGCAGCATAGCGATAGAACGAAGCAACTAGCATAGCAATGATAGTAATGAGATCCAAGGTAGCGGTCATCTTGCCTGAAATCCCGCAAGGAAGAAGAATGAGTCCATGAAGTAGATGAACGGATGAAGGCGAACCAAGCGTAGACGAACGAATCCTCACGATCGCAATGAAACAGGAACTAACAAGAAGAAGCACACAACATAGTAAACACACCACACATGAACAATACATGATGCACAACAAGCATGATGCATGACAACGGCTACATGAAGTTACTCATGGCAAGAGATGATGCAAACAAGAACAACATATAACAATTCCGGTAAGTCCTCATATGCAAATTTCGAAATTGGTCCAGATCTGAATAAAACTTAAGTTCAAGTTGTTAAACAGCAATTTAAGATGCACCACAATGATCTACACGAAATTCTAGTCAAGTTACATATAAAGTTCATTAGCTTCGGAGCTACGGCCTAGAAGATATGAGCAAAACAAGTTAAGCATGGCATTTATGCAAAATGCATACAAACATCAAGCAAACACCTCAAAACAAGGATGCAACATGATAATATGAAACTACATGCAAAATCAAGCAAGTTTCATATAGAGCACACTCAAAACGGAGCAACGGATCAACACATACACCCTATACAAGTCATGACAACAATATGTCCAAAACAGCAACTAGGCATATTGCAAGCATCAAAACAACATGCTACAGCACCATAACATGAAAACAAAAGGCATAAACATGATGTACAGGTAAAGCATTACAAAACATGAACACTGAGCTATCTCCAGAAAACACTAGAACATGCTCAAAATGACATGGCAAGATTGCAAATAAAAACAGTTTCAAACTTTAGCAGAAATAACATCAGGTTGCAATGTTTAGAGCTATGAAACAACATGCTACAGGAACTTATCATGGCAAACAAAAGCATGGCATGAATCTACTCAAAGCATATAACAAAAGTCCTTTAGTGACCAAGAGCCAAAAAGGATCAGAAGATATGATGGCACCCATGTAAACATGGCAAGTTATATTACAGATTCATACATGGCAGGAACAACAATAAGTAGGCATGTTGGGGAGCTTGAACCACTCACCACAGAGCAATACATGGCATGGCAAGGAAACTCATAGTAAGAAGACATGGCATAGAAGCTATACATGGCAAGAACAACATCATAGCATACACGGATCAACTACAACAACCTTGGCAAAATTGAATAACATGTAAACAACCTGCCAGGAAACATTTTATAGCAAAAGTAGAGCTCGATTGACTCAAGCTATGGCACTCCATAATTGCAAACAAGGGCATGAATGGATAGAGAATAACCATATGTTCAAAACATCCTTACTGAAGTATCTCAAAATAAGCATGGATCTCTCGGTAGCATCAAGTTTACATGGCATAAAAATATCAGCAAAACAGGGGCTGAAATCAGCAACATCATGAAGCCTTGTTTGCATGCTTGTGCTAGTCACCACAGAGATCACAAAAATACATGGCATACAACCCTGTAAAGATGGCATGGCATATTACAAAACATATGTAGGACTCAAGTTCATAGGGTGCACACATCAATCATGGCAAAAATGACAAAAGTGCATGTTCTGATAAGAATCTGAAACTAACATCACATAGCACTCTTCTAACAGCATTTCGGGCATCAAGATGAGCTCAAATGAAAATGATGCAATGAGATTAAATGATCTACTCGTCGAGGCGAACAATTTGACATATTACACGCGCGAAACGGAGCAATATACAGAGAGTTATGGCATGATGAAAATGCAACAAAATAATCACAGATTCGGGACTTAGTGGATTTCGGAGGGGGGGGGGAAGGAAGTCAACCGAGGGCACGGACGACGAGGACGCCGGGATCTCGCCGGAGAAGATGCCGGAGAGGAGGGAGATGGCCGGGGGCGACCGGATCCGGCGGAGGAGGTCGGCGGGAGGCCCCGGCAGCGCGGGCGGCGAGCTCCGGCACCGGGCAGGGGCGGGCGCCTTCGGCCGGCGCGGCTGATCTGCCGCCGAGGGGCGGCGAGCCCGAGCCGGATCCAACTGGCGCGGAGGCGCGCGGGGCCGACGCGTCTTCGGACGGCGGCGAAGCTCTGCGATGCGGGCGGGCGGCGAGGCGGGAAGGCGAGGCGGCGGGGATCCGGCTGTGGGCACGGCGACGGCGAGGCTGGCGAGGCGGCGACCAGCGCGGCGCGCGCGGCGGCTGCTCGCGGGTCCGGACGGCGGCGGCGGGCGGCGGCGCTGGCCTGCATGGCGGATCTGGCTGCTGGGCCTGGCGCGGCGGACGGCGGCGGCGGGCGACGTGGCAGCCCAGTGGCTGGGCACGGCGGCGGGTGACATGGCGCCGGCTGATTGGTCGGGCGACGGGGCGCGGCGGCGGACACGTCCGGCGGCGGGGTGGACACGTCCGTGGCGTCGGGGGGATTTTAGGGTTTGATCTGCGCGAAAACGGAGGGAGACACATATTTATAGGTAGAGGAGCTAGGAGACTCCAAATGAGGTGCGGTTTTGCCACGCGATCGTGATCGAACGACGGAGAGCATAGAGGGAGTTTGCTGGTTTTGGGCCAGTTTGGAAGGGTGTTGGGCTGCAAAGAGAAGGGGCTTTTATGGTTACCCTGTTAACCGTTGAGTACCAACGACCTCCAAATGGCACGAAACTTGACAGCGGTTCACGGTGCTATACCAAGGCCGCTTGACAAACCTCGTCCATTCCGAGACCGTTTAACACCCGCATACGAAAAAGAGGTAAAAGGGGCGCCGGAGACATAGGAGTGCCGGATTGCAAAACGGACAACGGGGAAAATGCTCGGATGCATGAGACGAACACGTATGCAAAATGAGATGCACATGATGACATGATAAAAATGCATATGATGACATGGCAAAGTGCAACACGCAAGCACATGACATGGCAATGACAACGAATAACTGGCAAACACCTGGCGCATCGAATCCGGGGCGTTACATATCCTCAACTTGCTCTTTCACGATAGTCACCGGGTGGGTGACCGGTGGGGACCTGATTTCCCTCTGACTGGGTTTAAGCCCAATCATATCATAATCCGTTGCGGCCCCCAGAGCAGTGATGCGATCTAGCAATTCTTTTAAAGATGAGACATCTGCCGGATCCATCTTATCGACGCTTTCGGGGTTAACGCGGAGATGATTCTCGGCAATCCAGGAGGCTGCCTTGGGCTTGATGGCCGAGCGGGCTCCTATGGTGAAATTGCCGATCTGGAGGGTCTGTCCAGGAACTAGGGCCCTTCCAGAGGTAATTTTGTCGTTGACGACGAGGCGAGCCATCGATCCTTCTATCGCCAACACAGAGGAACTCTCAATGAAAGCACCAATGTCGGTGTCAAAACCGGCCGATCTCTAGTAGGGGGTTCCAAACTGTGCGTCTGAGGATCGAAGGTAATAGGAGGCGGGGGACATGCTGTTTACCTAGGTTTGGGCCCTCTTAACAAAGGTAATACCCTACTTCCTTCTTGATTAACTTGAATGAATATGAGGATTACAAGAGTTGATCTACCTCAAGATCGTAATGGCTAAACCTTAGATGTCTACATCCTGTATGATTATGATTACCTCTACGGACTAAACCCTCTGGTTTATATAGACACCAGAGGAGCCTAGGGTTGTACAGAGTCGGTTTACAAAGAAAGAAATCTTCACATCCGAACACCAAGCTTGCCATCCACGCAAAGGAGAGTCCCATCCGGACACGGGGGAAGGCCTTCTATCTTGTATCTTCTTGGCCCATTAGTCCGGCCCATATCACATAACCCGGACGCCTGGGGACCCCCTAATTCAAGACTCCCTCACGAACCTCCATGTCTGAAGATGGAAGTTTGGAGCCCACCGGAATCTCCGCTGCAAACCACTCTATGGAAGATCCGGAGATGATTGTTTCCGCAACGAACTCGGAATCAGACCGGGTTCCTCCTATCACTCAAAGGCCGGACTCGCCCCCGGACTCTAGCTCCACAGACTCTCGTTTCCCCGTCCAAACCTCACTCTTAAATGAGGCGCTGGACTTAATGCGATCCCTCGCCATCACAGAGGAATCACATCCGAATTGCGCCCAACCTGGACTAGGGGCTGAAAGCGAGGAATTTTACGTCCCACCCACCACCCACTTCATAGCCACTGTCGAAGATTTAACCGACATGCTGGACTACGCCTTCGAAGACATCGACGGCATGGACGACGATGCCAGAGATGAACAAGGCCAAGACCCGCAGTTTACCGAACGTTAGACGGCCACCTCCACATATGACGTGTATATGGTGGACACACCCAAAGAGGATGACGGCGACGGTAGGAAGGATTCGGTTGAGGACAAGCCTGCTGAGGCACCTCCAAAGCGTCGACATCAGCGGCACCACTCAAAATCGCGTCACGAAAAAGACAACAATACCGGCACCGGATACAATGACAGTCCGGAGAACGCCGAAGACCCCATCGAGCCCACATCCGAACGTGATGATATGGAAGATAGGCAAGTTAACCCCGACAATCTGGTCAGGAACGAGGACTGGGAAGACAGTAATTATCTATCGCTCTCCAAGGATGATGTGAGCCTCGGCGACAAAGACTTCATCGTGCCAGAGGAACCACTCGAGCAGGAGCGCTTTAAGCGCCAGCTAATCGCTACTGCGAGAAGCCTAAAAAAGAAGCAACAACAGCTCCAAGCCGAACAGGATACACTCAACGACAGATGGACCCAAGTCCTAGCCGCCGAAGAGTATGGCCTTAAACGCCCAGCAAAGAGTTATCCGAAGCGTTGGCTACTACCACAATTTGACGACGAGGCCCTCGAGCCCATACCGTCAAGACATGACCGTGCTGATGAACTAGACCGGCCACCACGCGGGCAAGATAAAGCGGCCACCTATGCCGAACACCAACTTGCACCACCTCGCCATAGAGGCAGAGAGACAGCGGCTCAAGGATACACCTACGACCTACGACAGGACCTGGACAATAGAGTAGGCCAAGCCAGATCAATCTATGGATCAAGGGGGAGTGCCCCAACGTGAGAAGACGGCCATCAAGCCTGGAGCGACATGCACAACCTCACCCAGGCCAAAAATCGCATACGGACTTGATCCGAACCGCGTCGCAACGTCGCCCGATACACAGGCACCGCACACCCCTTATGCTTCACTGATGAGGTAATGGAGCACCAGTTCCGAGAAGGGTTTAAACTTGTGAACATTGAATCATACAATGGAATGATAGATCCCGCTGTATGGATCGAAGATTTTCTTCTCCACACACACATGGCTCGCGGTGACAATCTCCATGCCATCAAGTACCTCCCCCTCAAACTCAAGGGACCAGCATGACACTAGTTAAACAGCCTCCCAGAAAACTCCATTGGTAGCTGAGAAGATTAGGAAGATGCCTTTAGAGACAACTTCCAAGGTGCCTATGTTCGGCCTCCAAACGCCGATGACCTTAGTCACATAGTCCAGCAACCCGGAGAGTCAGCCAGGAAGCTCTGGACCAGGTTCTTAATTAAAAAGAACCAAATTGTAGACTCTCCGAATGTCGAAGCCCTTGCGGCCTCTAAACACAGCGTCCGGGATGAGTGGCTCGCCCGACACCTCGGCCAAGAAAAATTGAAGTCCATGGCAGCTCTCACCGCACTTATGACCCACTTTTGCGCGGGAGAAGATAGCTGGCTAGCTCGAAGAAGCAACAACACCAGTGACCCCGACCCCTCTGAAGCCAGAGATGGCAACGGCAGGCCACGACTCAATAAACACAAGCGTTGAAACAACAATGCAGATATCAAAGACACGACGATCAATGACGGATTCAGTGGCTCTAAACCCGGTCAGCGGAAGAAGCCATTCAAAGGAAACAAATATGGTCCATCTAGTTTGGACCGAATAGTAGGTCGGCCCTGCCAGATCCATGGCACCCCTGACAAACCTGCCAATCATACCAACAGAAATTGTTGGGTCTTTAAACAGGCGGAAAGCTAAACACCGAACACAAGGGGGAAGGGCCGCCCAGCGAGGATGATGACGAGTCTCGCCCATCAAACACAGGGGGGGGCAAAAGAAATTTTCCCTCGAGGTAAAAACAGTGAATATGATCTATGTCACTCATATCCCCAAGTAGGAGCGCAAGGGCACACTAAGGGACGTCTACGCCATAGAGCCAGTCGCCCCAAAATTCAACCCATGGTCAGCGTGTCCGATCACTTTTGATCGCATAGACCACCAAACCAGTATCCGTCATGGAGGTTCAGCAGCATTGGTCCTTGACCAAATCATCGACGGATTCCACCTCACACGAGTCCTCATGGACGGCGGCAGCAGTCTCAACCTACTTTATCAGGACACTGTCCGTAAAATGGGCATTGATCCGTCAAGAGTCAAGCCCACTAAAACTACCTTTAAAGGAGTAATACCAGGCGTAGAGGCATGCTGCACAGGGTCCATAACGCTGGAGATAGTCTTCGGCTCACCGGATAATTTCCGAAGCAAAGACTTGATCTTCGACACGCACTACTCGGACGAACCGCGTTCGCCCGCTTTAATGCGGTCCCACACTATGCTTATCTAAACCTCAAGATGCTCGGACCACATGGCGTAATAACAGTCAATGGAAACATGGAGTGCTCCCTCGGTACTGAGGAGAATACCGCGGACCTCGCAGTGGAAATACAGGGTGGCCTTATCAAGCCCCCGGACACTGTCAAACGAGTCCATTCTACCCTGCAGCATGACAGTCCGACTCGTCCAGAGCTAGATTAGCAATTCAGCCTCTGTCAAGACCCCAACCTGATTGCGGCACACGTACCACGCGTACATAACTACGCACTAAAGATACCATGGGCAAAGACGAAGACACAATAAAAGCAAGGTCCTCAATATGGCTCGACCTTATCCGGACCCCCATATTCTTCCTTTTTTCTTCTGATTTTTATTTTTCAGGTTCTTCACAACCCATATCACTTTTTGATGGTGCCAAGGGCCCTTTTCCAGGCCCCTTATGTTTACTCGATCATTGATCCTCTCAAAGGATCACACACCAAGGCGAAAAGCGGCACAGACGTGCGGCAGAGTGTCCAAAGGATCTTTAAGATCACCTTTTCCTTTTTTAGGACCTGTATATAGCTTTCGCTTGTTCCCCAAATATTGGCATGTAAAATAGCCTTGATAATTATGGCATTCTCTGTAAAGAGCACGTTTGATATATCAATCAGAATATAGCAGAAACATTTTTTTCCTACCTTATTCGGTATTGTCCTACTCCATAATCTATATTCCGTCTTTGCGACTGATTGACATATACACATTGGCATTAATTGCCAGGGGCTTTAGGCGGCCACACATATTCAAAAATAAAAGTCCGAACACTTTTCATAGTACACTTCGGCGTCCCGAATACCGCATTATATGCATCGGCTCTGAATCATGTCTTTGGTCAATAGTTGGGTTGGCCGGCTCCTGTGGTTACCACCTTACGTTCTGTTCGTTCGGCTAAGGTAGTAAAGGGAGAACTACTGCGATTGTGTTTCTAGTTCGTCCGGTAAAACTCCTCAGTAGAGAAAGCCGAAAACTGACTGTCATGATATAGCGAGAGCTAGTCAGCGGTTCGGTGACTTACTAAATCTTTTGCGATTTTTGTTCTGTATTATACAAAGGACTGGCATCTACCTGGTCACGCGCCCAAAGCATCCAAATACAGAGAGCCGCAAGCGCACTAGGGGCTAGCTCATAGTCCCATAGTCAAACTCCTATGGCTAAGTGAGAGCGATAAAGCCGCATAGTCTGATTGCCTAGTTCGCTGCACGATCACCTCCTTTACGGACCAAGACGTTGGGACAAGTGTGGTCATGTGCTATTCTGAACACCCCAGTAGTATCTACGTTGGGGCTGAAGACGATGACTGGAAAAACTTTCAGGTTCAATAAACAGCTGCACAGGAGGAAAATAATTTGAGACAAACAAGGAAATATATTACAAAAGCCTTATTTCATAACACAAAGTCTGGGCAGCCCCGGATACATTCATTCAAATATCATATCCTTCGAGCATTGACCCTCTATTAAACGGGCTCCTTCTAGGACATCTTCAAAATAGCGCTCCGGCTTGGAGACGAGTGATGACAGCTATGTGCCCCCGAGCTCTCGCCGCGCTCGGAGCAGAACCGTAGCGTCCGGCCGTCGCCGCCGCAGATCTGGATGGGGTTGGCGCAGGCCTCCCGTGGCCCAGTGTTGATGATGGCATCCGCCATGGGAGGGTGTAGATAGGATTCCCCTTAGTTTTAGCTTTTGTTCCCTGCGAAGAATCATGAATTACCCCGTGGGGGCTGATAACCCACAAGTGTAGGGGATCGCAACAGCTTTCGAGGGTAGAGTATTCAACCCAAATTTATTGATTCGATACAAGGGGAGCCAAAGAATATTCTCAAGTATTAGCAGTTGAGTTGTCAATTCAACCACACCTGGATAACTTAATATCTGCAGCAAAGTATTTAGTAGAAAAGTAATATGATAGTAGTGGTAACGGTAACAAAAGTAACGGAAGCAAAAGTAATATTTTTGGTGTTTTGTAGTGATTGTAACAGTAGCAACGGGAAAGTAAATAAGCGAGAACCAATATAGGAGAAAGCTTGTAAGCATTGGATCGGTGATGGATAATTATGCCGGATGTGGTTCATCATGTAACAGTCATAACATATGGTGACACAGAACTAGCTCCAATTCATCAATGTAACGTAGGCATGTATTCCGAATATAGTCATACGTGCTTATGGAAAAGAACTTGCATGACATCTTTTGTCCTACCCTCCCGTGGCAGCGGGGTCCTAACGAAAACTAAGGGATATTAAGGCCTCCTTTTAATAGAGTACCGGAACAAAGCATTAGCACATAGTGAATACATGAACTCCTCAAACTATGGTCATCACCGGGAGTGGTCCCGATTATTGTCACTTAGGGGTTGCCGGATCATAACACATAGTAGGTGACTATAGAATTGCAAGATAGGATCAAGAACACACATATATTCATGAAAACATAATAGGTTCAGATCTGAAATCATGGCACTCGGGCCCTAGTGACAAGCATTAAGCATAGCAAAGTCATAGCAACATCAATCTCAGAACATAGTGGATACTAGGGATCAAACCCTAACAAAACTAACTCGATTACATGATAGATCTCATCCAACCCATCACCGTCCAGCAAGCCTACGATGGAATTACTCACGCATGGCGGTGAGCATCATGAAATTGGTGATGGAGGATGGTTGGTGATGACGACGTGACGAATCCCCTCTTGAGCCCGAGCGGACTCGGATCAGCCCTCCCGAGAGGTTTTAGGGCTTGGCGGCGGCTCCGTATCGTAAAACGCGATGATTTCTTTTCCTTGACTTTTTCTCTCCGAAAGCGAGTATATAGAGTTGGAGTTGGCGTCGGAGGAGCTCCAGGGGGCCCACGAGGTAGGGGGGCGCGCCCCCCACCCTCGTGGACAGGTGGTGGGCCCCCTGGCCTTCATATTTTGCAACGATTTTTTATTATTTCTGAAAAGTTGTTCCGTGAAGTTTCAGGTCATTCCGAGAACTTTTGTTTCTGCACATAAATAACATCATAGCAATTCTGTTGAAAACAACGTCATTCCGGTTTAGTTCCATTCAAATCATGCAAGTTAGAGTCCAAAACAAGGGCAAAAGTGTTTGGAAAAGTAGATACGACGGAGACGTATCAACTCCCCTAAGCTTAAACCTTTGCTTGTCCTCAAGCAATTCAGTTGATAAACTAAAAGTGATAAAGAAAAACTTTTACAAACTCTGTTTGCTCTTGTTGTTGTAAATATGTAAAGCCAGCATTCAAGTTTTCAGCAAAGATTATGACTAACCACACTTGCAATAACTCTTAGGTCTCATGTTTACTCATATCAATGACATAATCAACTAGCGAGCGATAATAATAAATCTCGGATGACAACACTTTCTCAAAACAATCATAATATGATATAACAAGATGGTATCTCGCTAGCCCTTTCTGAGACCGCAAAACATAAATGCAGAGCACCTTTAAAGATCAAGGACTGACTAGACATTGTAATTCATGGTAAAAGAGATCCAATCATAGTCATACCCAACATAAATTAATAGTAATGGATGCAAATGACAGCTGCGCTCTCCAGCTAGTGCTTTTTAATAAGAGGGTGATGACTCAACATAAAAGTAAATAGATAGGCCCTTCGCAGAGGAAGCGAGGATTTGTAGAGGTGCGAGCTCGGTTTTGAAATAGAGTTAAATAGTATTTTGAGCGGCATACTTTCATTGTCAACATAACAACTAAGAGATGGCAATATCTTCCATGCTACACACATTATAGGCGGTTCCCAAACAGAATGGTAAAGTTTATACTCCCCCTCCACCAACAAGCATCAACCCATGACTTGCTCGAAACAACGAGTGTCTCCAACTAGCAACAGTCCTAGGGGGAGTTTTGTTTGGAATTAATTTTGATTTAGTTTGCACAAAGCATGGGACTGAGCATTCTGGTGACCAGCCATTTTCTCTTGAATGAGGAGCGGAGTCCACTCCTCTTGAGAATAACCCGCCTAACATGGAATATAAGGGCAGCCCTAGTTGATACATGAGCTATTCGAGCATACAAAATAGAATGTTTATTTGAAGGTTTAGAGTTTGGCACATACAAATTTACTTGGAACGGCAGGTAGATACCGCATATAGGAAGGTATGGTGGACTCATATGGCATAACTTTGGGGTTTAAGGGATTGGATGCACAAGCAGTATTCCCGCTTAGTACAGGTGAAGGCTAGCAAAAGACTGGTGAGGGAGTCCTGGACTAGGGGGTGTCCGGATAGTTGAACTATCATCACGGCCGGACTCCAAGACTATGAAGATACAAGATTGAAGACTTCGTCCCGTGTCCGGATGGGACTTTCCTTGGCGTGGAAGGCAAGCTTGGCGTCTGGATATGTAGATCTCCTACCATTGTAGCCGACTCTGTGTAACCTAACCTATCCGGTGTCTATATAAACCGGAGGGTTTTAGTCCGTGGGGCGAACAACAATCATACCATAGGCTAGCTTCTAGGGTTTAGCCTCCTTGATCTCGTGGAAGATCTACTCTTGTACTACCCATATCATCAATATTAATCAAGCGGGGTAGAGTATTACCTCCATCGAGAGGGCCCAACCTGGGTAAAACATCGTGTCCCTTGTCTCCTGTTACCATCCGCCTAGACGCATACGATTGGGACCCCCTACCCGAGATCCGCGGTTTGACACCGACATTGGTGCTTTCATTGAGAGTTCCTGCAATGTCGTCACCTATAGGCCCGATGGCTCCTTCGATCGTCAACAACGACGCGGTCGAGGTGAGACTTTTCTCCCGGACAGATCTTCGTATTCGGCGGCTTTGCATCAGGGCAATTCACTTGGCCATCCGGAGCAGATCGAAAGCCACGCCCCACAGCCATCGAGTCAGATTTGGAAGCTTGAATTATCGGCCGACATCCGGGAGACTTGATCTTGACGGATTGAGCCACAATAAGCGCGCGCCTTTGTCTCGATGGGCATGATCTAACTCTGCCGCCGAGCGGTGTCACGGAGGTCGCACTAGTGTCCGCTCGAACATTGATTGAGCCGATCTCGCTGATTGGGGATGGTTGGATGGGCGCCACCTCGGAGGCTGAAATCTTCTGGCGATTAAGCGAACATAATCCCCGTCGCTGCGAAGATTGTGACTCCCGGTGCGGACTCCTCTCCGGACCCGAACCCTCCGCGCCCTGCTTGTCGAATCCGACCGGCGCGGTCATGGAGTTCACTGCGCGGACATCTTTTAGCACTTTTCGCCCTTTGGCGACATCCTGAATTCACTAAAGTCTCTCTCTTTATCCGGAGAGCCATGGCGGACTACGGTCGAAAGGTTGGGATGCAGACGACGAAGAAATTCAACGCCCACCACCACCCACTTCGTAGCCAGCCGAAAGCTTACACGCGTGCTCGATTTTGACTCGAAGACATCAGCGGTATGGGCGGCGATGTAGGAGACAACCATGAACCAGCGCCTATAGGATGCTGGACAACCACCTCATCCCATGATGTATACATGGTGGATACACCTAAAGGAAATGAAGACGAAGAACAACGGGACGCTACGAAGAATAAATCCCTCGAAAAGCAGTCAAAATGGCAACGTAAATGCCGAACCAAGTCCCGCCTCAACAGAGACCCAGCCATAGAGGAGGGCGAATCGGTGGACGACGAACATGCTATCGAGCAATCATCCAAACAAGACAACTTGGATAAACAACCCGTCCCCAGCGAAGACAACAGTCCGGACGATCTCACGCCGGACAAATTGTTGGAGCAAGATAACCTCGAGAAAAGGCTAAATGCATCCGCTACAGTAGCTGAAAAAGCAAAGCGAAGCTCAAAATAGCGGAAGATGCACTCAGGATCAGATGGAGCAAAGTATTCAACACCATGGAACAAATCTGGCGACGATCGCGAACAAAAGCTACCCAAAAAGCTACTGCCCGAATTTGACGAGGAGGCCTTGACCCCACAATCAAAAGGAGAAAGGCCACCGGTCGGATGGGCGACCCCACGGCAAAAGAAAGCGGCAAAGGCGCCGCACACAAGCCGATATGCGATCCGCATAAGGATTCACATCAAAAGGATGGCCCGATTAGGTCCATCTATGGGCCAAGAAAGCAAGCTCTTCAACGCAATGCAACACGCCAAAATCCGAACATCACGGCACACCAAATATAGGGCGCCGCACACCCCCTGTGTTTCACCGATGAGGTCTTTGGATCACGAATTCGGTGAGGATTCAAACCCGTAAACATAGAGGCATCTGACGGAACAACAGACCACAGTGCGGATTGAGGATTATATCCTCCACATACATATGGCTAGAGGAGATGATCTCCGCCATAAAATACTTACCCTCAAACTCAAAGGGCCAGCTTGGCATTGGCTTAAAAGCCTCCCGAAAATACCATTGGAAGCTGGGAAGAGCTCGAGGATGCGTTTAGGGCAAATTTTCGAGGACCTCGTCCGCCCTCCGGATCTGAGCGATCTAAGTCACATAACTCAACAGCCCGTAGAGTCAGCCCAGAAGTTCAGAACAGGTTCCTTACTAAAAGAACCAAATAGTCATTGTCGGACGCCAAAGCCTTAGCAGCCTTCAAACACAACGTTCGAGGCGAATGGCTCACGGACACCTAGGCCAAGAAAGGCCAAGAACAATGGCCGCATTAACAAGCCTCATGACCCGCTTTTGCGCGGAGAGGATAGCTGGCTAGCAAGATGCAGCACCAGCGACCCAAGTACATCGAAGTCGAGGGATGGAAGCGAAACCACGGCGCAACAAGGACCAGCGCGGATTAAAAGAGCGGTCCAAAGAGCGCGGCGATCAACGCCCGGATTCAAAAGCTCACGGCGAGAACAATAAAAAACTGCCCTTAAGGACAATAGCGATGAGCTATCCAACAAACAAAATCTTGGACAAGATATGTCAAATCCACATACTCAGGAGGCACTGCAAACCATACCCACAGAAATTGTTGGGTCTTCAAACAGTCCGTGAGACTCAACGCCCGAACACAAGGGGCTCGACACACCAAGTGAAGATGATGACGAGCACCACCAGCAGAGCCCGGAAAACAAAAGAATTTCCCACAAGAAGTTAAAAGCAGTAAACTCACTTCATGTGATAAAAGGAAAAAAGCAGCGGCGCCCACTAAGGCAGCGCGCATACTACCCTAGCGGAGTACCAACAACGGTTGTCAAAACCAATCACCTTCGACCATCGGGACTACTCGAAAGTATCCGGAGCAGGGATGGGCTGCCTTGATATTGGATCCTATAATCGAGGATTCCAATTTACAGTCCTCATGGATGGCGGCGATGACATAAACCTGATATGTCGAGGACACAATCTGCAGGATGGGGATAGACCCAACCAAATTTACGCCATAGCAACACCTCCTTTAAAGGGGTAATGCCAGGCCCATATGCCCATTATGCGGGCTCCTCTTTGTTAGAAGTTGTGTTGGTTCATCCGACAACTTCCGTCGTGAAAGTTAGTCTTCCATATCGCCCCATTTAAAATAGCCATCAAGCACTATTGGGACGCGAAGCTTTCGCCCGCTTTAACGCAATACCGCATTATGCATCTCAAACACTTAAAATGCCCGGTCCAGGCGGCATCATCTCATTAAAAAGGAGTATTAAGTGTTACTCAAGCACGGAAGAACGTGAGACTGCCTTGACAGCCCCACACCTATCCGGCTCCGCTAGTCAAAGAACCTGAATAGGTCATTCAAACCCCGGACACGGCTAGACGAGTCCGGCGCCTACTAGCGGCATACCCCTATACAAGGGGTTGCATGCATGTACAACAAGAGACAATAAAGCTCAATTTTCTTCACTTCTTCGAATCGTACTCTGTTTATTTAATATAAAGTACATCTTTTGCATGATCCTTCTTCTTTTAAACTAAGTTCCTCTCTTTTACAGATGAACAACGTGCTAAACCCGTCGAGAATACGGCTGCGCGGAGACACGAGCGCTGCGTGCGGTGAGGGACCCGTTACAAGGATTCTTTTGATTAAGACCTAGTAAACCTTTTCTACTGTCTCTTGTTGATATACATCCCGGTTTCTTACTATAACCGAGGAGGAGGCTGGCGTTTTGGCATTGGCCGCACCAGAATTTTTGCACGTACCTGGACAACAGGAGCTTAGGGCATTATTCTGCCCGTTTTTATAAAGCCCGAATACCTTAGGGAGTATTCGGCGTCTCGAGTTAGGCCTTATATGCATCAGCTCCGAATCATGTCTTTGGTCAAATGTTGGGTTTGCCCGGTGAGGGAGTGTAACATCCCAAATTTTCAATTTGGAATGTTATACTTTTAGTCATCATACATATCATATTTTCTTGCATTTCCCAGATCCTAGAAAATTTCACGCAACTCAAGGACCCCCGGAGAGAGTTGGAGATTTCATTATTTTCATATTTGGGTTTTCTCAAATTTTGAAAATAGGATCATTTGGATTTATTTATTTATCTTCAAATATATTTTCCAATAAAAAAATAAGAGAGGCAATAATATGACTTTCCCAACATTTAGGAAAAGTGAACATTTAATAAATAAATCAAATTTTGGGTTTTTCGAGGTTTATTTGCTTTAAGGGAAAAAAATGAGTATTTTAAAAAAATATGCATTTTGGCCCCGTATTAAAGTTCATTTTGTTCGACTCATTTTTAGGAGTCGGGGAAAATTTATTTTTTTTAGTTTGGAGTTCGTTTAAGATTTATTTTAATTCGTTTTCGTTTTTTTTAAATAAAAAAAACCCGCGCCCTTTGGGCCAAGGCCAGCCCAGCTGCTAGCCGCCGCCAGCCCAGCCCCCCCTCATGCGCTCCCCTTGGGAGGAGTCCCGCCGCCGCCGCCACCCGAGTCGGCTCGGCCCCACCGCCCGCCGTGCCCCCTCCCAAGCAACCCCACCCTCCCTCCTTATAAGCCGCCGCCCCCCCCCCTCTCTCCTCCCACCCAGCGCCGCCACCCCACCCACCCACCGCCGCCGTCACCGACCCGCCGCCACCACCGAGCCCACCCGACCCGCCGGGCCCGGAGCCCCCCGGCGACCTCGCGGAGAGGTAGCCACCGCGTCACCCCGGTCGGTTTGTTTTATAAACAAAAAACCGTCCGGTTTTCTTCGTTGTTCGGTTTTTTTTAAACCCTAGATTGGTTTATTTTTTTCGGTTTAGTTATTTAGTGAACGTTCACCGATCCGTTCGTTCTAACGAACGTGTTCGCCGGTTAGTTTCTATTAACAAACGTCCGTTCGTTTAACCGTTCGTCGTTTTTCTTTTAAATCGGATTTAATCCGTTACTTTCTGATATCGATTTCCGATCCAATCTTCGAATCAGTTTATTTTCTCGCTTCGTTTATCGGAATCGGGTGATTCAAGCGCTGGAGTTTCGTTTGAAACCGCCGTTCGACTAACCCACTTAAACAAAGTTTTGCTACTGTAAAATTTGACCTAGTTTCAAATTGCTAGAACCGAGTCGTTTTCTTTTGACGTTTGACTTTCGTTGCTTTATTTGATTCGATTCTTTTTGCACGGGGTTCTTAAGTTGAATTTTCTGGTTAGATCTTCTATCCGAGATTTCCTGTGCATTAGATGAGTACTTATTGTATGCTTGTTGTTTGTCTGCGTTAGATCACCGGTCGCCGCTTGTTACTTGAGTCTCTAGGTTTCGCGGATCGTCGGCAAGGCAAGTAACATGATCATACCTTTTCTACTACCCAGTTTTATGCATTAGCTCTATTCCTCAAACACTTGCATGTTTAGGATCTAATTAAATTGTGGGATGGGAAGTAGATTGAGGTAGTACCTATTACTGTTTTACTTATGAAACCTTGGGAGTTACTTCTCGTTTGCTTATTATGCCATGCTATGCCGATGAAGCGTGGATTGGGTGAGTGAATATCCATGACGGATGTGAGATTGTAAATTAATGGTTTATCTAAGGTGGCAACTTAAACATACATCTGGGTGGATTGAGGCACCTGGTTTCTATCGAGGACTTACTGTATTTCTTGGACCGCCACCCAGGCTCAAAGGGATCATAAGATTATTCAAACTAGAAACTTCCGTGTGCAGCCACAAGCCATTATGGGCTCTGGCATAGCTGAGTAAGTTGTGCGAACTCTTCTGGTAGGCTAGCTGATGTAGGGGATTTAGGTTGGTACGGTCTACCCACATGTAAGGTGCTAGTGCTTCGAAAGGCTGTGTCTCGGTCATCCGTCTCTCAAACACCGTGTAGTCACGAGAACCAAGCGGAGGCGATCGAGTCTTGTGGGGAAAAGTCAAACCTCTGCAGAGTGTATAAACTAATCATGATTAGCCGTGTCCCCGGTTATGGACGTCTTGAGTATCTAGTACTTGAATATCATGTGAATCCCATCATGTTGCTTCTAATTAATGTTATTGGGTTTTAATGAGTACTTTTAATTGGGATTGAGGATCTGTCAACCATTCTCAATGTTTAACAACCACCATGATAGTTAAACAAAATTATTCCTTTGCATGAGGAAAAATTTAGCTTTATGCAAAACTGTAACCGTAGAGCTTTTCCACCAGCCATATATGCATGTAGTATAGGCTTATTTCCTTCATTTCTCTCTATGTGTTACATTGCCAGCGCATATTCCATGTGCTGACCCGTTTTGGGCTGCAACTTTCATGTTGCAGACTTTTCAGAGAACAGTAAGGTGTTTTAGGTCGTGGTTCTATACTCAGTGATGCCGATGGAGTTGATGGACTCACTTATCTTCCAAGTCTTCCGCTGTTATCGATATTAGATGGCCTTAAGCCATATTTATTGTAGTAAGTTCCCTTTTGGACAATGCTGTAATGAGTGTGTGATTGCTACTCTGCTATAAATCCTTGAATCTTGTGTGGTGTCGGCATTCTTGATCCGAGGATGACACTTGAGCACGAGAGACTTGATCCATTCGGGTCAGTCGCTCTGAGAGATGGTATCGAGCACCACCGATGGTAGAGACCACGACCACTAAGTTAAAGCCATAGATCACTACCTCTTCCCATTTTCTAACTCCTCATCTTTTCTACTCTTTTAGGATGAAGGACGCTTGAAGATCAAGTCGCCCAACCAGATGAAGGCACACCTTTTGGATTTCACTTGAAGGAAGTCACCAAGTACTGAACATTGGACTACCAAGTTTCACGGGACTTTCAACGCCACTCTGCTGAGGAGGGCTGGAAGATTCAAGCTCACGTTAAGGGAAGAACAATCGCCCCAATCACCAAGCCTATAGATAGTGTTTTCGATTGCACCAACTTGGAGTGCAGGAAAGAGCATGGCAGCTCATATCACCATGGGACGCATTGGAGAAGTTTATCAAGAAGACCTCAAAGACACCATCTATCAGATTTGTGGGCCTTGAGATGAACAATGGGAGATAGTCGGCACCAAGAAGGATAGATCCATTGCAGCTTTCATCCGGAGTTAAACCAGCACATTCGGCGCCAGAGAACCAGATGTGCAATGATATGTTAGAGTTGAAGAATGCAAAGGAAGGATCATCGAACTTGAAGAAGAACTAAAGTCTACGCAAAGAACTACATGGGCGAGATCGTAGCTCTAGCAAGACACAATAACGATCTTAAGTGCGAGATCGAAGAACTCAAGAAGAAATTGGCGCTCAAGAATGAAGACACGTCGTCGGCTGTCCAAGCAACTACATCATCATCGACGACACCGATTCGGATCCAAGTGAACCCGACTTTGAAGACGAAGCTGGAGCAGACATCATGGAGTCTTCCACCGGTTCAAATTAGTAGGTGTCCCCCACATATTAGTAGTATTACCTCCATGTAAACATTATAGTACACGCACTTTTGCGATAGTTAGATCGTTGTAAGCCCTTTGTTTGAATTGAATGAAGTGATTTTGTGTGCATTTGCTCATATACATTGGGTAGTGTTTCTCCTTAGACCCCATTCTATTCTTAATTTCTCGTCTTTTCTAAACCCATCAGATGCCTCCGAGACGCGACCCCGGGTTTGTTTTCCCGCCAGAGATCACCATACCTCCACCACCTGCGGATCACTTGACTCGTTTCCTTAGGCTGAATCCGCCGGTGTATTCCAGTAGCACCGAGCCGATTGTAGCAGATGATTGGCTCCGCAAGATAGGAAGGAGTTGACCATCTGCGGGATGCATGATGGAGAAAAGGTGAAGTTTGCTTTTGCACCAGCTTGAAGGACCCGCAGCGGCATGGTGGGAAAATTTTACAGCCACTTACCACAGACACTGTCACATGGGATCGGTTTGAACAAGCTTTCCGCCTGCCCATGTTTCAGCAGGAGCTATGGCCATGAAGAAGCGTGAGTTTACAACTTCGCCATGAGGAGGAAGAAGCTGTTGGCGATATGTGGATGATTTTAGTAAGTTAGCACGTTATGCCCGGATGACGTTGCTACCGATCTGACTAAGCGGGAGAAGTTTGGAAGGACTGGATGATGAGTTAAGCATGCGGTTGATGGTAGCAAGTTTCAATAACTACCGGGAGTTGGTAGACCGAGCCCTCATGATTGAAGGAAAGCAGCAGACAAATTGAGAACCGCAAGAGGAAGTATGGGCGGGGAAAGTATAACTCGGAGCTCAGTGAAGCCTCGTTATACCCCTAAACAAGGAATTCAGTTTCAGCATACCCATGGAGGAGGTAATTCGCACAACCATAATGGCACCAAGAATGGGAGCGGGAATGGAGGAAGCAATGGACAGAACCGCACCAACCCGTCAACACCATCCAAGGTAGAACTGAGTCACATCACTTGCTTTAAGTGCCTTGGATGGGCATTATGCAAATGACTGTCGAAGGCGGAATGGAAATGGCAATGGAAGCTCGGAAAGAAGCCAAACCCTTTCAACGGGGGACGGGTGAACCACATTGATGTGGAGGAGGTTGAAGATCAGCCCGATCACGATGTCGGTAAGTTTTGGTTAAGTCATTTACTGCGGTTGTTCTTTTAAATCTTGGTGCATCGCATTCATACATATCAAGGGGATTTGTGGATAAGTACAAATTACCGACCCAAGCCCTTAGGTCACCCATGCTAGTAACCTCACCCGGAGCAGAATACATGGCTAGTATATGGTGTGATCGACTGCCATTAAGGATTGGACACTATGTTTTCCCCTCAGACCTAATAGTTCTGGAATCCCAAGGATTGGATGTGATATTAGGAATGGATTGGTTATCGAAGTATGGAGGGAACATAGATTGCACCACTAAGTCAATTTTGCTCACCACACCAGAAGGAAGAAGGATCAAGTACGTATCACGACCACGAGCGAGGAGGCGCAAACAAATTGCCTATCGGGAGTTGTGCGGGAAGAAGTACCGGTGGTGAAGGATTTCTCGATGTATTTCGGAAGAGTTGCGGGAATGCCACGGATAGAGACATTGAGTTTTGATTGAACTTTTGCGAGAACAGGTCCAATATCAAAGCGACCATACAGGATGCCCGCACGGATTTGGTGGAAATCAAGAAGCGATTAAGGAACTATTGGATAAAGGTTTTATCGCCCAAGTTCTTCACCTTGGGGATCACCCGTACTGTTAGTGGAGAAGAAGGATGGATCGTTAAGGATGGTTGTTGATTATCGTGGATTGAATGAAGTAACAATCAAGAACAAGTACCCACTACCAATGATAAATGACCTGTTTGATCGTTTGCAAGGAGCTAAAGTGTTTTCTAAGAACGATTTGCGATCAGGGTACCATCAGTTGAAGATTCGGGAGCAGGACATACCTAAGACAGCATTTACCACGAGATATGGACTGTATGAGTATACCGTTATGTCATTTGGACTGACTAACGCACCAGCCTATTTCATGAACCTGATGAACAAAGTGTTTATGGAGTTTTTGGATAAGTTAAATCGTGGTGTTCATAGATGATATTTTGATTTTCTCGAAGAATGAAGAGGAACATAAGGAACATTTGCGATTGGTTTTGGAGAAACTGAGGAACACCAGTTATATGCCAAGTTCAGCAAATGTGAGTTTTGGCTAAAGGAAGTTGGATTTCTTGGACATGTTATATCCGGAGAAGGAATAGCAGTTGACCCCATGAAGGTTGAGACCGTAACAAATGGGAAGCACCAACGACAGTTGGAGAGATTGAGTTTCCTTGGACTCGCAGGATACTACGAAGATTCATTGAGAATTTCTCAAGGATTGCAAAGCCTATGACAAATTGTTGAAGAAGGATACCAAATTCATATGGACCGAGGACTGCGAGGCAAGTTTTAGGAGTTGAAGAAAAGATTGGTTACCTCACCAGTGTTAATATTGCCGGATCAGACCAAGGATTATGAGGTGTATTGCGACGCTTCGCGTCGAGGACTTGGAGCAGTGCTTATGCAGGAAGGAAGAGTTGTTTCGTATGCTTCACGACAGCTTAAGCCTCATGAGTTAAATTATGCTACGCATGATTTGGAATTAGCAGCCGTAGTGCATGCGTTGAAGACATGGAGACATTTTCTCATTGGAAATCATTGTGAAGTGTACACGAATCACAAGAGTTTGAAGTACATCTTCACACAGAAGGAATTAAATCTCAGACAGAGGAGACGGTTAGACCTTATCAAGGATTATGATATGAGATTGCATTATCACCCCGGAAAGGCTAACGTTGTAGCAGACGCATTGAGCCGTAAGAGCCACGTCAATACCCTAATGATGGGAGGAATACCCAATGAGTTAGCCGAGGACCTTGAGAGCTATGTTTGGAAATAGTTCGAGAGGCTATGTAGCAGCATTGGAGATTCAGTCTACAGCGATGGACAAAATCGGAGAAGCCCAAAAGGTAGATAAGGAAGTTGCCTCTATAAAGGAGAAAATGAGCAAAGGAAAAGCTAAAGGGATTTCGTGAGGATGAGCACGATACCCTATGGTTTGAGGACCGTGTTTATGTGCCAAATAACCCGAAGATCGGGAAGTTGATTTTGCAAAAGCCCATGATTCACCTATTCGATTCACCGGAAATACCAAGATGTATTTGGATTTGAAGAATACTTTACGGTGGACGGAATGAAGAAGGATATTGCGGAGTATGTAGCAGTTTGCGATGTATGTCGAGAGTAAAGCGCGAACATCGAAGCCAGCAGGATTATTACAACCATTGCCGATACCCAAATGGAAGTGGGATAAACTAGGCATGGATTTCATCACAGGTTTGCCAAAGACTCGTTCGAGGATATGACTCGATTTGGGTTATAGTCGACCGCTTGACGAAGGTAGCTCATTTCATTCGATCAAGACTACCTATAGCGATGCTAAGTTGGCAAAGATATACATGACCAGAATTGTGTGTTTACGGAGTTCCGAGGAGTATCGTGTCGGATAGAGGAACCCAATTTACCTCAAAGTTTTGGAACCAGTTACACGAAACATTGGGAACCAGGCTGGAATTGATCAGCTTTCCACCTGAACCGATGGACAGGTGAGAGAGAGTCAATCAGATTTTGGAGGATATCTTTGAGATCTTGTGCACTAGATTATGGATCTAGTTGGGATGATAATTTGCCGTATGCAGAATTTTCTTATAACAACGATTACCAAACCAGCTTGAAGATGGCACCTTCGAGGCTCTGTATGGAAGGAGATGCAGGACACCATTGTCATGGGAATGGCGGGAGATCGTTAGTTGTTTGGACCAGATTTGATTAAGGAGTGCGGCGAAGAAGGTTAAATTGATTGAGATAGGCTCAAGGTAGCCCAGTCCAGACGAGAAGAGCTATCACGGATTCAAAGCGCAAAGCGATTGAATATGAAGTTGGAGCAGTATATCTTAGAGTATCCCGCTGAGGAGTTAAGCGTTTTGGAGTTAAAGGAAAATTAGCACCACGTTTAGTTGGACCGTATAAGATTTTGCATAGCGCATGGGAGAAGTTGCTTATAAGCTGGAATTGCGGAGGACTGTCGGGAGTTCATGATGTGTTCCATGTTTCTCGGTGAAGAAATGTCACTCCGAGATAGCGGAGATACCGCTAAGAATACGGTGCCCTTGGAAGCAATTCAGTTGAAGGATGACTTAACATATGAGGAAAAACCAGTCAAGATCCTCGATTATGCCAGTGAGTTACTCATGACAAGGTTATCAAGTTTTGCAAGGTTCGGTGGAGCCACCACCTTGAAGATGAAGCCACACAGGAAAGAGAGGAAGATTTTCTCAAGGACCACCCTCACCTATTTTCTAGCCAACCTGAATCTCGAGGGCGAGATTCATCTTAAGGGGGGTAGGTTTGTAACATCCCAAATTTTCAATTTGGAATGTTATACTTTTAGTCATCATACATATCATATTTTCTTGCATTTCCCAGATCCTAGAAAATTTCACGCAACTCAAGGACCCCCGGAGAGAGTTGGAGATTTCATTATTTTCATATTTGGGTTTTCTCAAATTTTGAAAATAGGATCATTTGGATTTATTTATTTATCTTCAAATATTTTTCCAATAAAAAAATAAGAGAGGGAATAATATGACTTTCCCAACATTTAGGAAAAGTGAAGATTTAATAAATAAATCAAATTTTGGGTTTTTCGAGGTTTATTTGCTTTAAGGGAAAAAAATGAGTATTTTAAAAAAATATGCATTTTGGCCCCGTATTAAAGTTCATTTTGTTCGACTCATTTTTAGGAGTCGGGGGAAAATTATTTTTTTTAGTTTGGAGTTCGTTTAGATTTATTTTAATTCGTTTTTGTTTTTTTTAAAAACCCGCCCCTTTGGGCCAAGGGCCCACCCAACCGCCCTTGCCAGCCCAGCGCCCCCCCCTCGCGCTCCCCGCTTGGGAGGAGTCCCGCCGCCGCCGCCACCCGAGTCCGGCTCGGCCCGCCGCCATGGTGCCCCTCCCAAGCAACCCCCCCCTCCCTCCTTATAAGCCCCCCTCTCTCCTCCCACCAGCCGCCCCTTGCCCACCCAACCCACCATGCCGTCACCGACCCCGCCCGCCCGCCCAGCCCACCTCGACACCCGACCCGGAGCCCCGGAGCCCCGCCTTGGCGACCTCGCGGAGGTAGCCACCGCGTCACCCCGGTCGGTTTTGTTTAAAAAACCGTCCGGTTTTCTTCGTTGTTCGGTTTTTTTAAACCCTAGATTGGTTTATTGTTTTCGGTTTAGTTATTTAGTGAGCGTTCACCGATCCGTTCGTTCTAACGAACGCGTTAGCGGTTAGTTTCTGTTAACGAGCGTCCGTTCGTTTAACGTTCGTCGTTTTCTTTTAATCGGATTTAATCCGTTACTTTCGATTCGATTTCCGATCAATCTTGAATCAGTTTATTTTCTCGCTCGTTTATCGAATCAGGTGATTCAAGCGCTGGAGTTTCGTTTCGAAACCGCCGTTCCGACTAACCCACTTAAACAAAGTTTTGCTACTGTAAAATTTGACCTAGTTTCAAATTGCTAGAACCGAGTCATTTTCTTTTGACGTTTGACTTTCGTTGCTTTATTTGATTCGATTCTTTTTGCACCAGGGTTCTTAAGTTGAATTTTCTGGTTAGATCTTCTATCCGAGATTTCCATGTGCATTAGATGAGTACTTATTGTATGCTTGTTGTTTGTCTGCGTTAGATCACCGGTCGCCGCTTGTTACTTGAGTCTCTAGGTTTCATGGATCGTCGACAAGGCAAGTAACACTTGATCATACCTTTTCTACTACCCAGTTTTATGCATTAGCTCTATTCCTCAAACACTTGCATGTTTAGGATCTAATTAAATTGTGGGATGGGAAGTAGATTGAGGTAGTACCTATTACTGTTTTACTTATGAAACCTTGGGAGTTACTTCTCGTTTGCTTATTATGCCATGCTATGCCAATGAGACGTGGATTGGGTGAGTGAATATCCATGACAGATGTGAGATTGTAAATTAATGGTTTATCTAAGGTGGCAACTTAAACACACATCCGGGTGGATTGAGGCACTGGTTTCTATCGAGGACTTGCTGTATTTCTTGGACCACCACCGAGGCTCAAAGGGATCATAAGATTATTCAAACTAGAAACTTCCGTGTGCAGCCACAAGCCATTATGGGCTCGGCATAGTGAGTAAGTTGTGCGAACTCTTCGGGTAGGCTAGCTGATGTAGGGGATGTAGGTTGATACGGTCTACCCACATGTAAGGTGCTAGTGCTTACGAAAGACTGTGTCTCGGTCATCCGTCTCTCAAACACCGTGTAGTCACGAGAACCAAGCGGAGGCGATCGAGTCTTGTGGGGAAAAGTCATAAACCTCTGCAGAGTGTATAAACTAATCATGATTAGCCGTGTCCCCGGTTATGGACGTCTTGAGTATCTAGTACTTGAATATCATGTGAATCCCATCATGTTACTTCTAATTAATGTTATTGGGTTTTTAATGAGTACTTTTAATTGGGATTGAGGATGCTGTCAACCATTCTCAATGTTTAACAACCACCATGATAGTTAAACAAAATTATTCCTTTGCAGTAGGGAAAAATTTAGCTTTATGCAAAACTGTAACCGTAGAGCTTTTCCACCAGCCATATATGCATGTAGTATAGGCTTATTTCCTTCATTTCTCTCTATGTGTTACATTGCCAGCATATTCCATGTGCTGACCCGTTTTCGGGCTGCAACTTTCATGTTGCGAGACTTTTCGAACGACAGTAAGGTGTTTTAGGTCGTGGTTCTATACTCAGTGATGCCGATGGAGTTGATGGACTCACTTATCTTCCAAGTCTTCCGCTGTTATCGATATTAGATGGACTTAAGCCATATTTATTGTAATAAGTTCCCTTTTGGACAACGCTGTAATGAGTGTGTGATTGCTACTCTGCTATAAATCCTTGAAATCTTGTGTGGTGTCGGCATTCTTGATCGAGGATGACACTTGAGCACGAGACTTGATCTATTCGGTCTGGTCGCCACTGAAGTCTGGATTAGGGGTGTCCGGATAGCGGACTACCATCATCACCGAACTATCATTTGTCGGACTATCATCATCGACCGGACTCCAAGACTATGAAGATATAAGATTGAAGACTTAGCCCGTGTCCGGATGGGACTTTCCTTGGCGTGGAAGGCAAGCTTGGCAATCTGAGATATGTAGATCTCCTACCATTGTAACCGACTCTATGTAACCCTAGCCCTCTCCGGTGTCTATATAAACCGGATGGCTTTAGTCCGTAGGACAACAATCACAACAACCCTTACAATCATACCATAGGCTAGCTTCTAGGGTTTAGCCTCCTTGATCTCGTGGTAGATCCACTCTTGTAAACATCCACAATATCAATATCAATCAAGCAGGACGTAGGGTTTTACCTCCATCAAGAGGGCCCGAACATAGGTAAACATCGTGTCCCTTGTCTCTGTTACCATCCGCCTAGACGCGCGATTCGGGACCCCCTACCGAGATTCGCGGTTTGACACCGACATTGGTGCTTTCATTGAGAGTTCCTCTGTGTCGTCACCGATAGGCGTGATGGCCTCTTCAATCGATAACGACGCAATCCTGGGTGAGACCTTTCTCCCCGGACAGATCTTCGTATTCGGCGGCTTCGCACTGCGGGCCAACTCGCTTGGCCATCTGGAGCAGATCGAAAGCTACGCCCCTGGCCGTCAGGTCAGGTTTGGAAGCTTAAACTTCACGGCCGATATCCGCGGGGACTTGATCCTCGATGGATCTGAGCCACAGCCGAGCGTGCCGCGCTGTCACGATGGGCATGACCTAACTCTGCCGCCGGACAGCACCTTGGAGGCCGCACCCGGATCCGCTCCGACTCATAGTCCGGAGCCGATCGCTCGAATCGAGGACGGATGGCTGGACACCGCCTCGGGAGCCGCAATTTCTATGGCGATGGGCGAACACTTACCTTGTCCCACGTAAAGCCCATGACTCCGAGTGCGGACTCCTGCGGACTCGAACCTCCTGCGCCCCCGCTAGTCGAATCCGATTGGGCGCCGATCATGGAATTCACCCCCTGCGGACATCTTTCAGCACTCGCCCTTCGGCGACATCATAAACTCATTGAAGCATCTCTCGCTATCCGGAGAGCCCTGGCCAAACTACGGCCGGGGCGGTTGGGACGCGGATGACGAAGAAATTCAGATCCACCCACCACCCACTTCGTAGCCACCATCGGCGATTTAACCGACATACTCGACTACGACTCCGAAGACATCGGCGGTATGGGCGGCGATGCGGAGACTACCAAGAACTAGTGCCTACAGGACCTTTGGAAGACCACCTCATCATCGACATATACATGGTGGACACCCCAAAAGATGGGGACGGCGAAGAAGCGGCGGAGGCCGATTCCTTGAAGAAACAGCCCAGCGCCCACGTCGGCGGCGCCGCTCTAAATCCCGCCACGGCAAGAATGGAGATTCCGGCACATGAGATAATAACACCCCAGAAAGTGTCGAAGACAACTCCCTCCAGCACGATCCAGCGCGGGAGGAGGCAAAAGCAAGCCCTCGGGAGAGGCGGCGGGCGAAGAGGTCGAGGATGACAATTACTTACCTCCTCCGGAGCGAGGCAAGCCTCGGCAGCAGCGAATTCGTCGTGCTCGAGGATCCCGTCGAACAAGAGCGTTTTAGGCGCAGGCTAATGGCCACGACAAGCGGCCTAAAGAAAAAGCAACAACAGCTTCAAGCTGATCAAGACCCATCTTGGCCGACGGATGGACCGAGATCCTCGCGGCGAAGAGTATGAACTCGAGCGCCCTCAAAAGTTACCCAAAAGCGCAAGTAGCTCCCTCGATTAGAGGAGGCAGCATCACCAGCGCTGTCTGGCGGACCGACCACCTCGTGGCGCGATAGAGGCGTGCAAGCCCTCCACCAAAACCGTACCCGGCATCGCTCTAAAAGGTGAAGACACGGGAACGCGCGGACTTAAGAGATATCTTGGAAGACAAGGCAAGACAATCCAAATCTATCTATGGATCACGTGGGCCCCCACGACCCACGCGAATACCTTCGCACGGATACAACTACTCCGGCGGGCGAACACAGCAGAACAACGCTCTCTCGAGCTACGTCGCGATATTGCTCAATCTGAGGCGCCGCACACCCACTATGCTTCAGCGGCGAAGTAATGGATCATCAAATCCTGAAGGGTTCAAACCCGTTAATATCGAATCCTCGATGGCACAACAGACCCGCGGTCTGGATTGAGGATTATCTCCTCCATATACACATGGCCCATGGCGGCAATCTTCACGCCATCAAATATCTCGCTCAAGCTTAAAGGACCAGCTCGGCATTGGCTTAACAGCCTGCCCGCAGAGTCAATTGGATGCTGGGAAGACACGGAAGCCGCATTCCTCGACAACTTCTAGGGCGCGTATGTGCGACCACACGAACGCAGATGACCTAAGCCACATAATCCAGCAGCGGACGAATCGGCGAGCAATTACGGACACGGTTCTTAACAAAGAAAAATCAAATCGTCGACCGTCCGGATGCGAGGCACTCGCTGCCTTCAAACATAACATCATGACGAGTGGCTGGCCCGGCACCTAGGACGGGGAAGCTGAAATCCATGGCAGCCCTCACATCCCTCATGACCCGCTTACGTGCGGAGAGGATAGCTGGCTCGCTTCATGATAACAACCTCAAGCAAAAAGCTGGCAGTCCGGATACCAAGGACCGCAATGGCAGGTTCGCGTCGAAACAAAAACAAGCGCCGCATTAATGGCGGCGGCAATGAGGATCTGGCGATCAACGCGGATTCGAGGCTCCAAACCCGATCAGCGGAAGAAGCCATTCAAAAGAACCACTCCGGGCCCGTCCAATTTGGACCGAATACTCAACCGCTCTTGTCAAATACATGGAACCCCGAAAAGCCAGCTAACCATACCAGCAGAGATTGTTGGGTATTCAAGCAGCGAGCAAATTAATCGCCGAAAACAATGACAAGGGGCTACACAGCGATGACGAGGAAGAGACCGGCCGCCAAACAACGAGAGGACAAAGGATTCCCCCTCAAGTGCAGACGGTAAACATGATATCGCAATGCATATTCCCAAGAGGGCGAGCGTGCACTAAAGGGCGTATCTGCGATGGAGCGATCGCCCCAAAATTCAACCCATGGTCCTCTTGCCCGATCACTTTCGATCGAAGAGACCATCCGACCGATATCCGCCATGGCGGATTCGCGCGATGGTTTTAGACCCAATCGTTGATGGATTTCACCTCACGAGAGTCGATGGACGGCGGCGTGCTTGAACCTGCTTTATCGGGATACGGTCGCAAGATGGGCATAGACCCTTCAAGGATTAAACCTACAACGACGACCTTCAAAGGCGTCATACCGGTGTCGAGGCCAATTATGCGAGCTCGCTTACACCTGAAGTGGTCTTGGATCCCGGATAATTTCGAGCGAGAGTTAATCTTGACATAGTCCCGTTCATGGCGGCTATCACGCTCTGCTTTCGGACGAACCGCGTTGCAAAATTCAGCGCGGTGCCGCATTATACATACCTTAAGCTCAAGATGCGAGGCCCTCGTGGAGTCATCACGGTCAATGGAAACACGAACGCTCCCTCGAGCGGAGGAACATCTGGCTCTCTCTCGCGGCGAAGTCTGAGCAGCCTTTTAAGGCAATTCTCGAGTCCGGCCGTTAAGCGACGGACCGACCAAACGCGCCGAACAACATCAACCAAGACCACCTGCGCGTTCCGTGCCGCAGCGTAATCACGGCTAACCCCAGCCCTCGCAAAATTGCAAGACAAACTCTCCGCATACATAATTATACCTGAGATACCATGGGCATAGGGGAAGGGCACAACCACAACAGACCAGTGCGGTTCGACCACACCAGGGGCTCCCAAGTGTGTCGCTCTTTTTCTTTTATTTTTCTTTTTATATAGAACTTCGGTCCGTGGCGAACCTGCCGAACTCATGATGCAACAGCCGAGGGAAGGACAAAGGCGCGGCGAACACTCAGGTGGTCTCCATCACGAGCATTAAATTTGTTAAAATACAACATTTTACAGGCCTACCCTGGAGGGAGCGCCTTTAATTCGTCAATCCCTTGCTTTCCGCACATTTGTATCATTCCATGATAGCATATCTTCTCGAATAAAATGCAGCACTTTTGCCTATAATTGCATTACTTCATATATATGTATATATATATATATATATATATATATATATATATATATATATATATATATATATATATATATTCATTTACGACATGTTGCACCCGTGCATCTTAGTACGACCAAACACACGAGGGCTTATGTCCTCCGCTTTATGGTGTGATAAAGTCCGCACACTTTCACAAGTCGGCACCCGAACTTATAGCATTATATGAATCAGCTCGAATCATGCCTTGGGTCAATAGTTGGGTTTGCCCGGCTCCCATGTTGGCACCTTACGTTCCGTTCTATCGGCTAAGGTAGCACTGGGAGAACCAATGCGATTGCGCCTCGGTTGAGCAGGGTTAACGCCTCGTGGAGAAAGCTAAAACTGACCGGCATGATAAGGCGAGAGACTGAGTCGCTGTTCGAGAGGTCCTTCGGGTCCTTAAAGACCTCGCCGCTTGAGACGAAGTTCGGATTATGTCCGATGAAGGCGTGGATAGCGCCCCAATTCGATCTTCGAATACTAGAGGCTTCACGAAATTTAAAATTATAGAATTCTATGGCTAAGTGAGAGTGTTCAAGCACTATAAGTCCGGTTGCCTTGTTACGTTGTGTTGGCGCCTCCTAGATGGACCCAAAATGGGAACAAGAGTGCTCAAGTTTATCCCGAACACCCCACACTTTCGTGGCATGGGGGCTGAAGCCGACGACTTGCCATCTCTCAGATTTAATAAGCGGCCGCCTGAAGGTAATATTTTAAATTAAACAAGCGTTGCTTAGCGCATATGAACAAAGTTTTCAGCGCACGAGGATAACACATTGCGAATTCACTCAATAATTACATCCACAGGGCACTCATCCGCAATCTTGCGGGCACCCTTCAGGACAGCCTTATAGTAAATTTGGGCGTCGATGCTCCTTGCCCGCCGGTGGCGCGTCGATGATTAGCTTCTCCGCATCCAGCTTGCCCCAATGCACCTTCTGCGCGGCAAGGGCCCGACGAGCACCTTCAATACAAAGCGGGCGCTTGATAACCTCCACCGAGGCACGCATCCACCAGCCGTCGCGACGAGGCGAAGTAGCTCCAGGCATGGCCTCTCCGAGCCACAGCGGACTATGAGGTCCTTCATGGCCTGCTCGGCCACCTTGTGAAGCTCGACCAGCTGCTTGACTGGTCGCTAGAAACACCGGATGGCGGCCTCGGCATCTTGAGACCGAAGACCTTCTCCGTTGAGCTCCCTCCTTGGCTTGGTAGAATGCGGCGGCATCGAGACACGCTGCGAGGCAGATCTGCAAACGCCTACAGAGCTCCGAATTGGGTAAGTATCACGTAATTTACATTCACATGCTTGCTTTGCATGAAAATGCCTTACCGCCACTATCTTCTTCATCAATTCAACCTCTGAAGGGACTTATGGGCCTCGGCCTTGGCGGTTTGGCACTTTCGAGAGCCGAGGCAAGCTCGGACTCTCGAGTCTTTGAGTCACGCTCCAAACTCTCATGCTTTTCCATGAGAGCACAGAGCTCTTCTGAACCACCGCCACCCGCGCCTCCTGCTTTTCTCGCTCCCCCCGTTCCGTGGCCGCATTGCGTTCGGCCCAGAACACGGCCTCCTTCAGGGCCGCCACCTCGTTCGTGGCCCCTGCAGTACCCATGTTATCCTTGTTATTTTTTGTCGCAACCTAAATCCTTTTTTGTAAGGTACAAATTCAAAGTGGTGTTACTCACCTTCTTTGTCTTGGAGCTGCTTCCTGGCGCGGCCGAGCTCTTGCCCGGACCGCTCGAGCTCCTGCTTCAACGCACCGACCTCCGCAGTCAGTGCGGCAGAGGTCAGCAGCGCAGCCTGCAACCCATATTGACATAATTTTTTAGCAACCCTGCATATATCTTTTTTAAGATCCTCAGTCCGGCTTTTCTTTCCGAACACCGAACCGAGCATCGAGGCTCTGTCTATGCGGTATTACATTGCATATTTTAACTTCTTACCTCAAAGCACGATAGAAGGCTATTGCGAGCCTTGGTCAGCCCGCCTTTGGCGAGCTGCACCTTGAATCACCGCACTCATAATAGTGCGGTGTTCTTCTCGATGGAAGCGCTCTGCAGCGCCTCAACAAGTTACCCGGCGCCTCGGTTGGGCCAAGCCGCCGGCGTCACGGTCTTGCCCGCCGTTCAAAGGGCGCGGCGGACTCCGGAACCACTGCGGGTTCTGTTGTGGAGTCGGCGCAAAGTCGGAGGCGCCTTGTGGCGCCTCGGGCCTCCCCGATGGGTCCCTTCGGGATCCCACCTCGGCATCTTCGGCGTCGCGAGGTGTGGAGGCGGTCGGGATGGAGTCTACATCCGACAAAGCCAGCGACCCGCTTCGATGAAGCGGGGAGATCATCACTGGCGGACTACAGGCGGTATGCGGCATTAGAATGACACTATGTGGCGCAGAAAAGAAATTATAAATCATTCAGGAATCCGGATACTTACGATCTGCCGAGGCTGGCCCTTGAAGGCCATTCTTCCTCGCCAGCGTTGATGTTGGCGAGCTGTCGAGGGAATAGTCCTTCCCTCTTGGACCCTCGGCCTCCCGATTTGGGAAGCCTTCCTCTTCCTCTCTCCTCCTGGGAGAGAGTCCTCTTCCTCCTCCTCATTTTGGGAGGAGTCAGCCCCGAGTCGTCGGACACCTGAAAACGGGCACTCTTCGAGCACCGTGGCCTCCTTCTTGGCCTTCTTCTCCGGCACCACGTGCGGTGCGGAACCAGCAACCTCGCTAGGCGGCGTCTCTTGGATTTTCGGCATAGGGCCGGACGGTAATATGCTCCGCCTTCTTCATCCAGTCATGTCAAAGGAAAAGGGAAATTAAAACCCGCATAGTGTCAAACTATGGAAAACAAGTGTTCCGTAAAGGGTAGAATCACTTACCTCGTCGGCTGATGCTGCGCGCGAAATCCGCGATCTTGATCGCGGATCGCGAAACCGGCGCCCTTGAACAACACCTTCCAGCGCCTTTATGCGTTGTGTCGAAGAGCTTGTTCAGCGCTGGTGCTGTTCGGATCGAACTCCATAGATTGAATGCCGCTCTTGGCATGGGAGAATCCGGCGAGACGAGCATGACTTGGACCACGTTAACCAGCTGAGCTTCTTCACCAGCTTCTTGATACGGGCTTGGAGTCCGTTAGCTCCTTCAAACTTCTCCACAGCAAGCCCTTCTCTTTCCGGGAGGTGAGCTGCGTGGGGATACCAGATCTAAACTTCGGGGCCGCCGCCCATTTAGGGTCACGCTGGCTCGGTGATGTAGAACCACCCGATTGCCACCCTTGACGGATTCCACGAAGGCCCCTTGAACCAAAGGCGTTGGGCATCTTGCCCAACATGGCGCCTCCGCACTCGCTTGAATGCCCTTCACTACCTTGACTTGACATTGAAGGTCTTGAGCCTACAGCGAAGTGGGGCTGGATGCGAAGGAAGGCCTCGCACCGACGATAAGCGCCGAGATGTTGAGGATAAAGTTGGCGCCGGATCATGGAAATCCGGCCGTAGTAGAACATGAGCCCCGGACAAAGGGATGAAGTGGAAAGCCCGGTCTGCGGAGGAAGTGGGAAAGAAAGACAACCCTCTCATGGGGCACAGGGGTGGGGATGAGCTGCCCCTCGTCGGGCAGCCGGTCTGCTGATGTCGCGGAGAGGTATCCGGCGCCAAGAAGTTTAGCGATTGCTCCTCCTTAGCGGTGGAGGCCAACCATTTACCTCCGCTCGGACATGGTCGGAGAAGGTTGAGACGAGATCTGTGAACTTGGGCGTTGGAGCTCGAGTCTTGCGAGATGGATAAGCAAAGGAGGAAGAAGGCGTGGGTGAGAAGGTGAATCCTTATCCCTTATATGGGCGGCGAAGTCTTCGCGTCCCCCACCGCCTGTTAAACTCGCTTATCTCCCAAGCGTCACCATCAATGGCGCGTTGGGTTACCCACGCCGTATTGATGAGAATCCGGATTAAGGGAAACACGATCTCTGCTCGACAAGGCGTGCCAAGAAACCGCTTCGCTAAATCTGCCGAGGTGGTAAAGCAAAAACAATTGAGTAATGGCTTGGTAGTGGTGTGGCGTCATACCACGGAAAACGTCGACAAATTGAACTTGTGTATATATTATTATTCTCTCTCTACGGTGGAATGTGGAATTTATTTTGCGAGCGGACACTATCCTGGTGTTCCCAATCTTCTATCATTTGGAGGAGGAACCCGCCTTGCAATGCCAAGCAATATACCGCTGGACTTATCGTCATTGAAGCCTGGTTCGAGGGACTCTTGAGGAGTCTGGATTAGGGGTGTCCGGATAGCGGACTACCATCATCACCGAACTATCATTTGCGGACTATCATCATCGACCGGACTCCAAGACTATGAAGATACAAGATTGAAGACTTCGCCCGTGTCCGGATGGGACTTTCCTTGGCGTGGAAGGCAAGCTTGGCAATCTGGATATGTAGATCCCCTACCATTGTAACCGACTCTATGTAACCCTAGCCCTCTCCGGTGTCTATATAAACCGGATGGCTTTAGTCCGTGGGACAACAATCACAACAACCCTTACAATCATACCATAGGCTAGCTTCTAGGGTTTAGCCTCCTTGATCTCGTGGTAGATCCACTCTTGTAAATATCCACAATATCAATATCAATCAAGCGGGGCGTGAGGGTTTTACCTCCATCAAGAGGGCCCGAACATGGATAAACATCGTGTCCCTTGTCTCCTGTTACCATCCGCCTAGACGCACAGTTCGGGACCCCCTACCCGAGATCCGCCGGTTTTGACACCGACACCCGGCTCCTGTGTTTTGCTGCCTTACGTTCCGTTCTATCGGCTAATGCGGCACCAGGAGAACTACTGCGATTGTGCCCCGGTTCGGCGGGCGAGCACCTCGATGAAAGCGCCAAAACCGACTATCATGATATAGCGAGAGCGGTCAACCACTCGATGACTCACCGGAATGTTTAGAATTCCTCCGCATTAACGAAGGACTGGTTTTCGATTCCGCACATCGCACTTCGAATTCGGGAGGTGCGGTGCCCCGAGGGCTATATAGTAGCCCCACCTCGAACTCCTATGGCTAAGTGAAAGTGATAAAGCATTATAGTCCGGTTGCCTAGTTTGCTACGCTACCACCTCCTTAACAGGACCAAGGCGTTGGATTAAGTGTGAAAACGCCTTCTTTGCAAACACCCCGCACTATGTGCGTGGGGCTGAAACCAAGGACTGCCATCTTTCGGGTTATATATACATATACATAAGCGGCCGCATAGGTAGTAGTTTACTACTTGAGCGCACAAGTATAAAAAGCTCTTATACTCTATTGAAACATTGTTTTCACAAATCATACATGTCATTTAAACATAATATCCTTCGAGCACTATGTCTCTATTAAACGAAGCGCCTGCAGACTTCCTCAAAGTAGTGCTCGGCGGGCACTCTTCATGCAATCTTGGGATGCAACGTCGGTGGCCTTCATCTCTGCCCAGTATGTATTGACACGGGCCAGAGCCATCCGCGCTCCCTCAATACATGCCGACCGCTTCATTGCATCGATACGCGGTACCGCACCAAGGAACTGTTGCACTAAATCAAAAATAACTCTTCGGCTGGGGTCCGCCCGGCCACAAATGAGTCATGACATGCTTCATGGCAAGTCCGGATAATCGATTCAGCTCGGCCCATTCGCCAACCGATCGGTCAATCTAAGAAGACGTTCCGGACTATGGAATTGCGACCAATATAGCTCTTCCCTTACATGCCCTTCCGGCCTCGGAAGTGCTCAATCGCGTCCATGGCGCTTCGCCGCTAAGTCCAGATATGCATCCTCCGAACTCCACAACTTGTCCAACGAGCATACTTTGGATCCGTATATTTCCTCCGCAGCAGAAGCGGTTTTCCAGCCGCAATAGCCCGGCCGACTCAGCTCCTCCTTGGTAGGCGAGGGAGTTCGGACTACGGGTGTCCGGATAGCGAACTATCATCATCGGCGGACTCCAAGACTATGAAGATACAAGATTGAAGACTTCGTCCCCGTCCGGATGGGACTTTCCTTGGCGTGGAAGGCAAGCTTGGCGATCTGGATATGTAGATCTCCTACCATTGTAACCGACTCGTGTAACCCTAACCCTATCCGTGTCTATATAAACCGAAGGGTTTTAGTCCGTAGGACGAACAACAATCATACCATAGGCTAGCTTCTAGGGTTTAGCCTCTTTGATCTCGTGGTAGATCCACTATTGTAACACACATCATCAATATTAATCTAGCAGGACGTAGGGTTTTACCTCCATCAAGAGGGCGAAACTGGGTAAAACATCGTGTCCCTCGTCTCCTGTTACCATCCGCCTAGACGCACGATTCGGGACCCCCTACCGAGATCCACGGTTTTGACACCGACATTGGTGCTTTCATTGAGAGTTCCTCGTGTCGTCGCCGTCGGTAGGATGCCTCATCTCGTCTTTAAAGACGATACTATCGCCAAAGGAGCCTTGGCGCTGGCGAGACTCTTGACTAGGTGGTTTTTGTATGACCGCCATCCGCCACCATACCGACGATGACCTCTCGAGTCATCGAAACCAATCTCCGTGTTAGTTCGAACTTGCGAGCGGTTAGATCGATCGAGCTCTCCTCCATAAGCGAGCTCTTGGATCGCATCGCTGCCACAGGAGTCGCCACAGACTACGACCGGATCGGGCCTAAAACCGATCGAGAGAGATCAACTCTCCCGGGCTACCCATCATGTTGCTGTGATAGAGCAGCAATGCGGTGATTCTTCTTGTATCTTAAGGACTAGTTGCGTCCGGTTCGATCCCTCCATGCGGATTCCGTAGAGGGACGGACGTCGATCAAGCCACTGAACTTAAAGTCGGTGGCGGGTTGGACTCATTGGATAACACTCAAAATCCAAACTTCCAAGTTCGAAACTTCTCGCCCTTGAGTCCTGAATTGGACGGGGTTCGGATCTAGTTCCACCGCCCACCCAAACATTAGCGATCTCTCTCGAATTCGGCAAGAGCCCGCTGAAGCAAAGACATCATTCTTGGGCGATTCCTCCTGGTTAAGAACAGGATAAAGGACTGCCGAGAGGAGGACGCAATCCCGATTTTCTGCAATAATTGCACGGACAAGGGAATCCTAAACGCCATAAGTCGTCGCCAAATTACACGCTTTGCCGACTTGGTGACCATAGTACAAAAGTACTGTGTGATGGAGAGTGCCTGGAAAACCGAAAGTAAATTTTGGGATAATCCGGCCCCGAATACATCCCTAGTCCGAAACAAAAGGGTGCATCATTATCAAGCACCCGGGTTGAATACCAAAAAACCAAAACCCCCTAAAGGGTACAGAACCGTAATGGAGGGTTGGCTCAACGGACCCTGCAAAATCCACAGTACGGAGGGCGCCACTCCAACACACAGCCTTGGCGTGTTGGATACTACGGCAGTGGCCAAAAGTGGCGTAGGCTTTTTAGCCCAGGCAACCAACCCAGCGATACCGATGACGGTATTAACAGTCTTGAGACTTTCGCATCAAATAACATGCGAAGCGAACAATCCGCAGCCTCGCCAAGTCTACCAAGTAGCAACAACAAATCCATGGAGCGACACGGCTATCACCTTCAACGCCAGCGACGAACCTAAATTCGAACAGCTAGAGCACCACCGCATTGGTCCTCGGTCCGATAGTGGGCGGTTTTCGTCTTACTAAGGTACTCATGGATGGCGGCAGCGGATTAAACCTCATCTATGAGGAAACCCTTCAAAAATGGAAATTGATGGAGCTGCATTAAGCGAAGCAGCACAACCTTCAGAGGATAATCCCTAGTCGAGAAGTACGCTGTGCAGGAAAAATCACACTAGATGTAGTGTTCGCTCACGGACAATTACAGGTCCGAGGAGGTCATGTTTCAAGTGGCCCCATTCGCAGCGGATATCACGCTTTGTTAGGGCGAGAGGCATTCACAATCTTCAAGCTATACCCCACTACGGGTACATGAAGCTCAAAATGCCGGACCCAATGGGATAATCACTCTGCTTGATGATCCGATCGGCACTCCAGCTGAAAATAAGACAACCGACCGGCCCTAGAGGCATTGTCCTAAGCCCTAGCGGCGGAGGAACTAACTACGCTGCGCTCCACGGTGGATAGGGACGATGTGATACTCGATAAGAGGTCCAAATCCACCTCTTTTAAACCAGCGAGCGAGATAGTCAAATTTCAGGTCCATCCAACGGACCCCACAAAGACGGCCTCCATTGGGGCACAATTAAGTCCTGATGTCGAAGCCTACGAGAATTCCTTCGAAAATTGGGACATTTTGCACGGCACCCTTCGGACATGCCAAGAATCCCACGCAGTGGCGAGCACAGCCTAAATATCCTAAAAGGATTCAAGCCACCAAACAAGCTCTTCGGTGATTTTCCGAGCCCAAAAGACATGCAATGGGAGAAGAGCTAGCCAAACTCTTAGAAGCCGGATTCATCAGAGATATAAAGCATCCGGACTGGCTAGCCAATCTAGTAATGGTACCAAAAAAGGACAAATCCTGGCGCCTCTGCGTCGATTTTAAAGACCTTAACAAGGCCTGTCCAAAGGACCCTTTCCCCTCCCTCGCATCGACCAAATCATCGATGCTACCACGAACACGATTCATTGTGCTTCCTCGGCGATACTCGGATACCATCAAATCAAGATGGCGGAGAAAGACCAGGCCGCAGCGGCATTCATTACTCCATATGGGCCATTCTGCTTCAACACAATGCCCTTCGGACTCAAAAACGCCGCAAACATATCGGCGCATGATTCAAACATGTCCGGCTACCCAGATAGGCAAAACAGTAGAGGCATACGTGAGCGATGTGGTCGTCAAGACCAAACATGTTGGAACTCTAGTAGAAGACTTGAGGTGACATTCGACAACCTCCGAGCATATGACATTAAGCTCAATCCGGAAAAATGCATCTTGGCGTACCAGCGGAAAGCTCTTAGGCTTCATTGTATCCGGTAGAGGAATTGAAGCAAACCGGCTAAAATCCGAGCTCTGTCACAATTGGATATTCCAAAAGACCTCAGCGGATACAAAACTAACCGGATGCATAGCGACCTTAAGTCACTTCATTTCGTTTGGGAGAAAAGGCTCGCCCTCTACCGCCTCCTCCGCAAGACGAACATTTCGAATGGACGGATCTGCCGAACCGGACTCGAAGAAATAAAGGTCATCACGGCAACAAATCCGGTTACGGCGCGCCCAACCTGGGCGAACCTATGTTATTATATATCGTAGCAACACATCAAGTAGTCAGTAGCGGTACTGCGTCGTTGAGCGAGAAGCGAATGGCACAAATTCCCTCTTCAAAAACCAGTGTACTACGTATCCACCGCTCTAACTCCATGCAAATCCGGTACCCACATTATCAAAAGATAGCGTGTCACGGTGTTCATAGCATCCGGAAGCTGCGACACTACTTTCAAGAGTGTTCAATAATAGTGGCCTCGAAGTACCTCTCAATGATATTATAAACAATCGCGACGCAACGGGCAGGATTGCAAAATGGGCTATCGAGCTCTTACCATTTGACATAACCTACAAACCACGGCGAGCTATTAAGTCGCAGTTTCGGCTGACTTCGTCGCCGAATGGACCGGCCGAACTCCCTAAAGAGTGCAGCGCGTACTCTAACCGGATCATGCATTTCGACGGATCCAAAATGTTGGCTGGCTTGGGGTTGGCGTCGTCTGGCGTCCCCAACTAGAGACACAATCAATCGTACTTCAAATAATGTACATGGACTCCAACAACGCGGCCGAATCGAGGCCCTTCTACATGGCCTCCGGAGGGCAATCTCCATGGGCATTCAACGCCTAAAGGTGCGAGGATTCAAACCTCTCTATATCCCAAGTAAATGGAGACTTTGGCGCCAAAGATCCAAAATGGCAGCTTACATAATGTCGTCCTAAAAATGTCAGCTCGGTTCAAGGACTAGAATTCCACCACGTGGCCCGGATAATAACCAAGCAGCGGACGTGTTAGCACACGCATCGGCGCGAAACGAGACGCCGTCCTCAAACATCTTCTGGAGCGGCTCTTCAAGCCATCCGTATTATGGGAAGAGGAGTCCGGAAATAACAATCCGGAGCCGTTGCATCACCTAACTCAGACCATTACGACACAATCGGTGGCTCGACCAGCGAAATAACACCTTCAATTCACGAAATAATGGCAGTAATTGCCCCATGGACAGAACCATTCCTCGCCTACTTAATGCGGCAGGAACTTCCGAAGACCAAAATGAGGCCCATTGCATAGTTCGGCGATCTAAAGCCTACAAGGTCCATGAGGAGAACTTTATAAGAAAAGCACAACCGAGTCCTTCAAAGGTGTATCTCCGAAGAGGAAGGGCGAAATCTCTGGCTGAAATTCACGCCCGGACTCGTGGGCACCACGCTGCAGCCCGGCCCTTGTAGGAAAGGCCTTCCGTACAGGATTTTATTGGCCGACAGCCCGGCAGATGCTCAGACTTAGTCCAACGGCGTCGGTTGCCGCTCTTTGCTAATCAGAGCCACATGCCACCCACCGCCCTCAAAACTATACCCATTACCTGGTCGTTCGCGGTCTGGGGGCTTGACATGGTTGGACCCCTTAAAGGGGGAACCCACAAACACAAATACTTATTGGTCATGGTGGACAAATTCACCAAATGGATTGAGGCCAAGCCGGTTAAAACGGCAGAATCCGTACGGTGATAGACTTCATATCCGGGGTAGTACACCGCTTTGGCGTCCCCACAGATCATCGCGATAGCGGCACGAACTTCACGGCCGACGAGGTTAAACTCGGTGCAAAAATATGGGCATTAAGCTCGATTACGCTTGATCTATCACCCCAAACTAACGGTCAAGTCGAGCGAGCAAATGGTCTAATAATGGCGACATCAAACCCGGACTAGTGCGGTCCCTCAAGGAATCTAACACGCCTTTGGGTAGAGGAGCTCGACTACGTACTGGGGCGCGGACCACGCCAAACCGAACTCTTCGGATTCACACCATTTTTCATGGTATCGGCGCAGAGGCGCGCTCGCCTGCGATATAATTCATGACTCACCTGCGTGCGCATGTACGAAGAAAGAGAAGCCGAGTTAGATCGGCGGGACAGTTTGGACGCCTTAGAGGAGGAGCGGGCGTGGCAAAGGCTCGTTCGCATTTTATCGGCAGGAGGCTCGAAGATATCAAAGCGAGAAGTGCGGGCCAAAACTTACAATGTTGGCGAACTTGTTCTCGCTGTCGGACAAGAAAAGGACAAACTTAAGCCCAAGTGGGAAGGTCCTTCATCATCGACCAAGTCCTGACCGTGCGGAGCATACCGTCTCACGTAACGCATCGACAACCGACTCGAGCCGAACCCATGGAGCGCAGCCCGTCTCCGAAGATTCTCGCTTAACGCCGGACTCGGGTTCGTCTCACTCCCGTCCACCCTTTTTTTACTATCTCATCCTCCTCCTTCTTCCCACTTTTTTCTCAATACCTTTTATGGGCGATTTGCGCTTTGTCCGCTTTACACTTGATGTGCTCCTCGCACTCATTATACACAGGGGCTTCTTTAACATAAGCTTATTCATACGGGCTTCATGCCCAATACATGTGTCATACTTCCGCATGTACCTTTTATTCACCATTATATGCATCGATATGACTTAAGTTTTGGCCAAGCTGGGTTGCCCGGCTCCTGTGCTTACCCCTCGTTCCCGATTGTTCGGCTAGGAGGTAAAGGAGCACCTCTGCGATTATTCTTGCGGGTCACCGGATGTGTACCTCGGTGGGTGAAGCCAAAGCTAGCGTTCTTAAGAGAATATTCGGTCGGTGACTTGAAAGATGATTTATTACCTACTTATTTATCTGCCCCGGATGCTTTTTTCTGCTATTTTCGCAGTCCGGCATTGCACTTTAGGGCATGCCTCCTGAGAAAGGAACCCTTAACGAAACTATTCTCCTGGAAGATGTTTCTTACTAACCATGTAATATAACATAACTAGTTGGGCACTTGTCGATAAAGCAATTATGACCCGATGCCTTGTCTCCATGCATGCCCCGGTTCTTTTATAACCGTAAGGGTATTCGGACACACTCGGACTGTTGGGTCCCGAGGTTGAAGCGAAGCGGTCCGCAAAGACAAACGATCTACAATCCGGCTAGAGGGCATTTTACATGTCATTTCAAATTACATCGTCAAACCGACCGATTGTACTCCTCCTCAATCCCATCTAACAGGCTGTCTAATTTGATCCTGTTGGGAATATTCATGCCGTTCTACTTGGCCGTACATCAACTCACAGGATCTCCTTCCCATCAGCCCCGCAGTCCGACCTCGGCCATGTGGTTTGGGTCGACTTGAATGCGATGTCTTCACCATGGCCCAGCCTCCTGGCGCCTGACGGCAGCCGATATCTTCCACAAGCGGAGGCGTCGCCGTGCTCCTGAAGCTTCTCAACAAGCCCACCAAGGCCCTCGGGTAGGGAGACAGATGGCCATAAAGCATGAACAGCGCCACTCATCGCTTTGCCAAACACGTTCGAGCAATTGCACTAGCTCGGGAAGTTGGTCACCCGTTGACTCAGGCATTTCCTCCAGCGAGGCGACACTGTGAGCACACCTAAAGACATATTTACGTCAATCGACTTCCTCGCCAATTCTTCTTTTCAAAGGAATTCGTTCAAGCACTTACTATAAATGCCGCGACGGCCGCTGATTCTCCTTCACGGAGCTGCATACCGGGCCCGAACACCTTTCAGCTCTTCTCCTTGCTGGGTGTGGGCATCTTGGAGCTTGTTTCTCTCTGCTGCACCTTCATAAGCACCCTCTTGCCGGCCTTTAGCTGACGCAGATGGTGTTGCTGTCCGGATCTAGTCCGCGACCTCTGCAATATTATTGTCGATTCACGCCACACTTTGCTAAATAATTATCTTTTCAAAGTCGTCTTACCAGTGGGGTCTCGTGGCTCCCCACAGCGGCGGCAAGGCTTGGCCTCAAGTTGGGCCTTGCACTCTTGGAGCTCTGGGGACAGATGGGTATTCTTCTCCGTAAGACCTGCATGATAATTGATCCTTAAATCAGTTATTTCAACTATTTTAAGTCTCGGGACTCTTGGCATATATAACTATTAAAATTACTTACCCGTATGTCTTTCACATCTTTGCTCGTGGCTCTGGTTAACCCATCTTGGCGGCGCGAGGTGCGCGTTCCGCTTTAAAGGCATTTAACGCCTCGAAGAAAACACGCGTCACGAAGAACTGTCCGACGACGCCTGTGATTCATGGCACTCTCCACCTCAGACCGGGTGGCGGACAGCCTGTCGGCATCCTCCGTCGGAGGAGCGTCCGGCTCACGCCTTGTATTCGCCTCCCCTCCCGGACCATGCGTTGGAGCATGGCCGGCGGAGGCTTGATTGGCAACCTCTCCGGACACTGTCCGGCGAGCGCTCTTTCTGGAAAGGTTATGAGCATTAATATACCTCCTAGGGATCCTTCCCTTAAAAATAGCGGTGCTCCGTACCGTTGCGGCGACGTTTCGGTTCGCGTCGCGCTCCTCTTCCTCCTCTTTGGGCGGATGACCCTTGTTGTCCGGCCGCCGCTGGTTCGGCTTCCACCTTAAAGGCACCTCTGCGATGCACCATCGGTATGGGATGGTCGAATTGAGCGCTGGATCAAATGATGGTGTCAAGACCTTGGTCACGATCACACGGGAGGCCGGGAACAAACCGGGGTAGTCAGCCGTAATGGCGACTAGGGCATTGTCTATGCTACGTTGGTGGAACACCCCGTCATTCAGCTCCACCTTTATGTCTGGATCCTCTTCGGAGGTCGGATCAAGGGATCGTTTTGGATCCTCGGGCTGTGGAGCTAGGCTTCGTATGCCCTCCACATCCCGGCGAAGCTCCTGCGTCGAAATCGCAGAGTAAGATACTTGACTTTAAAAAAGTATGGATCGGGTAGATGAACATCCGCTTACCCAGCTCCGAGGGTTATTCATAGAAAATCCATTCAACGGATTCTTGCGGAGGAAGTCCTCCTCCTCTCCCTTGTACAAGCCGGACAGGATCTTTGCCAGATCGGCTGCCGAGCCTGGCCCTTTGCGGCCACGACGGGTGGCATCGTCTTTCCCGTTGAAATCCCACATAGGGTGGCCCCTATATTGGAGTGGCTGCACCCCTCGCATAATGCACGTGGCCATGACTCCAATCATGGTCAATCCGGAGTGGGCCAGTAACCTAATCCGGCCCATCAGATAATGGACGCTCCTATCATCTTCCCGTTGAGGGCTCCGCGGGCGCCAACTCAGGCGTTTCTTCAAGGGAGCATTGTTGAACTCCGGGAGGCCGATCCGGACTGGTCCGCAGGGGGCGTCCTCCATGTAGAACCATTCCGAAGGCCAGTCTTCGGACGCCTTCTTCGGGGTGCCGGATAGATATCCGGTCCCGGTGATGCGCCATATTTCGGCTCCGCCCACTTGATATATCGACCCCTCATGAGAATGGGGTACGAGACAAAACAATCTCTTCCACAGGGCAAAATGGGGCTCGATGCCCAAGAACAGCTCGCAAAAAGCTACGAAGCCCGCGATGTGCAAAATGGAGGCGGGCGTGAGGTGGTGAAGTTGGAGTCCGTAGAACTCTAGGAGCCCCCGGAGAAACGGATGTATGGGAAATCCGAGTCCCCTTATTAGATAGGGGACAAAGCATACCCGCCCCCTTTGGAAGGGTTGGGGCGCTCACCGCTTTCCACCCTTGTAGGTGGCTAGTCCGGCTTGAACCGGAACCATGAAAGCTGGGGAAGATATCCTCGATGCAGAGTACCACTAGCTCATTGTGTGGGCGAGAATCTCCCCAATCTCTTGGCTTAGGGCTGGAAGCGAGAGAGGAGCAGCGTCGGCAATCCATGATGGAATGGATTTACATCGAGGCGCCGATGAGAACTTGCGGATGGAGGATGGTGTGAGCTGGATCTAGATCCTCGCCTCTCTTATAGGTGGCTCGTTCGCGCGGCTAGGGGGTAAAATGTAAAAATATCCCAGCCCTTCGCATTCGTACGACACATGGAAGAAGGCCTTTATTAGGCGTAGGAGCCAAGGAGCGCAACATTCGTAAAGAAGCCGGACACTATTCGACGGGAACATGAAGATTGAAGGAGAACCCGCCTTGCAACGCCGAAGACAATATCGCCGCCGGACTCATCGTCATTGAAGCCTGGTTCAGGGCTCTTGAGGAGTTCGGACTAGAGGGTGTCCGGATAGCCGAACTATCATCATCGGCCAAACTCCAAGACTATGAAGATACAAGATTGAAGACTTCGTCCCGTGTCCGGATGGGACTTTCCTTGGCGTGGAAGGCAAGCTTGGCGTCTGGATATGTAGATCTCCTACCATTGTAAACGACTCGTGTAACCCTAACTCTATCCGGTGTCTATATAAACCGGAGGGTTTTAGTCCGTGGGGCGAACAACAATCATACCATAGGCTAGCTTCTAGGGTTTAGCCTCTTTGATCTCGTGGTAGATCCACTCTTGTAACACACATCATCAATATTAATCTAGCGGGGCGTGGGGTTTTACCTCCATCGAGAGGGCCCGAACCTGGGTAAAACATCGTGTCCCTCGTCTCCTGTTACCATCCGCCTAGACGCCTGATTCGGGACCCCTACCGAGATCCGCGGTTTGACACCGACAGTAGCTCTCAAAGCGAGCGGGCATCCTTGGATTCGGCGGCGGCCTTTTCAGCCCTCTTGCTCCGCTTGACGTTCTTTTTCAAGAACCTCGCAGCGATCGGTCGTATTCTTCAACTTTCTGGCCATATCGGCCATTTCCTCTTTGCTTCGGTAGTGAGCAGCCCGCTCGGCTTCTAGCTCTTCGGCCGCCCTTAAAGCGGCCGCATTACTATTCGCTTGCTCTTTCGCTCGGCGAGTTCCGCCCGCAGCTCCTCCACAGCAGCGGCACCATCTGCATTAAGCATACACGTAGTAAGGCATGGGCATCAAGTTCCCTTACCAGGTGTCTGCGTAGAAGTCGCATACCTTGTGACTCGTCAAACCGTTTATTGACCAGCGCGATGTCCGCATCCGCCTCGTCAAGTTGCCGCTTTAGTTCGGCATATTCATCAGTCCGGCTGGCCACCGGACGCCCCGCCACCTGTTTAGGTGCGGCGATATGTTATAACTGAGATTTTGATCCTCGACACGCTGTCAATTTTGACAACGTACCGAGTCTCAGGGGCTACTATCTATACGGGGCGCATTCTATATGCATAACTGTTCGAAGGTACATCATTTGTGCGTACCTCGAACCCCGTCAGTAAGCTTCTGACGGCTTCATGCAATCCGCTCTCCGCGGATGCAATCCTTTCAATCGCCGTACCCATTAGCACACAGTGATCCTCTGAGATAGCCGCTCGCCCGAGCAGATCCTTCAGCTCCTCCGACCGCACACCACTTGGGGCCGGACCTTCTGGCCCCGCCAGACTTGGGGGAACCCTCCGCGACGACACCTCAGTGTCGTCCGCCTCGCATGAGGGTGCGATAGGTGGAGGCGTTTCGCTCTCCATCATCTCCGGAAGAAGATCCCCCGAAGACGAACTCTGCTGAGAAGGGCTGAGATCCGAACTACAAGGTACAATTTCGGTTATCTTCAGAAATAAATACAGGGATGTTCCTTACTTAAAAAGCCCTTCCTTTTTACTTACGGCTCATTGGAGGCTGATCCCTTGGGGAAGCAGTGCGGCTGGGGTACTTCCCAGCCGGACTCTCGATGAAGATTTATTTCCCTCTTGAGGCCTTGACCTCCAGATCTTCCGGCGGTCCTCTTCTCTCCTTGGAGGGTGGGACTTTTGATCCCTCCTCCTCAAAGGCCTCCTTCGTGGAGGCGGTTGCTTCCCGCTCCCTCGCCTTCTTAAAAGGTGCGGCCTTCAACATCTTGGCCAGCATGGGATCAGGCGTGTTCTCTGGGAGGGGAGTCGGACACCTTATTAACTTTGCCTTGGCTATCCACTCCTGTTCAAGAAACGGCTCCTTTAAAGGGCATGTATATGATAAATGAATGAACAGCCTGTCGATTCTGAGGACTACTTACTTGAGTATCTGGGCGATTGCAGCTTAGTCCTGCGTCCTCGGTCAAAATCCGGAAACTTTTCTTGTGTTCCAAGAACAGTTTATACATCTCCACGGGCGTCGTACCCATGAAATTTTGGAGAGCTCGTGGTCCCTCTGAATTAAATTCCCACAGGCGAGGGGCGGCGTTTGCAGGCGTAAAGGCGCCAAATCAACATAACTCGCCCACTGCAACCAGATCGATCTCTCTTTCTTGGAGGTCTCGAATACGGCCCTGCAACAAAGGGACGTCCTTGGATGGCCCCCAGTTGAGCCCCTTGTTGACCCATGACGCCACCACTGTGGTAGACTGGCGGAAGGCGGAAGCGCCACCCATTTGGTGCCCCTAGGGCGGTGGTATAAAACCACTCCGTTGCCACAAACCAAGCTCCTCTTGAAAAGAGCCCTCGGGCCACGGAGGCGTCGGACATTTGCTTATGACCGCCCCTCCGACTCTGCTTGCTGCCCTCGGTCATCTTTGGCTCCACCTTGAAGGTCTTGAGCCACAATCCAAAGTGAGGGTAATATGGAGGAAGGCCTCACATATGACAATGAATGACGAGATATGGAGGATGGACTCAGTTCAAGTCATGGAAATCCAGCCCATAGTAAAACATGAGCCCCGCACAAAGGGATCCGTCGGAAGCCTAAACCTCGAAGGAAGTGAGACACGAACACCACGTTCTCGCTGGGCTCAGAGTGGGAATGACCTGCCTGGAGCAGGCAGCCTATCTGAAATCTCGCGGTTAGATACTGGCGTCTCGCAGCTTTAGCACATCTTCTTCTGTGACGGAAGAAGACATCCATCGGCCGTGCTGGTCGGAGCCGGACATCGTCGAGGGTCCGAAGCGCCTAAATCTGAAGCTTTGGGTGTTAGAACTCGAAGCGCGAGGCGAACTAAATGGAGGGTGTAAAAAGAAGAGGGCCTTGGTCTCATTATAAAGAGGTTGAATACCAAGAGCCCACCCCGTGGTCGATTAGGACTCGCCTTTGATAGAGGAGGCGTGCCAACGGGCACGGTTGGGTTACCCACGTCCGTATTGATGGGAATCCCGGAATAAGGGGGCACGATCTATGCTTTGATAAGACGTGCCAGGGAAACCGCCTCGCTAAACGCGCTGAGGTGGAACAATAAAAAAACGATTCATATAGAGGCCTGACCGTGGTGTGATGTCACGCCGCGGAATACGTCAGCAGATCTGTGCAAAAAGTTATTATCTCTACGGTGGTATGTGAAACTTGTTTTGCAGAGCCGGACACTATCCTTGTGTTCAAAACCTTCTATGAAGTATTCGAAGGAGGAACCCGCCTTGCAATGCCGACGACAATATGCGCGCCGGACTCGTCGTCATTGAAGCCTGGTTCGAGGGCTCTTGGCGAGTCTGGACTAGGGGTGTCCGATAGCGAACTATCATCACAAACGGACTCCAAGACTATGAAGATACAAGATTGAAGACTTCGTCCCGTGTCCGGATGGGACTTTCCTTGGCGTGGAAGGCAAGCTTGGCGATCTGGATATGTAGATCTCCTACCATTGTAACCGACTACTGTAACCCTAACCTATCCGGTGTCTATATAAACCGGAGGGTTTTAGTCCGTGGGGACGAACAACAATCATACCGTAGGCTAGCTTCTAGGGTTTAGCCTCCTTTATCTCGTGGTAGATCTACTCTTGTACTACCCATATCATCAATATTAATCAAGCAGGAGTAGGGTATTACCTCCATCGAGAGGGCCCGAACCTGGGTAAAAACATCGTGTCCCTTGTCTCCTGTTACCATCCGCCTAGATGCACAGTTCGGGACCCCCTACCCGAGATCCGCCGGTTTTGACACCGACAACTGGGAAGCGACCAACTAGAGAGCGACAACAGTCATGAACATGCATTAAAATTAATAAACATTGGATGCAAGCATGAGTAGGATATAATCACCATGAACATAAATACCGTGAAGGCTATGTTGATTTCTTTCAACTACATGTGTGAACATGTGCCAAGTCAAGTCACTTAAATCATTCAAAGCAGGATACCACCCCATTATACCACATCACAACCATTTTAATAGCATGTTGGCACGCAAGGTAAATCATTATAACTCATAGCTAATCAAGCATGGCATAAGCAACTATGATCTCTAATTGTCATTGCAAACATGTTTATTCATAATAAGCTGAGTTAGGAACGATGAACTCATCATATTTACAAAAACAAGAGAGGTCGAGTTCATACCAGCTTTTCTCATCTCAGTCAGTCCATCATATATCGTCATAATTGCCTTTCACTTGCACGACCGAACGATGTGAATAATAATAAGAGTGTACGTGCATTGGACTAAGCTGGAATCTGCGAGCATTCAATAAGCAGGAGAAGACAAGGCAATATGGGCTCTTGGTTAAATCAACAATAATGCATATAAGAGCCACTTCAACAATTTAATCATGGTCTTCTCCTATCGACCCCCAAAGAAAAGAAAAGAAATAAAACTATTTACACGGGAAAGCTCCCAACAAGCAAAAGAAGAACATGAAATATTTTTGGGTTTTCTTTTTAATTGTTACTACTACAGCAAGAAAAGTAAACTAACTAAAAGCTATTACTAATTTTTTTTGTTTTTCTTAAAGTTTATCAAACACACAAGAAGAAAGCAGGAAAAAGAAAATAAACTAGCATGGATATTACAGTGAAAGAGTATGAGCACCGACATCTAGCAATGAGTGTGTGTAAACATAAATGTAATGTCAGTGGGAAATACGTACTCCCCCAAGCTTAGGCTTTTGGCCTAAGTTGGTTCATTGCCAGGGATGGCCTGGCGGATACCCATAGGTGTAGATGGGGTCGTACTGCGATGCAGCGGCTATCGCCTCCTGAGCTGCAGCGTGGCGGCGGGCTGCCTCCGCCCTCCTCTCATACTCATCTGCCTCCTCTCTGGTAATAACATATCTTCCTTTTGTCTGATAATCAAAGAAGGCAGGAGCAGGGAGAGTAATACGGACAACACGGCGTTTGTCAAAGATTAGTCGATAATGGAGAGGTGAATATTCCTCTCGACAAACTGATGGTGGACCATAGAATTATAGTCTAAGTAAGTAGGAGGCAACTCCATATCATCCTCGCGAATGTCCACATCAAGATAATCAGCTAAGCGGGTTGCATAAATTCCTCCAAAGAAATCTCCATTAAATCTATTATGTTGCAACCTACATGCAACAATGGCTCCTAAATTATAAGATTGGTCTCCTAACACAGCACTCCTAAGAATACTGAGGTCAGGCACACACATATGACATGCTTCATCTTTAGCATTTATGCACCTACCTATGAAGAGAGCAAAATAATGTATAGCAGGAAAATGAATGCTCCCTATGGTAGCTTGTGCTATATCTCTAGATTCCCCTACGGTTATACCAGCAAGAAAGTTTCTAAATTCAGATTTATGGGGATCACTAACACTACCCCATTGTGGAAGTTTGCAAGCAGAAGTAAAATCCTCTAAGTCCATGGTATAAGATTTTTCATAAAGATCAAACATGACCGTTGGAGAATTACGTGAAGATGAAATTCAAACCTCCTGGCAAATGAGCTAGTGAGTTGATGGTACTGAGGGCATTTGTCTGCCTCAAAGCTCACAAGATCGGCGTTACGCAAATATGCGTTAAATTCTTCTTTGATCCCCGCTCGATCCATAAAATTTTCTGAAGGCCACTCACAAGGCCGCACTGGGGCGTCTCTTGGTGGTTCCTCGTCAGCATCACGTATTGCAAGCCTGGTTCCTTGCTTCCTTGAAGAACCACCTTGGAACATTTTCCTAAGCATATTTCTTCCTCTGAAAAATTTCTAAAAATTTTAGTAACTTCAAACAAAAGTGAACCAAGGTCAACAAAATTTATAGCAACTACTCCTACAAGTGCCTAGAGCCTATATCAAGCATTAGAACTACTTGGAACCATATAAATTTGACATGCAAGCTCAAGAACATGGTCACCTATGCAGCACAAATTTGCAAAGAATAAAGCACAAGAACAAAAACTAATTGGACCAATGGATGAGTCACATACCAAGAAACAATCTCCCCAAGCAGTTTTTGAGAGGTGCTTTGAGCAAGGAGATCGAAAATCGCAGCAAAGTGAGCTAGAACTCGTGCTTGAGCTAGATATTCGTGTTTGTGGGAGGAAGAAGAAGTGGATGGGTGCAGGAATAAGTGGAGGAGGGCCACCGTGGGCCCATGAGGTAGGGGCGCGCGCTGGGGGGTAGGGTGCGCCCTCCACCCTCGTGGCCAGGTGGCAGCTCCCCCCGCGGTGTTTTCAGTTCCATAAATCCTCAAATATTCCAGAAAAAATCATATTAAATTGGCATGGCATTTGGAGGACTTTTATTTTCGGGGTATTTTTATATTGCACGGATAAATCAGGAAACAGACAGAAAAATACTACTTTTACTTTATTTCAACTAAATAACAGAAAGTTGAAAGAGGGTACAGAAGGTTGTGCCTTCTAGTTTCATCCATCTCATGCTCATCAAAAGGAATCCACTAACAAGGTTGATCAGGTCTTGTTAACAAACTCATTCCGACTAACATGGAACCGGAGAAATTTCGAATAACACTATGTTAACTCAAGGGGATATGCACATCCCCTATAATAAGATTATCATATTTCTTCTTGACAGTAGGAAGAGGAAATTCAAAACCTCCAAAAATAATCGATGGGATTTTTCCAATAGAGTTGATACTATGAACTTGAGGTTGTTTCCTCGGAAAGTGTACCGTATGCTCATTGCCATTAACATGAAAAGTGACATTGCCTTTGTTGCAATCAATAACAGCCCCTGCAGTATTCAAAAAAGGTCTTCCAAGAATAATAGACATACTATCGTCCTCGGGAATATCAAGAATAACAAAGTCCGTTAAAATAGTAATGTTTGCAACCACAACAGGCACATCCTCACAAATACCGACAGGTATAGCAGTTGATTTATCAGCCATTTGCAAAGATATTTCAGTAGGTGTCAACTTATTCAAGTCAAGTCTACGATATAAAGAGAGAGGCATAACACTAACACCGGATCCAAGATCACATAAAGCACTTTTAACATAGTTTCTTTTAATGGAGCATGGTATAGTGGGTACTCCTGGATCTCCTAGTTTCTTTGGTATTCCACCCTTAAAAGTATAATTAGCGAGCATGGTGGAAATTTTAGCTTCCGGTATCTTTCTCTTATTTGTAACAATATCCTTCATATACTTAGCATAAGGATTCATTTTGAGCATATCAGTTAATCGCATACGCAAAAAGATAGGTCTAATTATTTCAGCAAAGCGCTCAAAATCCTCATCATCCTTTTTCTTGGATGGTTTGGGAGGAAAAGGCATGGGTTTCTGAACCCATGGTTCCCTTTCTTTACCATGTTTCCTAGCAACAAAGTCTCTTATCATAACGTTGATTCTTTGAGTGTGGGTTATCAAGATCAACAGCAGGTTCAGTTTCTACATCATTATCATTACTAGGTTGAGCATCATCATGAACATCATCATTGACATTTTTACTAGGTTCATGTTCATTACCAGATTATGTTTCAGCATCAGAAATAGAAATATCATTTGGATTCTCAGGTGGTTCAGCAATAGGTTCACTAGAAGCTTGCAAAGTCCTATCATTTTTCTTTTTCTTCTTTTTAGAAGAACTAGGTGCATCAATATTATTTCTCTGATAATCTTGCTCAATTCTCTTAGGGTGGCCTTCAGGATACAAAGGTTCCTGAGTCATTCTACCAGTTCTAGTAGCCACTCTAACAGCATAATCATTTTTCTTACTATTCATTTCATTGAGCAAATCATTTTGAGCCTTAAGTACTTGTTCTAGTTGAGTGGTAACCATAGAAGCATGTTTGCTAACAAGTTTAAGCTCACCTCTAACATTAGCCATATAATCACCCAAGTGTTTAATCATATAAGTATTTTGTTTTAATTGTCTACCAAAATAAGCATTGAAATCTTCTTGCTTAACCATAAAGTTATCAAACTCATCCAAGCACTGGCTAGCCATTTTAGTAGGAGGGACTTCAGCTTTATCATATCTATAGAGAGAATTTACCTTTACTACCTGTGTCGGGTTATCAAGACCAGGAGGTTCTTCAATAGGTAATGGATTAAGATCATGTGTTTCTTCAATAGGCGGTAAATTAAGACCATGTATTTCTTCAATAGGAGGTAAATTCTTAACACTTCAGCTTTAATACCTTTTTCTTTCATAGATTTCTTTGCCTCTTGCATATCTTTAGGACTGAGAAATAGAACACCTCTCTTCTTCGGAGTTGGTTTAGGAATAGGCTCAGGAATTGGCTCTGGAGCTGGCTCAGGAAGTGCCCAATTATTTTCATTTGTCAACATATTATTCAATAGAATTTCAGCTTCATCCAGTGTTCTTTCCTGAAAATGAACCAGCACAACTATCCGTAATCTCTGGAAGCATCGGTTAGTCCATTATAAAAGATATCAAGTATTTCATTTTTCTTAAGAGGATGATCAGCAAAGCATTAAGCAACTTGAGAAGCCTCCCCCAAGCTTGTGGGAGACTCTCTACTTCAATTTGCACAAAGTTGTATATTTCCCTCAAGGCAGCTTGTTTCTTATGAGCGGAAATATTTAGCGAGAAGTAATAAATCATATCACGGGGACTACGCACACAACCAGGATCAAGAGAATTAAACCATATCTTAGCATCACCCTTTGATGAGAACGGAAATATTTTAAGGATATAAAAGTAGCGAGATCTCTCATCATTAGTGATCAGGGTGGCTATATCATTTAATTTAGTAAGATGTGCCACAACAGTTTCAGATTCATAACCATGAAAAGGATCAGATTCAACCAAAGTAATTATATCACGATCAACAGAGAATTCATAATCCTTATCGACAACACAGATAGGTGAAGTAGCAAAAGCAGGGTCGGGCCTCATTCTATAATTAAGAGATTTCTTATTCCATTTAGCTAATAACCTTCTAAGATCATCGTTATCTTTGCAAGCCAAAATAGCAGCAGAAGCTTCTTTATCAAAAATATAACCTTTAGAAATAACAGGCATATCTTCATCATCCCTTTCATCAATATAATCAGTTTCAATAATTTCTTTCTCTCTAGCCCTAGCAATTTGTTCATCAAGAAATTCACTAAGGGGCACAGTAGTATCAAGCATAGAAGTAGTTTCATCATAAGTATCATGCATAGCATAAGTGGCATCATCAATAACATGCGACATATCGAGCGAATAGCGAAGCGTGTTTAGGTGTCGCAAGCTTACTCAATACAGAAGGTGAATCAAGTGCAGAGCTAGATGGCAGTTCCTTACCTCCCCTCGTAATTGAGGGATAAATTGTTGTCTTAGCGTCTTTCAAGTTTTTCATAGTGGCCAACAGATATAAATCCCAAGTGACTCAAAGAATAGAGCTATGCTCCCCGGCAACGGCGTCAGAAATTAGTCTTGATAACCCACAAGTGTAGGGGATCGCAACTGCTTTCGAGGGTAGAGTATTCAACCCAAATTTATTGATTCGACACAAGGGGAGCCAAAGAATATTCTCAAGTATTAGCAGTTGAATTGTCAATTCAATCACACCTGGATAACTTAATATCTGCAGAAAAGTATTTAGTAGCAAAGTAATATGATAGTAGTGGTAACGGTAACAGAAGTAACAGAAGCAAAAGTAATATTTTTGGTGTTTTGTAGTGATTGTAACAGTAGCAACGGGAAAGTAAATAAGCGAGAACCAATATAGGAGAAAGCTTGTAAGCATTGGATCGGTGATGGATAATTATGCCGGATGTGGTTCATCATGTAACATAACATAGGGTGACACAGAACTAGCTCCAATTCATCAATGTAATGTAGGCATGTATTCCAAATATAGTCATACGTGCTTATGGAAAAGAACTTGCATGACATCTTTTGTCCTACCCTCCCGTGGCAGCGGGGTCCTAACGAAAACTAAGGGATATTAAGGCCTCCTTTTAATAGAGTACCGGAACAAAGCATTAGCACATAGTGAATACATGAACTCCTCAAATTATGGTCATCACCGGGAGTGGTCCCGATTATTGTCACTTCGGGTTGCCGGATTATAATACATAGTAGGTGACTATAACTTGCAAGATAGGATCAAGAACACACATATATTCATGAAAACATAATAGGTTCAGATCTGAAATCATGGCACTCGGGCCCTAGTGACAATCATTAAGCATAGCAAAGTCATAGCAACATCAATCTCAGAACATAGTGGATACTAGGGATCAAACCCTAACAAAACTAACTCGATTACATGATAGATCCCATCCAACCCATCACCGTCCAGCAAGCCTATGATGGAATTACTCACGCACGACGGTGAGCATCTTGAAATTGGTGATGGAGGATGGCTGATGATGACAACGGTGACGAATCCCCCTCTCCGGAGCCCCAAACGGAATCCAGATCAGCCCTCCCGAGAGGTTTTAGGGCTTGGCGGCGGCTCCGTATCGTAAAACGCGATGATTTCTTCTCCTTGATTTTTCTCTCTCCGAAAGCAAATATATAGAGTTGGAGTTGGCGTCGGAGGAGCTCCAGGAGGCCCACGAGGTAGGGGGGCGCGCCCCCCACCCTCGTGGACAGGTGGTGGGCCCCCTGGCCTTCATCTTTTGCAACGATTTTTTATTATTTCTGAAAAGTTGTTCCGTGAAGTTTCAGGTCATTCCGAGAACTTTTGTTTCTGCACATAAATAACATCATAGCAATTCTGCTGAAAACAGCGTTAGTCCGGGTTAGTTCCATTCAAATCATGCAAGTTAGAGTCCAAAACAAGGGCAAAAGTGTTTGGAAAAGTAGATGCGACGGAGACGTATCAGGGGCATGTAAGGGTCTGTAATGTCTTTTGTGCTTATCTTCCCGGTTATGAGAATTTGGTGAACGCATGTCCCGTTAAGGCTCGGTCCCCCTTTCTTTCCTCGCGATAGCTTGTTGCCCTACGCTGACAGGTCCTGGTCCCCAGGCAGGCTACAGTCGTCGCTGGTATGCCAGGTCGCGTGCCGTGGTCAAGGCCAGGAGGTGTGTGCCCCGAGGTCCAGTAAGAGCCCCTGAGGCGCGATGCTCAAGAGGTCCCCCTTAGCGCTCAAGCAGCCATGGTAAGGCGAGAAAGGGAGTTGACCTGGCCGCAACGGGGTTGCGGCAAGGCATGAGTGACCATTAGGCCCAAACATTTAGCCGATCCGAGGGCGGGACTTATCTTGTTGACTTCATGGCGATTCCTGACGTTGCGCTAGGGCTGCGCGCCAACTTGTGCGGCATAGCTAGGCTAGCCCATACGAGTTTCCCTCCCCCATGCTCTCCTTAGTGCTCTGCGTCCTCAGGTCCCGGCCCTCGAGCAAGCTCAGCAGCCGCTGGTATGCCAAGTCGCGATGCCGTGGTCAAGGCCAGGGGGTGAGGGCTGGAGAGACAGTAAGAGCTCCTGAGTCGCGATGCTCAGGAGCCCCCCTTTTAACGCGCAAGCGAATTGCACGAGAGAAAAGGAGACTCGCGGTACCGCCTGCTATCCTCCTCACGGGGTCCCTGTGAACAGGCACAAGAAGAACATGGTTTCTTTATTACGGTACCCACTGCCGCTGGTTGCTCTGGGTGAAGTGAAGGCACCGAGGGCTGGTGAGGTGACGTCTTGGGGCGTGCATGAGCGAGCTCGGCCGCTCAGATTTGTCGACGTGGCAGGGACGGACCCATGCACCAGCGCCGTGCCTGTGAGAAGGCCCCGTGGGAGGCGATGATCGAGCAGGTGATAGCCGTAGGCAGGTTAAGCATGGAAAGCAGATCAGCTTAGGTAAATGCAGGAAGATACATGCCACTGGGTCCGGCCCCAGCGGCTTGGGGATGATGCAGCTTGAGGGGCGCCCCCAGCAAGGTAAGTTAAAGAAATAAGCAAAGGGATACATGCCACAGGGACGGACCCATGTGGCCTGGGAATGATGCAGCCCGAGGGGCACTCCCAGCTAAGCGAGCTTGGAAGATGTCACCTGGTTCTGTATACGAAGTAGAGTTGGTGCAGCTGAAGGCGTGCGTCGAAGGAGTGATTCTTCATGAGCCACCGGAGCCCTGAGCCTCGGAAGGCTCTGGGGGCTCGGGAGGTTCCCTGAAGACCGTCTCCATTTCCTCCAGGACGGTGTGGTACCTGGCCTCCTGAGCCACCAGGACACGCCGCATGTTGCGGTGATAGGCTGACGCCACGCTCGACAAGCCGAAGGGCATGCGAACGTAGCTGTGTGGCGGGCCTTCGCAGCGGCCCACACGCGAAGGCCAGAAGCGCTCCTGAGATGTGGCCCTGTTGAGCCCGGGGACGTCGATGTAGACACGCAGCCCAGCATCCTCGCCAGGATGGAGAGCTGCGCCTCGTGAGCGACTGTCGCCGCGCACGGCTCTTGCGTCTTGCAGTTCCTGAGTGGTCTTGGTGATGAACTCCTGAGTGGTGGGCACTCCTTGCCCTGTGCTCTCCTGAGGGACACGTGCCGTGAAGCACGCCTACAAGTGGTGCCCAAACGCCTCCCTCGTGAGGTTGGCAAGGTCCGAGGCCCTCCAGAAGAGAGCCCCCGAGCCCTGTCCGAGGAGGGCGCTGCTACGTCTTGAGCTTACGTTGGTTTTCCCCAAAGAGGAGAGGATGATGCAACAGAGTAGCGTAAGTATTTCCCTCAGTTTTTGAGAACCAAGGTATCAATCCAGTAGGAGGCCACGCGCGAGTCCCTCGTACCTACACAAAGCAAATAGATCCTTGCAACCAACGCGAATAGGGGTTGTCAATCCCTTCACGGTCACTTACGAGAGTGAGATCTGGTAGAGATGATAGATAATATTTTTGGTATTTTTGGTATAAAGATGCAAAGTAAAATAAAGGCAAAGTAAAGAGCAAAACAATAATAAAGCGTAGGAAGATTAATATGATGAAAATAGACCCGGGGGCCATAGATTTCAATAGTGGCTTCTCTCAAGAGCATAAGTATTTTACGGCGGGTGAACGAATTACTCTTGAGCAATTGACAGAATTGAGCATAGTTATGAGAGTATCTAGGTATGATCATGTATATAGGCATCACGTCCGAGACAAGTAGACCGACTCATGCCTGCATCTACTACTATTACTCCACTCATCGACCGCTATCCAAAGATGCATCTAGGGTATTAAGTTAATGAAAACATAGTAACGCCTTAAGCAAGATGACATGATGTAGAGGAATAAATTCATGCAATATGATAAATACCCCATCTTGTTATCCTCGATGGCAACAATACAATCGTGCCTTGCTACCCCTCATCCTTTGGGAAAGGACACCACAAGATTGAACCCAAAGCTATACACTTCTCCCATTGCAAGAACTACCAATCTAGTTGGCCAAACCAAACGGATAATTTGAAGAGACTTGTAAAGATAACTCAATCATACATAAAAGAATTCAGAAAAGATTCAAATATTGCTCATAGATAATCTTGATCATAAACCCACAATTCATCGGTCTCAACAAACACACCGCAAAAAGAAGATTACATCGAATAGATCTCCACGAGAGAGGGGGAGAACATTGTATTGAGATCCAAAAAGAGAGAAGAAGCCATCTAGCTACTAACTATGGACCCGAAGGTCTGAGGTAAACTACTCGCATTTCATCGGAGAGGCTATGATGATGATGTAGAAGCCCTCCATGGTGGAATCCTTCCCATGAGCTCGGACAGGCCCCAAGATGGGATCTCGTGGATACAGGAAGTTGCGGCGGTGGAATTAGGTTTTTGGCTCCGTGTTTGATCTGATGGGGGTACGTAGGTATATATAGGACGAAGAAGTACGTCGGTGGAGCCTCGAGGGGCCCACGAGGTAGGGGGCGCGCCCAAGGGGGGCGCCCTCCACCCTCGCGGCCGCCTCGGAGCTTTGTTGACGGTGGGTCCAAGTCTCCTGGGTCTTATCAGATGAGAAAATCACGTTCCCGAAGATTTCATTCCGTTTGGAGTCCATTTGATATTCCATTTCTTCGAAACACTGAAATAGGCAAAAAACAACAATCCTGGGCTAGGCCTCCGGTTAATAGGTTAGTCCCAAAAGTAATATAAAAGTGGAAAATAAAGCCCAATATAGTCCAAAACAATAGATAATATAGCATGGAGCAATCAAAAATTATAGATGCGTTGGAGACGTATCAGGCATCCCCAAGCTTAATTCATGCTCGTCCTCGAGTAGGTAAATGATAAAAAGAGAATTTTTTATGTGGAGTGCTATTTGGCATAATTTCAATGTAATTCTTCTTAATTGTGGTATGAATATTCAGATCCGAAAGATTCAAGACAAAAGTTCATATTGACATAAAAATAATAATACTTCAAGCATATTAACAAAGCAATCATGTCTTCTCAAAATAACATGGCCAAAAAAAGTTATCCCTACAAAATCATATAGTCTGGCTATGCTCTACCCCGATGACAAAGTATTTAAATCATGCACAACCCCGACGACAAGCCAAGCAATTGTTTCATACTTTTGACATTTTCAAAACTTTTTCAATCTTCACGCAATACGTGAGCGCGATCCATGGATATAGCACTATATGTGGAATAGAATGGTGGTTGTGGAGAAGACAAAAAGAGGGAAGATAGTCTCACATCAACTAGGCGTATCAATGTTTCATACTTTTGACATTTTCAAAACTTTTTCAATCTTCACGCAATACGTGAGCGTGAGCCATGGATATAGCACTATATGTGGAATAGAATGGTGGTTGTGGAGAAGACGAAAAGAGGGAAGATAGTCTCACATCAACTAGGCGTATCAAAGGGCTATGGAGATGCCCATCAATAGATATCAATGTGAGTGAGTAGGGATTGCCATGCAACGGATGCACTAGAGCTATAAGTATATGAAAGCTCAACCAATGAAACTAAGTGGGTGTGCATCCAACTCGCTTGCTCACGAAGACCTAGGGCAATTTGAGGAAGCCCATCATTGGAATATACAAGCCAAGTTCTATAATGAAAAATTCCCACTAGTATATGAAAGTGACAAAACGAGAGACTCTCTATTATGAAGATCATGGTGCTACTTTGAAGCACAAGTGTGGTAAAAGGATGGTAACATTGTCCCTTCTCTCTTTTTCTCTCACTTTTTTTATTGGGCCTTTCCCTTTTTTTATGGCCTCTTTTTTTTCGTCCGGAGACTCATCCCGACTTGTGGGGGAATCATAGTCTCCATCATCCTTTCCTCACTTGGGACAATGCTCTAAAAATGATGATCATCACACTTTTATTTTTCTTACAACTCAACAATTACAACTCGATACTTAGAACAAAATATGACTCTATGTGAATGCCTCCGGCGGTGTACCGGGATATGCAATGACTCAAGAGTGACATGTATGAAAGAATTATGAACGGTGGCTGTGCCACAAATACGATGTCAACTACATGATCATGCTAGCAATATGACAATAATGGAGCGTGTCATAATAAATGGAACGGTGGAAAGTTGCATGGCAATATATCTCGGAATGGCTATGGAAATGCCATGATAGGCAGGTATGGTGGCTGTTTTGAGGAAGGTTTATGGTGGGTGTATGATACCGGCGAAAAGTGCGCGGTATTAGAAAGGCTAGCAATGGTGGAAGGGTGAGAAAAGTGCGTATAATCCATGGATTCAACATTAGTCATAAAGAACTCATATACTTATTGCAAAAATCTACAAGTTATCAAAGCAAAGTATTATGCGCATGCTCCTAGGGGGATAGATTGGTAGGAAAAGACCATCGCTCGTCCCCGACCGCTACCCATAAGGAAGACAATCAATAAATAAATCATGCTCCGACTTCATCACATAACGGTTCACCATACGTGCATGCTACGGGAATCACAAACTTTAACACAAGTATTCCTCAAATTCACAACTACTCAACTAGCATGACCCTAATATTATCACATCCATATCTCAAAACAATTATCAAGCATCAAACTTTTCTTAGTATTCAACACACTCAAAAGAAAGTTTTACAAATCTTGAATACCAAGCATATTATTATTAAGCAAATTACCATGCTATTTAAGACTCTCAAAATAATCTAAGTGAAGCATGAGAGATCAATAGTTTCTTTTAAAAAAATCCACCACCGTGCTCTAAAAGATATAAGTGAAGTACTAGAGCAAAACTATAAAGCTCAAAAGATATAAGTGAAGCACATAGAGCAAAACTATCAAGCTCAAAAGATATAAGTGAAGCACATAGAGTATCTAACAAATTCCAATTCATGTATGGCTCTCTCAAAAGGTGTGTACAGCAAGGATGATTGTGGTAAACTAACAAACAAAGACGCAAATAATACAAGACGCTCCAAGCAAAACACATATCATGTGGTGAATAAAAATATAGCTCCAAGTAAAGTTACCGATGGAAGTGGACGAAAGAGGGGATGCCTTCCGGGGCATCCCCAAGCTTTGACTTTTTGGTGTCCTTGGATTATCTTGGGGGTGCCATGTGCATCCCCAAGCTTAGGCTCTTGCCACTCCTTGTTCTATAATCCATAAAAAAAATTCACCCAAAACTTGAAAACTTCACAACACAAAACTGAACAAAATTCTCGTGAGCTCCGTTAGCGAAAGAAAACAAAAGATCACTTCAAGGTACTGTAATAAACTCATTCTTTATTTATATTGGCGTTAAACCTACTGTATTCCAACTTCCCTATGGACCATAAACTGTTTTACTAGCCATAGATTCATCAAAATAAGCAAACAACACACAAAAAACAGAATCTGTCAAAAACAGAACAGTCTGTAGTAATCTGTAACTAACGCAAACTTCTGGAACTCCAAAAATTCAGACAAAATAGGAAGACCTAGGCAATTTGTTTATTGATCAGCATCAATTGGAATCACTATTTTATCATGTTCTGGTGATTTTTAACAATTGTTTTCGTAAACTGAAAGTTTCTGGATACAACAAGATCAAATAACTATTATCCAAGAAGATCCTATAGGTTTAACTTGGCACAAACACTAATTAAAACATAAAACCACATCTAAACAGAAGGTAGATGGATTATTTATTCCTAATCAGAAACAAAAACAAAAAAACTAAAAATAAAATTGGGTTGCCTCCCAACAAGCGCTATCATTTAACGCCCCTAGCTAGGCATAAAAGCAAGGATAGATCTAGGTATTGCCATCTTTGGTAGGAAATCCATAAGTGGCTCTCATGATAGATTCATATGTTAATTTTATTTTCTTCCTAGGGAAGTGTTCCATGCCTTTCTTTAATGGAAATTGGAATCTAATATTCCCTTCTTTCACATCAATAATTGCACCAATTGTTCTAAGGAAAGGTCTACCAAGAATAATAGGACATTAAGGATTGCAATCTATATCAAGAACGATAAAGTCTACGGGCACATAATTCCTATTTGCAAAAATAAGAACATAATTAATTCTTCCCATAGGTTTCTTAATAGTGGAATCCACAAGGTGCAAATTTAGAGAGCATTCATCAAAATCACGGAAATCTAGCAAACCACACAAAGTTTTGGGAATAGTGGAAACACTAGCACCCAAATCACATAAAGCATAGAATTCATGATCCTTAATCTTAATTTTAATAGTTGGTTCTCACTCATCATAAAGTTTTCTAGGGATGGAGACTTCCAACTCAAGTTTTTCCTCATAAGATTGCATCAAGGCATCAACGATATGTTTAGTAAACGCTTTATTTTGACTATAGGCATGCGGAGAATTTAGCACATATTGCAACAAGGAAATACAATCAATTAAAGAGCAACTTTCATAATTAAATTCCTTGAAATCCAAAATAGTGGGTTTAGCAACATCTAAGGTTTTACTTTCTTTAATCCCACTTTTATCAATTTTAGCATCATACTTTAAAAGCTCCGAATTTTTAGAACGCCTTCTAGGTAAATATGACTCATATTCAATCTCATCACTATCAAGATTCATATTGCAAAACAAAGATTTAATGGGAGACACATCAATAACTTCTATATCTTCATCTTGATTTTCATGGAAATTGGAAGAACACGCTTTAATAAAGGCATCTTTCATAGCACGCATCTTAGCGGTTCTTTCCTTGCACTCATCAATGAAAATTCTCATGGATTTGAGAGACTCATTGATATCATGCTTAGGAGGAATAGATCTAAGCTTTAAAGAATCAACATCAAGAGAAATTCTATCAACGTTCCTAGCCAATTCATCAACTTTAAGTAATTTCTCTTCAAGCAAAGCATTAAAATTCTTTTGTGAACTCATAAACTCTTTAACACTATTCTCAAATTCAAAGGGCATCTTATTAAAATTTCCATAAGAGTTGTTGTAGGAATTTCCATAATTATTAGAAGGATTACTAGGATAGGGCCTAGGATTAAAATTCCCTCTATATGCGTTGTTACCAAAATTATTCCTACCAACAAAATTCACATCCATAGATTCATTATTATTCTCAATCAAAGTAGACAAAGGCATATCATTAGGATAAGAAGAAACACTCTTGGTAGCAAATAATTTCATAAGTTCACCCATTTTTCCACACTAAACATTGATTTCTTCTATCGCATGCACTTTTTTATTAGTAGATCTTTCAGTGTGCCATTGAGAATAATTAACCATAATATTATCTAGGAGTTTAGTAGCATCTCCTAAAGTGATTTCCATAAAAGTGCCTCCCGCGGCCGAATCTAAAAGATTTGTAGAGGCAAAATTCAATCCGGCATAATTTTTTTGTATAGTCATCCACAAATTCAAACCATGAGTAGGGCAATTACGTATCATTAATTTCATTCTCTCCCAAGCTTGTGCAACATGTTCATGATCAAGTTGCTTAAAATTCATAACATCGTTTCTAAGAGAGATGATCTTAGCGGGAGGAAAATACTTAGAGATAAAAGCATCTTCGCACTTGTTCCAAGAATCAATACTATTTTTAGGCAAAAACGAAAACCAAGCTTTAGCACGATCTCTAAGCGAAAAAGGAAATAACTTCAATTTAACAACATCTTTGTCAACATCTTTCTTCTTTTGCATATCACACAAATCCACGAAGCTATTTAGATGAGTAGCGACATCTTCACTGGGAAGGCCGGCAAATTGATCTTTCATAACAAGATTCAATAAATCAGCATTGATTTCACACGATTCAGTATTGGCAAGAGGATCAATCGGAGTGCTAAGGAAATCATTATTGTTGGTATTGGTAAAGTCACACAATTTGGTATTATCTTGAGCCATAGTGACAAGCAAGCAATCCAACACACGAGCAAATAGAAAAAGGCAAGCGAAAAGAGAGGAGGAGATTGGGAAAGAGAGGGCGAATAAAACAGCAAGGGTGAAGTGGGGGAGAGGAAAACGAGAGGCAAATGGCAAATAATGTAATGCGAGAGATAAGGGATTTTGATGGGTACTTGGTATGTTGACTTGTGCGTAGACTCCCCGACAACGGCGCCAGAAATCCTTCTTGCTACGTCTTGAGCTTGCGTTGGTTTTCCCCGAAGAGGAGAGGATGATGCAGCAGAGTAGCGTAAGTATTTCCCTCAGTTTTTGAGAACCAAGGTATCAATCCAAGAGGAGGCCACGCCATGAGTCCCTCGTACCTACACAAAGCAAATAGCTCCTCGCAACCAACGTGAATAGGGGTTGTCAATCCCTTCACGGTCACTTACGAGTGAGATCGATAGAGATGATAGATAATATTTTGGTATTTTTGGTATAAATATGCAAAGTAAAATAAAGGCAAAGTAAAGAGCAAAGCAATAATAAAGCGTAGGAAGATTAATATGATGAAAATAGACCCGGGGGCCATAGATTTCACTAGTGGCTTCTCTCAAGAGCATAAGTATTTTACGGCGGGTGAACGAATTACTCTTGAGCAATTGACAGAATTGAGCATAGTTATGAGAGTATCTAGGTATGATCATGTATATAGGTATCACGTCCGAGACAAGTAGACCGACTCACCTTTGCATCTACTACTATTACTCCACTCATCGACCGCTATCCAAAGATGCATCTAGAGTATTAAGTTAATGAAAACATAGTAACGCCTTAAGCAAGATGACATGATGTAGAGGAATAAATTCATGCAATATGATAAATACCCCATCTTGTTATCCTCGATGGCAACAATACAATGCGTGCCTTGCTACCCCTACTGTCACTGGGAAAGGACACCACAAGATTGAACCCAAAGCTAAACACTTCTCCCATTGCAAGAACTACCAATCTAGTTGGCCAAGCCAAATGGATAATCCGAAGAGACTTGTAAAGATAACTCAATCATACATAAAAGAATTCATAAAAGATTCAAATATTGCTCATAGATAATCTTGATCATAAACCCACAATTCATTGGTCTCAACAAACACACTGCAAAAAGAAGATTACATCGAATAGATCTCCACGAGAGAGGGGGAGAACATTGTATTGAGATCCAAAAAGAGAGAAGAAGCCATCTAGCTACTAACTATGGACCCGAAGGTCTGAGGTAAACTACTCACACTTCATCGGAGAGGTTATGATGATGACGTAGAAGCTCTCCATGGTGGAATCCTTCCGTGAACTCGGAACAGGCCCCAAGATGGGATCTCGTGGATCTGAGGAAGTTGCGGCGGTGGAATTAGGTTTTGGCTCCGTGTCGATCGTGACGGTGCGTGAGGTATATATAGGAGGAAGAAATGCGTCGGTGGAGCCTCGAGGGCCCACGAGGTAGGGGCACGCCCTAGGGGGTGCCCTCCACCTCGTGGCCGCCTCGAGCTTTCTTGACGGAGGTCCAAGTCTCCTGGTCTTATCCGTTGAGAAAATTACGTTCAAGATTTCATTCCGTTTGGACTCCGTTTGATATTCCGTTTCTTGAAACACTGAAATAGGCAAAAACAACAATTACAGGCTGGGCCTCCGGTTAATAGGTTAGTCCCAAAAGTAATATAAAAGTGGAAAATAAAGCCCAATATAGTCCAAAACAATAGATAATATAGCATGAAGCAATCAAAATTATAGATACGTTGGAGACGTGTCGGTAGGCGCGCGCCTTCCTATGCGATGGAGGAGGCGCCCGGGGCGGGACGCCGATCTGATGAGGCTCTGCCGACGCCATCCTCCCGAGGTCCCAGGGCGCAACTGCTTCTTCTTGGGGATGGCCTCCGGAGGGCCCTCACTTTTGCTGTCGGGGTCGTCGATTGCTGCAGCTCGGAAGGCGCACTCAAGGGAGCACACCGCATCTCTCTCTTCACATGGGACCGTGATGATTCCTCCGCTTCCCGGCATCTTGAGGACGTTGTAGCCGTGATGAGTGACTGCCATGAACTTGGCCAGGGCCGGATACCCGAGGATGGCGTTGTACGGCAGGCGAATGTGCGCGACGTCGAAGTCGATGAGATCGGTGCGGTAATTTTTGCGCTCTCCGAAGGTGACAGGCAGGCAGACCTGCCCTATCGGTGTGGTGGAACCGTCGGTCACTCCTGAGAAAGGTTTGGTAGGCTGGAGCTGCTCATACGGCACTTGGAGGTTGTTGAACGTGTCGACGGATAGGACGTTGAGCCCTGCGCCGCCGTCGATGAGGGTCTTGGTAACCTGCACATTGCTGATGACTGGGGAACACAACATCGGGAGGGCGTCGGCGGTGGCCGCGCACTTGAGCTGATCTGCCGAGTTGAAAGTGATGGCGCATTGGGACCACTTGAGCGGGTGTGTGACCTTGAGCTTGGGGAGCACCGCGTTCACCCCGCGAGCGAACTGTGTTGAAGATGCGCTGAGAGGCTGGGGCCTGGGTGCCTCCCAAGATGCATGCGATTGCACGCGGCTCCTGGAAGCCCCCAGCCCCCTCGTCCTGATGGTGGTCGTCGTTCCTTCTTGGTGGCGGCAGCGGGGGAAGACCGGCATTGCCTTGGGGGCGATCCTCACGAGGCTGGTCCCTCCAGGCGCCCTCGCGAGGATGGTCCTGCCAGCGGTCCTCACGAGGCCTGTCGCGCCATTCCTGGCGCGGGCCACGGTCGTCCCAGCGTCCGCCTCCACGTCCTCCTCAACGGCCGTAGCCCCGGTCGCTGCGCTCGGGGCGTCGACCGAAGCGTCCTTCTCGTATGGCTCTGAGCTCTTGGCGATCGGCCGGTGTTGTGGGTGTTCAGGTTGTGGAAGGCGCAGAACGGTCGGCTGTTCTTGGATGACTCGGGCTGATCTCTGCCCCGCTTGGTGTCGGGCTCCGCTGCTAGCACTGCTGCTTCCTTGCACTTCACGTCCTTGGCCTTGGCCTTCTTCTTCTCCGCTCCTGCAGCTGGTAGCTCGAGGAGGGAGAGGCGCCCCTCCTCAGCTCTTGCGCACTTGGTCGCCAGGTTGAACAGCTCCTAAGATGTGCAGAGCTCCTCGTGGATAGCGAGCTCTTCCTTCATCTTGACGTCACGGACACCGTCTGAGAACGCGGAGATGATGGCCTCGTCCGTGACCTTGGGGATCTTGAGGCGGGTGTTGTTGAAGCGCTGGATGTACTTCTGGAGGGTCTCTTCTGGTTGTTGCTTGATGCGGCGCAGGTCACTCGCGGTCGGAGGGCGGTCGTGAGTGCCCTGGAAGTTGGCGACGAAGCGGTCGCGCATCTCGTCCCAGAAGGAGATCGAGCCGTGTTGCGGTTCAGGAGCCGAGAGCGGGCTCCATCCTTGAGAGCCATGGAAACCCGATTCGCCATGACTTTCTCGCGCCGTTGGCGCTTTGATGCTCAGCTCATAGAGCTGCAGAACTCAGCGGGTCGGCGGTGCCGTCGGCGCGAGGCGATCCGGCTTGAACTTGCTCGCCAAAGCGAGCTGCGCGGCTCGGGGGTGAAGGCGCGGCAGCCGGCTGTGGTTGCTGGGGCCCGCTTTGGAGGTGGAGCTTGGTCTTGATGAGGTCCGCGTGGCGCCGCCGCGGGCGGTGCGCGGTCTTGACGAGGTGGCGCGGGTGCAACTTCTCGCGGCCGAGGGATTTCATGGCAACTTCTCTCTTCGCGCGCGGGCACCGGGTGTGGCGGATCACGCCGTGGGGCTGCGCGCCTTGGTGCCAAGGCACCGTCTTTGGGCAGAGGTGGTGGAGGCGCTCCATGAGCCTCATCGCCCGTGGCTGGTTGAGGGTGAGGTAGAGAGAGGGACGGCGCCGGGAAGCCCCCCGCGGCGCGGACGAGCTCGGCGACGCGGTCGAGCCACTCCTCGTAGAGGTCGTCGACTTGGCGGTAGCGCAGGAGTTCGTTTGTGGCGAGGAGTGCGGACCACGCCTCCATGGGAGCGCGGCGTGCGTGAGACGAGGAACCGGCCGGGGTCAGCGATGGAGTGGCGGTGCGGCCGTCCTGCCGCACTGAAGGATGCAGCGAGGACGCCTGATGCTCGTTCCCCGCCAGGCCGGTGGCAGCGTTGGCGGCGGGAGACGAAGAACGACGAGGTGGCCCGCCGACGGGAGCCGTCTGAGCAACGCGGGCGGTAAGGGCAGCCCGACGCTCAGCTCGAGCACGGCGAGCGTCCGCCATGGAGACGACAGAGCGATGGAGCGACGAACTGATGGAAGGGAAGCTACGGCGCACCCCTACCTGGCGCGCCAAATGTTGGATGTGGGGTTCCGGCAAACCCTTAAGGTTCGAACACTGGGGTGCGCGCGAAGTCTTTCCCTCCTACCGATCTACGCCCTAGCTCGCTCAGATCTCGCGGACGAACTCAACGAACTCACAACACAAAGAGACACGGGATTTATACCGGTTCGGGCCACCGTTGTAGTGTAATCCCCTACTCCAGTGTGGTGGTGGTGGATTGCCTCTTTGGGCTGATGATGAACAGTACAGTGGGAAGAACAGCCTCCTGAGGTTGAGGTGTTCTTGTGCTTGGTGACTTAGCGGGTGAGAGCTGGGTGAACTGCTCGATCCCCCTACGGTGGTGGCTAGCTCTACTTATATAGGCCCTGGTCCTCTTCCCAAATATTGAGCGGGGAGGGATCCAACAACGACGGGCAAATTTGAAGGGGACAGCTAGTACAAGCTATCCTGACAAAAGTGGTCTTCGCCTGCAAAAGGCTCTGGTGGTGACGCCATCTTGGGCTCCACGATGACCTCCATCTTGCCGTCCTCCTGGTCTGGGTCTCGTTGCACCGATATTGCAACTTTTGCCTGATCCCTCGGTACTCCTCGCCTGCGCTAGCCTCCTTAGCACCAAAGAGGAAACAAGGACGCTGCGCGTGCTGGCGCCCGCCTGGCGCCCGCCTGGTGTCGATCGTCATGGCTCACGTCACGAGAGCCTCGTGAGGTTTGCCCCGCCTTGATATCTCCGCTCCTTGTGAGCCTGCCTGACTAGGCCACTCCTAAGGAGGTCTTGTGTCGTCCGCCTCGCGAGGCTTGGCCCCTCGCGAGGGTCTTGGATGCCTTGTTGATGAAGACGGGCCGTGCGGCCTGCTGGCTTAGCCACGCCGTGGGCCGCAGGGGCAAGTCTGGGGACCCCCATTCCCAGAACACCGACACATTCATTCTCTGAACCACCAGTTCGCAGTGTATCAGTGATACCTGGTTGCTCCATGTGCACGACAACGTATGGAATCCCATTGTACCTAGTGGCGTAGTATAAATGCTCCCATGCTCTCTCTTTGGCCGCCCTTTGCCATTTTCGAAGTTGTCATTGTCTCCCTTGCCAGCATCGGCACCCGCGAATCGTGTCCGGCGGGAATCCAAGGAGGCTACAACGTCGAAAATCACTCCTCCATTGATGCGGGCTATAAATTGGAGGTGTGCGGAGTCCAGGCAGATCTAGCGGCCGCGCTCCGGTTGCTGCTCGCCACGCCCTAATCCTCCTCGAGAACATGAGTGGAGGATGGAGGGGCCGATCTTGCGGCAAAAATCTCGGATCCAGGGAGGTAGGCGTTGGATCTGGTGCGTCCAAGCGAGATGATACGGGGGAGGTGGGAGCTCGCCGTCGAGATGGAGGGAGGAGCTTGTCGGCGATGATCCCTAAACACTTATGCTTTTTTTCTTTCTTTCGCGGCGAGAGTTGGGAGCGAAATTACTAAACAGTATAACAGAGCCACCTACGAGGTCACACAGTGATTTGACACTTTAGACCGTCCGATCAGCTCAATCAACGTTCTGGATCATTCCGTCATACCACAGCGTCCCCGCAGCCGTTTCTACCACCCGTCACTTCCGGTCCCGGCCGGACCAAACGGTAATGGGCTGCTACTCCGAAGGTCGATCTAGGCGGCCTCCCGTTCACCGATGTAGAATACATGCGACGGCGGTGACAGCTTCCTCACAACACGGCATGCACTCCCTGTCCTCCCATCCTTCATCCCCGTCCGTACAACGGGGTGCTTGCTGCAGGGGAAGAAAAAGGGGCGGTGAAGGAGAGGCGTGTGCCAAGGTCGTCCTTGCCCTCTGGCCTTTAGCCCCTTCGTCACTTTCATCAGCGGGATCTGCGGCTCAAAGTCAATCTCTGGTGACAACGGTGGATTTCTCTCCCCAGCGTGCGCACTTGGGGAGGCAAACGCTCACGAGCCACGAGGAAGATAGAAGCTCTGCATGTCCCTTTTCCTTCTGCTTTCTCTCAACTTCAATCTGAGAATAGTGCAGATTTGATTATTACCTTTGATTTGGTGTAGGTATTTTGTTCACTAATTCTCACAGATCTGTTCGAGTTTGTTATCATTTTCATATACCTGTCCTGAATAGCTGACGGACTTCAGGATTGCGGACGCACAGCGTGAAAATAATGATTTTTAGTTCTTAATTCTAATTCTATGTCTACCTGCAGTGCGTCATGTTCAAAGACGTACATTCCCATCCTCCCATTCATTAGAAACGAAGGTTAGCATTCTTATGGAACTGCGGGTTTTACTATTTTACACACCTTCATCCACTTATGTAAAAGTAAAGAAAATATATTAAATGCTTGCTAATAAAAATATTGTATACAAACGGAGTGTTTGCATACCGGATGAACATATAGCCGAACAACTATGCGTTTTTATATTTCAAAACTCTCCATCTTGTTCATTACAGGTATGAGCCCTAACTAGACCTTAAGTTTAGATCCATGTCCTGCAACAAAGGGCAGTTTTAAGCTTGGTGTTCAAGTGACATTACATAAAAAAGCATTGGTGTTTTACTGCTTTAGAATTGGACTATATTTTTTTGTCGGTAGTATAGAATAGAACCAATATTACGTATTCAAGTAGATAGGGCCTTTCAATATTTAATCTTTCTCTATGGCCCTGGACTTGAGTAACAATAATTTGAACCATTTCCATTATATTAATTGTTTGGAATTTCAACAGTTTTTAAATATATTTTTGTTGAAAACAGGCGGGCGCGGCAAAGCGCGCATTCATGGTCCAGTGTATTCTTCTAAGTGGGATTATGTGGGCTACCGAGGGCTTATCTACTTATTCCGTAAACAGCTGGCACTCATCCGCGGACGTCCACGTATATGATTATGCGGGGTAAATTACGGGACTCCGCGGGTAGCCCATTTTCATTTATAGGCTGAATTAAAATATGTAATCTTTATATACTACTCCTATGTGCGATCCATATTATTTATTGCTGAAATAGATGTGATCGGAAGAGTATATGTGTAGTATTATAAGTTTGCAAATCGGCAATGCCATCCTGGTATGCAACCCGTCAGTACCACTGTACCTGTAAAAAAGTTCCTCACTGGACGGCCGTGAGCTCATCCACGTCAGCGCGCATCACGCGTCCACGCCCACGTCATTGCCTGCGCCGGGTTGCACTCGCACCATGGTCGAAGGGGGTAGAACCGTCAGACCAAAATAACCACCCACCCCATTCTCTTCTCCCCGCAAGCCCGAGACCCGCACCCATCTCGCGTCCTCCTCTTTCCCCTCCCGACTCGCAGCTTCGTAAGTCGGTCGCCGCATCCCCTTCCTCTCCAAGTCCCCGCCGCAAACCCTAGACCCCCGATCGAGCCGAGCCCCATTCCGGTACGCCCCGATCGGCCTCGCATCCTCTCCCACCCCCAATTTGGGCGCATTTTCTGCGTTTTTTTCGTGATTTTTACCTGAGGTGGTGGTGGTGGTGAGCAGGCAGGCGGGCAGGGCGGCGCAGGGATGTTCTTCTCCGGCGACCCGACGTCGAGGAAGCGGGTGGACCTGGGCGGGCGGAGCAACAAGGAGCGCGACCGCCAGGTGCTGCTCGAGCAGACGCGCGAGGAGCGGCGCCGCCGCCTCGCACTTCGCCTCCAGAACTCCTCCGCCACCAAGATCCAGGTATGTTTGCAGCTACGCGCGAGTAGTCGGTGAATCGTGATTGCGAGGTGTGGGGTCTTCGTTGCGAGCAGGTTGGCGCTCGAGAGTCGAGGGAGGGTTTATGCGTTTCTCCAGTGCGTTGAGAGTTCACACTTGAGATCCAGTCCTTTGATCATTTTGGCCTTGGAGGGGTGTTTCGGTTCGTGTGGTCGGAGCGGAGAGCCATGCCACTTTAGAGCTTAGCTGTGGAGCCTGTGTGCCTTCTCGGCATTGTGTAAAGTTTTAGCTTGAAAAGTTCTACTGGATGCATCATATCGTTAGTGTATTTAATATGTATGTGTGCGTGATCACCTTGGTAGAGTGGATACGTTGTAGTAGGCTTGTCGCAACACCTACCGGCATGCTCTATTTATTTATTTGTTTTGGCATGGTGTGTCAAGGACATTTGGGGGGATTCGGGTTGCGTAGACTGTAGAGGAAATATAGTGGTTTGTATTACTTCGCAGGGTGTGATGTGGCAAATCAAGCGTGGTATGCATGTGCTCCGCTTGGGGTCACGAGCGTTGATAGTTGAGAAACTTAAATGATCTCCATTTTTGGTTTGTCCGCTTTATGTTTAAAAAGTTCATGCACGTTGTGCACTTTCATGGACTACGGATAACAGTTAACCTAACTTTTTGTTAAACCGCCATCCTGTTTCTAGTGACAAACTGTCGCGCTGCCCTTTTCCTATATATGTCCCAAGGATTTTTTGAGCTCCACGTGTGTTTTCCTAGATACATACATTCCATGTTCTCAAAATGGAACTTGACTAATTATGAGCTGCAGAAATGCTTCAGAGGGAGGAAGGCGTTCGAATTGGCACGCTCGGAAGTTCGAAAGAACTTTTGTTCTACTTTTGGGGAACACTGCCAGAGGGTAGATAGGTAAGCATTACACCAAAGATTAAATTTATCTTTTTTTTGCCTCTCTCTGACTATCTTGTTACTAAATCAGGAACTGCTTTGGCAATAATTCTGATTTTCTTCGCCAATTGCTGTTCTTCTTCAATGCAAGTAAAGACAGTGATATTGCTATACTTTCTCAAGTCTGCAGCTTACTTCTGCAGTATGTTAAGCATGGTATGTATCATGCTACTGTTTACGAATGTTTGGCTATTCATTGTATTGTATGCAACTATTATCCTTCTGCTTCTTAGGACTTATGGTGCCCTTAAGCATATATGCTAAGTTCCTAGTGCCATTGGGTATTGACCCTCTCTCTCTCTATTGATCAGAGATTATTTTATCTCAGTTTCTTTAGTATATGTTCATCCATCCCTGTATGATACTGCAATACAGGTATCTTATTCTCAACTGAGAGCCTTATTCCTGAGCTGATTAGCACCGTCCTGTTTTCCTAGGCACAAAGACCTATTTTTTGTTAACTATGTTTCGTGAGTAACATTCAACTGATGTGAAGTTAAAGTTTCTCTTAACTTTGATGTTATTGATTCATCTGCGAAGTCCCTCCCATAGTCAGTTATTAGACATTTCTAGATAATACAATATATTGTCTGCTTACTCTACTAGTGTGCAGCCTCATCAGCATGTTATTGTTCCTTTTCACTGAATACCTCATCGACATGATACTATTTTTCACTACTATGGCACTGGCTATAAATTTTCTTTTGCCTTTTGTTGTAGGGGATGTTATAAGTCTCTTTGCGGGTGTAGATTACTCCTCAGTGGAACCAGTTGTAATTCATAGGGTTAAAAGACTTGCACTCATCTGTGTGCATGCTGTTCATCAGAAGAGGTGGGTTCAAAAATCGAATGCTGGTACTTAAATATTTCTTTAGGATGTTCTTGTTTTTTATGGCACATTTCAAAAATTAGATTTATTCATCTTAAGTGGAGGATGAATACTCCCTGAAGTATTGTTTCTGTGCATGACTAAGTTCCAACAACAAGGATTCATTAAATCAAAAAAATTGAATGAATTTCATTAACAGAACATTTTTTACCCCGATCTTACAATTTCTTCTGAATATACAACTGCGTTGAACCAAACATTCAGTTAGCATCTCATGCGAGGGAAGTCTTACACCTTAATATGGTATAAATTTCATTTTGTGATGTCAGTAGAGGAAAACTATGCTGGATATATTTGCTTTGTTGTATTGGTATTGTGCCTATTCACTTTGTTTCTTATGTCCTGCTTCATTTTTCTTTCTGTAATTGTGTAGCTCATCTCCAGGCTCGTGGAGATGCTATTTTTCTATCTCACCCAAATGAAATGAACAACACTTCATTTGACTTATTTATTGTATTTTGATAGGCATGATTGGAATAATCAACTTTTGATGTCAGTGCAAAGCACATCAATGCCTTTTGTCCAATTACTAGAAGCTGTGGCTTGTTTGATAAATCCTAAACTGCCGTGGAACTGCAAAGTAGTTGGGTATCTTCAGCAGAAAAAGATTTATTGCTTATTTCGGGGAATTATCAGTGCAGTACCGGTATGTTCTATTCCAGTATGGGCTGATATTTTGTTGTTACCAGCGTCTCTACTTTTTTAGGGAACTTATTGACCACAATATATAATCATTGAATAAGTCTGCTTTCAGTTGAAGGAATATGCCTGTATCAATACTTTCTTCTAATCATACATACCGACCTTTTCCATGATCAGTATGCTCACATAGTTCTTTATCACTCGCACATATCTGTATACATCCTACTACAAGGTGTTGTTACTATCCCGACATACAACCTAAACTAATATAATATATTCATTTATCACTTTGGCTATACTCATCTCGTAGTTCTAAGATTCATCTCCAAAGCAATTACAACTTTACAAGGCAATGAACCACACGATGGAAAGTGAAACTTGAATACAAAGAGAATGCATTTAGTTTTTATTTAGTATTTGTCTTTAAAAACTCGAAGTGATAAACTTCTATTCTCTTGGCAAACAAACATAAAGAAAGCATGGCAACAGCTATTATTAGCTTGGTTCTGATTTGCATTCGTTGGTATGTCCAAGTGCAGTAGCGTTTAGTTATTCTTCTTTGATTTGTTTTGTGATGGATCTGATTGTTATCCAGCAAAATGCAAGAAATATGGAGCACTGTGATATATCTGCGCTGGAGCAAGTTCTCATGCTTACTGCTTCACATGTTGGTGATAGTCAATGTTGTTGTCCAGCTGTGGATCCAAGATGGAGTTTTTCCTCGCAGCTTCTATCCATTCCTTTTCTCTGGCATCGTTTGCCACACTTCAAGAAGGTGAGCTGTTTCCATGATTTCTTTTCGATATATCTTTTTTCCTCAAGACAAACTTACGCATTGAGAACATATAAACTGCAAAATGTTTTGTTTGATGCTGCAAATACAACAACTGTCATTGCATCTGAATTAGACTGTCTCCGAATATGAAGCTTTATTATGGATTTTTATAATTTCTCCATTAGAAACTTCTTCAATGAGTGATGTGCTTTAACTAATTATTTCAATGACTGTATCTTTGATCATTCTTATTGCTTGTCACTCCAGGTTTTCTCTGCTAATGGGCTCAGCAAATACTATATTCATCAGATAGCTTGCTATTTGCCCAGTCGTGCTGATGTTCTCCCTAATGATATATCAGCTAAACAGCCAGGATATGCGTGTGTTCTTGCAAATGTACTCGAAGCTGCAACTTGGATTTTGTCCGAACCAAAGTTCGCTTCTGATAGAGTACGTGTCTACTGCTTCTACCTTTCGAGTTGCTACATCATTTTGTTTAGTTAGCGGGTAACTGACGATATTAAAGAAGGGCAAAATGTTTAAAAGGACCCTATAATTAGGGGCAGTATCAGTTAGGTTCCTGTACATGAAAACATTCTTTGCAAGTCGTGGTCTACTTCCAAAAGCATTACGTAGGTGGTTAGGCCCCAGTGTTTGCTTTTACACATTTATTTTTTCTTTTCCAATTTTTGAGCCATGGCTGGAAGTTTGAGTCGGCAGGGAAATTTATTTCCTCCATGACAATTGCTATCCTATTTTCCTTCTCGAGTTAACATTTATGAGAATGATTGTGTTACATGAATTATGCACTTTACATATATTTTTTCTACCGTCTATTCTTCATACAAGTGGGATTGATGCGGAGTGGAAAAATGCCAGTGACAAAATGGAAAAGCTTCCATGTAACTAAATGTTGTCATACTGCAGATATTCCCTGAATTTTTTGTGTCGAAGTTGCAGCAAGGCTTTTGTAGGTTCTAGCTCTTATTGTGTCAACTGTTAAGCTTGTGTTACACTGCAAATCCTTAATTGACCATATATGTTGTTCATTATATATGTCTCTTCAGTATTCTCTTGTAATATTTTATGCTGGTTCTTTTGATTTATATGATGAGCATTTATTTGTGTCAAAGGATTCCCAAGCAAATGTGTTTTTCTGCTTGTTGTGATGCTTTACATGTATGTATATATCGTTGACATTTCGTTTTCACATATGTGATGTTATCATCTTGGTTGTGGAGCTACTTTTTTTTCCATTTTCTGTTGCATGTTTGTTTGTGGATAGTTGAAGCCATATTAATTATTATATGATATGATTTTTCTGTATATGTTCTTTCCAAATCAGGCGGCTGACATCATTGCTGTTTCCACATCATTATTGGATGCGTTGCCGACGATCACTTCAGCTACCGAAAGTAAGCTACACGGCCGCAAACAAATCAGCTTCCATCTTTTGGTAGTATAGTTTGTTAGTGTTTATGCAGCATCTTATTGTCATTAATTTGTATTGGGGCTCCTTGTGATAGTGAGAAAATTCTTGTAAACTGCAATTCATTTTACCTGATTTTTTAAAGCATCTTTTCTGTTATAAGTTATTGCGATTATATGACTTATTATTTTGGTTATACAAAACTTGGAAGTAGAACAAAAGAATATTAATATAATTTGGTCTTTTGGCTTAAGATGTGTTCTTATTGGACAACCCCTTAACTTTTAAGTATCTTTCAGTAATGGAGTCTTATGTCAGCTGTGTTTCTTTATGGACTATGTACAGGGGCAGATGATGACGATGACATGGCCATGGATGTCGATGTTAAAGATGAGCTTGATATTGATTTGCAAAAACAGATAATGGCAGCATTTGATTCAAATACAAAGTTACTTGAACATTTGGTAAGCAGAACACCCATACCTTCAAAGTTATAGGGTTCCATATTTTTCTTTCTCCTGTTTGACCCTAACCTGTATCATGCATAGGTGAATGCTCTGTTCACAGGCACCTTAAGCACAAACTATTCTGATCCATCTGGGCCATCAGATGCTGAAGTGGAAGCTGTAGGGTCTATCTGTGCTTTTCTTCATGTCATGTTCAGCACATTGCCACTGGATGTAACTATGACTGCGCTGGCCTATCGTACTGACATTGTTCCTGCACTATGGAACTTTATAAAGCGATGCCATGAAAACCAAAGATGGCCATATTTTTCGAAGTATATCTCTCCTTTGCCTGTAGATGCTCCTGGTTGGCTCCTGCCTGTGTCTGTATTCTGTCCCATATACAAGTAAGACAGCTTATTTCAATTTGTCATGAACTGTTGCTTGCCAATCCTTAATTTGGTTTTCGTGCTTTTCTTGTGAGGGACACATTATTAATGCTTTGTTATTTTACCCTGTTCCAGGTACATGTTAAAGATCGTTGATAACGAGGAATTCTATGAGCAGGAGAAACCTCTTTCACTTAAAGATTTGAAGGCCCTGGTCCTCATTTTAAAGCAGGTATATACACAAGACAATATCATTACTGTCATTGTTAGCCATTCAATGTTGAATTTGTAATTTTAAGACGACAGAGCTGTTGCTGATATATTATCATGTTTGGTGTTACATTGACATGAACTCAATTTCATTTTGCAGGCTTTATGGCAACTTCTTTGGATTATTCCTTCACATACCTCTCCTAGCCAGAAAGCATTGCCCAATCCTTTAGGCCTTAAGAAAATGTCCATCGACAGTCTTAAGAGCCAGGCAAGGATTGGGTTATCTGAATTACTCACCCAGGTAGATATCTTGCATTGACATCCTGTTTCTGTATGATATCCGTTCCTTGCCATGATGCTTTGAACCATAACGCTTATATCGAGGTGCCGAGAAAAATGCCAATGATACTGCTGTTTCACTACTTGTTATATACTGATGTATCTTTGGGCAGTGCACACACGATCAGCGGTTAGGAAAGAGTTCTTGCTTCTATGAATTTCATATTGCAATCGCTTTGAATGGGTAGCCCATTGTTATTAAGCTGCAAGATTGTTGGTGTGAACACTCTCTTTTTTCTTTACCAAAGTACCAAACATAACTCCATTTTTTTGGTTTTACCAAACACAACCACTTCCAGTTTATCCTAGATTGTCTAGTTTAAATTCCGTGAAGCTGTTTTAAACAAGTGGTTGCTACTCCAGGTATTGTTTTTTGGAGAGTATATTATGTAATAAAATATTGTTTGTAATTGCAGTTGCAAGACTGGAACAGCCGACTCCCATTCACTTCCGAAAGTGATTTCTATTCTCAAGAAGCAACAAGTGAAAATTTTGTTTCTCAGGTAGTGGGCCTGTGGGCTGCTTGAATTACTGAAAACATATTTCAGAGGCACATCTCTTCAGCATTGTGTACGTGTTTTTCAGGCGATACTTGGCAACACTCGAGCATCAGAGATTATAAAGCTTGCTCCCTTTTTGGCACCTTTTACCATTAGAGTTAAAATATTTACTGTAAGTCATTACCGATTTCTCTGTGAACATTGGATAAGACTGGTGCGTCTTTTAGGATAATATCTTAGAAGTTTCTCTTTCTGTGAGCAGTCACAATTGGCAAATTCTAAACAATCGACGGCAACTCATTCCGCCTTGACAAGACATCGGTTTAAAATAAGAAGAAGTCGACTCCTTGAAGATGCTTTTGATCAGCTAAGCTTGCTCTCTGAAGAAGATCTTAAAGGACCAGTATGATCATGAGATCTTTCACCTTTTCTCCTTATTGGATTAATTCAGATTTTGCAGACACAGGAAACCATCGTTCTCCTTTTTGAATGAAATTTTGATGCTTGTAGATCCGAGTATCATTTGTTAATGAGCATGGTGTGGAAGAAGCTGGAATTGATGGAGGTGGAATTTTCAAAGATTTCATGGAAAATATCACTCGTGCTGCTTTTGATGTGCAGTATGGCCTATTCAAGGTATCTGCTCTTTTATGCTATTTCATATCCAGTATAAGTTCGCCAGTTATAGAACTCAGAATCGTAGTTATGTCTTTAAGTTACAACACCTCACACAATTTCCCTTGTGTAGGAAACAGTCGACCACGTTCTGTACCCCAACCCTGGATCAGGATTGGTTCATGAGCAGCATCTGCAGTATTTCCATTTTCTTGGAAGTCTCCTTGGGAAGGTACTTCAATGATATGTTGTCTTTCTAGAGGGAAATGTCTTTTGTGCTTGAAGCTGATAGTATTCACTATGTCGCAATATGGCAGGTAGCAGCAATATAAAATATGGGTGCCATAACTGTTGTAAACGACATTTGGCAGCTAATAGCCTAATAGATTTCTAATCAGATGTCTCTATCCTATAATATGCTATGTATTCGAGAATTTGACTAATAGAAAGAAAATGAAAAGTATAGCAAATCGTTATATTGTGAGGTTCTGCAATCATGTCGTTGCAAATCACATGCGCTGCTCAATATCGGCTTGCACACTTTGAATAATCTGCCGATATGGTGCGCACGTTGCCATAGAGTGATTTGCATGTGTTGATACATTTTAATGTCGGGTAGCGCATGTCAGTGGGGTTTCTATCATTCTATGGAGCTGTTTGGTCTGTATAGTCTTCTAAAGTTACATTTTTCTTAAGTTAAGATTTCGTTATGATATCAACTTGCTTTTCTGAATATGTGTTTCTTTGGAGTCTGGACACTTGCCTGTACTTGTAAAAGAACGCCATAGATATGCGAATCGATAATACACATCCATCAATGAGAAAGTTGGCAGTGTAGTCTAGAGTAGCCTTATTCGGTGCTGCAGGCTGTAATCTGATTTTCTATTTCTTTGCGTCGAATTTCTGGAAGGCCAACCCCATTAGTTATGCATACTTTTTAGCAGACGGACAATAATTGGGTATCATCTGAAATGTGCTTGATTAATGTTTTCCAGGCAATGTATGAGGGCATACTTGTTGATCTGCCATTTGCAACCTTCTTCTTGAGCAAGCTGAAAGAGAAGTAACTCTCTTTCTCTCCCACCCTCCCTGTCCCTCCCATCTTAAGCAAGTTGCAATAGTAATACCTGTGTTTGTGTTGACCTGTATTATTGAATGGATAAAAATTTATTTTAAGTAAACTAATGCAAATATAGCAAGATTTGGTTGTGAACCTTTGGCTATTGTGAATTGACGTTCACTACAATCTAATTAAACAGGGGGTGGTTGGGTAAAAGGTTCAATATTGTTATGATTTTGCTCTTCTATGAATCTGCCAACAATCATTATGTCACATTATAATTCCATCATGCTGTTTGTGTTTCACTTTTAACGAGTTTACCATTAATATCTGATTTTCACCACCAACCAGGTCTAACTTCTTGAACGATCTGCCTTCCTTGGATCCAGAGTTGTATCGACATCTTCTATTTTTGAAGGTCTGAATCTATTTTCAATTTGTGAAGGAATTGGTCATTGACATGCTTAGAAGTCTAGAATCTTTCTAAATGTTGGATGTCGTTGAGCTGCTGTTTTGATGCACAACTGCTGAAGTGCTCATCTTTTAGTTTAAGTTTTGTTAATGTGGTCTCAAGCTAATATATGAAAGTTTTGGCTTCAATTGTGTGGCTGCAATCCATATATTTGTGGCGGTATTGTGTTTTTGTAGCATGAGATACATTCATAGGATACGGCCATGTAGGGACCAACTCTAATATAAAGCTCCTTGTCATCTGATGTGCATTTTGCGTGTTCTGACCTCTCCTTTCTATGCTTAGCATTACAAGGGTGACCTCTCAGATTTGGAGTTGTACTTCGTTATTGTGAATAATGAATATGGTGAACAAAATGAAGAAGAGCTCCTTCCTGGTGGGAGAGAGATGCGTGTTACTAATCAGAATGTTATTACGTTTATCCACCTTGTTGCCAACCATCGATTAAACTATCAGGTAAAATTATTTTGTCCTGCCATTTGCTTGTCATGTATTGTTTTGACAAACAATTTGCTTTTGTTTTGATCACAGATCCGTGGACAAGGTAGACATTTTCTAAGAGGTTTTCAAAAACTTATACCAAAGGAATGGATTGATATGTTCAATGAACATGAAATTCAGGTACTTCGCTTTACCTAGTTGCTTTACCATTGCAAATAAGAGCATTATAGCTTTGTTACATTTTTTCTTTCAAAATAACATATGTTTATTAAGTAAATGCAGTGTGACTTTACATCTGTATATCAAATGGCATGTGCCCATTTGGATTTATTTTGTTGTTTCCCTGTAGTCAACAGTAACATGTTACGTTTATATGCAGCTGTAGTTTCTGAATTGCATCGTTCTGTGCATATTTATTGTATTCGAAAGGGCACTTATTCCTAGAACTAGTATATGTATTCACTTCTTAATTTTCTGCTGTTGTCTTGCGTATTTTGCTCCTGCAGCTTCTCATATCTGGCTCTCTGGAAAGTTTGGACATTGATGACTTGCGCTTAAACACCAACTATTCTGGAGGTTATCATCCGGTATGTTTCCTTTCTTCTGTAAGAAAATCTGTCCTTCCATTACTCAAGAAGCAGCTAGTAATCATATCGAAAGTTGTGACAGGCTATTCTTCCATTACTTAATACTCCCTCCGTTCCTAAATATTTGTCTTTTTAGAGATTTCAAATGGACTACCACATACGGATGTATATAGACATATTTTAGAGTGTAGATTCACTTATTTTGCACCGTATGTGTCACTTGTTGAAATCTCTAGAAAGACAAATATTTAGGAACGGAGGGAGTAGATGCTTTGTGGCCCACCCCTCAATTTGTTATAATAATTGGTAGTTGTGCCATGACGATATTTTTTGTTTGCTTTTGGTGTGACAAAATATTAATATGCTGAGTAAGCAGGTGTGCCGAAACCAAGCTAATCCACTACTGGTGTCTTGTGCTTGAAAACAGTTTAGTCTTCGTAATGAATAACAAGCTTTTTATGTAGCCGCAGCACTTTATGAGCTACTCTTGGCAAACCATCTACAGAACAGCTGTTTTTTTTTGTTTTTTTTTTGTATTAGAGGGTTCACTATGTTCTTTGGTGAAAGTAGATTGTACTCCCTCCGTCCCAAAATTCTTGTCTTAAATTTGTCTAGATATGGATGTATCTAACACTAAAACGTAACTAGATACATCCGTATTTAGACAAATCTAAGACAAGAATTTTGGGACGGAGGGAGTAGTAAGTTGGCCATCCACTTTGGGTCCTCAAAGATTTAATTCAATCTCAATATCTAAACTAGCTAGTTGAGGCCATGTCCTAGCTTCAAAATAGACAATCTGAATTAGGATCCAGGATGGTTTCTATGGAATTTATTTAGATCACAATTTGGACAGCTGCACAGCACAAACACTAGTATTGTATCATGGGATCTGTATGTTTAATTTTTCATGTAATAATGAGTTTTTTTCCTACTTGAGAGAAGGATTGATAATACTTTTCTTTCAGGACCATGAGATTATCGATATGTTGTGGGAGGTTCTAAAGAGCTTCAGTTCAGATAATCAGAAAAAGTTTCTCAAGTAGGCCATTCTCCCTCTTTTTCACGGCATGAGCAATTCTTTATTCTGCTCGCGAGCTTTGTGCTAGTGTTTATTAGTTTTAATTATTGTCGTTAAACCTAGGATAAAGAGTGTTAAGCTTTGCTGATTGATTGATATATTTTCCCCTTTACTTTAGGAGCTTGAATGTTCGTAATTAATCTCTTTCCTTGTGACTTCTCTATCTAAGCATGCTCTTTTGTTCATATCAAATCAATGTTTTTCTTACTCCCGTCATGTGGATGACATTAAATGCACAGGTTTGTGACTGGATGTTCTCGCGGGCCACTCCTTGGATTTGAGTACCTTGATCCTAAATTCTGCATTCAGAGGTTCAGTTTCCTGTAGTTCTATGTTTTATATTTGTTCTGTTGGAAAATTCATCTTGAACTCCTTTTTAATTTAGAGCTGGTGTCCCCGGCTTGGAGGAACATGGAGACCGTTTGCCCACCTCGGCTACTTGCATGAACCTTCTTAAGCTCCCTCCTTATAGAACGTCAGTAAACCATACTAACCACATTTTACGTTTGGCACGCTAGTTCCTTTACATTCTACGTGCTCATTGGTTTGCTTCAACATGACAAACTCTCTCCCTGGTTGTGTTGAACAGCAAGGAGCAGTTGCAAACCAAACTGTTGTATGCAATAAACTCGGAAGCCGGTTTCGATCTGAGCTAATTGCATTGTGGATTCGAACATTGTGCACAGTGTAGATAGTTGCTAGATAACAGCTTTAAGGCAACCAAGACCAGAGCACCTACGATTTGGGCCCAATTTGAAGCCCAACAAACAAGGGGCAGACATCTTAGGGTGGCTGGGGGAATCAGAGGCGGCGCCTGCAACAGCTCAGCAGCCATGACAAGGCTGACCGGCGGAGACAGTGGTAAAGGCAAGCTAGCGCAGATGCTGTTGTAAGCAGCCATGAACATGTACATATGTATTAGTCGTTGTGATTGAATGGCCGCTTGTGGAATAATATAAGGGATGAAAGAAATTGGTAGTTCGGAGTTCGTTAAATTTCTGTGTTGCCCCAGGTATGCTCTAGTTGCCTGCTAGAGTTTCAGGGTTCGTTTACCTTTGTGTGGCCCCCTCTTGGCCTGGCTTCGCTGGTCTACGTTAGCATTTGGCTATATACCCTTGCCCAGTAATGGTCATGATCAAGTACGCTATTTTAGACTGTTCTAAATCGTAAGAATTCAAGTTAGTGGTGATTTCGCCTTATTTCAACCTGGAAAAGCAAACAAACTTAACCGAGTAGGACATGCCATTCTGGGGCATCTCTAAAAGGAAATATTACCTTTAGTGTGAATCAAAAATGCTAAAAAGGACACTGCTAATTAATCATCCCATGTGATCTCTAGTTATATGATGGATGTCTGCATACCTCTCATTCATGTTGTCTTTGTGTAATAATTTTGGGTTTTCAAATTTTTAAAAAGCCATATCTTTCAATCCGCGTGTGGGAATTCAGATCCGTTTTCATTGTTGGAACTCTCGTGACGTGCTCTTTGAAATTAGATCGTGCATGGGTATGTTTTGATGATTTTTTTATGTGCAATTAAGTCTCTCGTTTTGTGCAACTGCCATGTGCAACTGCATGACAGTGGATGTGCAACTTTTCGCCTACCCCATGGAAATGTAGTTTTCATTGATGGCACATCTATCCCCAAACCACCTCCTCCTAGTGAGATGTTTGAATTTGTGTTTTGCGCAAACCAAATGCCTAGTAGTTCATGTGTAACTTTTCACCCGACTGTGATTGTGCTTTCACTGTTTGCTGCATCAGCCAACTATCTAGCAGTGGTTGTGCAATTTTGGATAGTGTCACCGCCAACCGTCTACTAGTGATATGCAACTATCTCTCATACCTCATGGATGTGTAATTTCCTTACTAGCATTTGGAACCACCCGTCTAGTGGGATGTGCAACTTTAGCACCCTATTTATATGCAACTTTTACTACCCTCATGAATATGTAACTTTTCATTACTCTCATGAACGTGGAATTTTCACCATCCAACTATCTCTGCTTGTGAGATGTGCAACTTTATATGTTGCTTCGGCTAACTGCCTAGCAGACTTTGTGCAACTCCATTTGTTGCCTCCGCCAACTGAAATTACATATCCACAAGTAAGGAGGGGAATGAGTTGCATATTTAGTAATAGGAAGTTGGCTTGTACAACAGACTAAGTTGCGCATATCACTGGTAGGGAAGGTGGGGCAGCGTGTGTCAACTATAAAAAAAATTACACATCCACGAGTAGGGACAAGGGTTGCACATCGACTACTACATATATAGTTGGTCGGGACAATAAACAAGTTGTACATCAAGTTTTCATGGTTTCTAGGTTGTAACCTCATGTGAAGTTAGATCATGCAGCTCCAAAAAGCTGGTTTTGAAAAAAATTACACCATATAGTACTAAAGTTGCACAATGCAGTACTAAAATTGCACAATATAGCGCCAAAGTTGGCATCAAAAAATTATCGAAACATATCCATGCGGGATCTAGTTTCAAATATCTCGTCGCGAAGAATTCAACAGTGAAGACGGATCTCAATTCCGACGCGTGGTTTGAAAGATATGACTTTTTAAAAATTTGGAAAACCAAAATAATTGTACGTCAAGCTGTTTCTTTCAAATCGAACTAACCAGTGCGAACACATTAAATACTGATACGGACATGCACTAGCAGACAAAAAACAACTCATGCATGGCTAGGAAGCTCGGTCGCTCATTGTCTCCGAATAGTGCGTATGCACTTTTTAGATTTTAGGTAGAACTTAATTCAAAACAATCTTGGGTATTGGGAAGCTGGTTTCTAATGCATTTGAAGTGTCACAACAGTCGCCACCTCCTCCCTCCCTGTCCTTAGTTCCCCTCGCCAATGCTAGAGAACATTGGGTGAGCTAATTCTCAACACTGGTCAATGAAGGAGGTGGCCGGCTGGTCTTTGCTTCGGTGGATAGATGTAAATGAAGGTCGCCGGGTGATCTCTGCATCGGTGGATAGATGTGATTTAGGGAAGGTCTTTGTTTCGATAGTGATGCCGAGCATCCTACGATCATCTTCATGTACACTTCAACTACTCCCCAAGTCCCAAGTGGACCTACGACAAGAGCTCGTGCACGTGTCATTGGACATAAGGTGAACTCGCTCCGAAGTGTTTTCCCCTTTACCTTCAAGCGAGACATCGTTATACTACCTAAGACAAGGACACTATGTGTGCTTAGGTAGCAAGGAGACGACCATGGAGGAGCTCGCAGCATAGGACAAGTCACCACAGATGCGAGTCAAGAAGTGCCTCAAGTGGAGTCGCCACAAAGCTACAACGGCCGAACATCGGCCGAAGCCCAGACATCCGAAGCCACCAAACAAAGGAAGACCAGAAGGAAACAGGCGCCAAAGCCACCAAACAAAGGAAGACTAGAAGGAAATAGGCGCCAGGTGACTCTACAGCGGCCGGACATCCGGCCGACCCCCCGACATCCCGCGCGTGTCAACCGACCGGACATCCGGCACCACCCCGGAAATCTGGCACTACTGTCCAGAACCATGGTTGATTCAACCCACCATCCAGTCGGACATCCGGCGCCTCAAGTCGGGTCGGACATCCGATATGTCCCCGAACATCCGGCGCCTGCGCGCAGCCTCGGGCCGAAGCGCCTTGTAACCTCCCTCTCTCACACTCACTTCGCCCTAGACTATAAATAGACCTTCCCCTACCTCTTGCTAGGGTTAGCAAAGTGATATCTCATATCTAGAGAGAGCTTTTCTCATATCTACCACCTCTCCCAATGGACATCAAGACCTCCATGTGAGAAGATCCCTAGTTGATATCAAGACCCCTTCTAGAGAAGATCCATCTTGGATTCAAGACCTCATCTCCCCATGGAATTTGGGGCGAACCTTACCATGTATCCTTGTTTCCCTTTGTTGTTCATGTACCTCATGGATCTTATGTGGATGTGAGTCTAATGGATGTGTGATTGGGCTTGTTCACTAGTGTTCCTCTTGTGATTTCTCCACGTTGTTCCACGTTGTTCCCCGTGTTCTTCGAGGTTCCCCCCTCCAATTCGCGAAAGATCACTAGTAAGGGTTTGGCCCTATATCATCTTGGACCAGAGCTTTGGTTGACACGATTTGGAGTCCTCCCATTCGTTTTCTAGCCTAATTTTGTTTGTTTTTCCCTAATTCAAAAATTCCCACCAAAAATAGCATCACCATTTTTTTGCAATTTGTTGGTTCTTGTGAGATTTTGTTGTGTTTGATCCATGATTTTGTTGTTTGGCAAGTGGATCTTGGCATCCCCCACCTCCCCACCATGAAATCCATCCCAAATTTGCTTTCCCCCATCAATTTTGACCCCAAATCATGAAATTCCGCCCCCAACTCGAGTTTGAGATCCAAATCAAGATCCAGAATTTCTCAGGCCGGACATTCGAGCCCTCGATCGGACATCCGGCACCTGGAGCACCAAAACGGGCGCGGTACTGGACATAGAGCCCCGGAAATCCGTCCTAGCCCTGGACATCTGGCCCCTATAGGTTTCAGCCTTTCGTGTTTCACCGTTTTGACCATAACTTTCACATCCGAAGTCTGATTTCGGCGTTCTTTAGCTTGTTGGGTAGCTATTGGCATCCACCATCCATCTAGATAGGTCCCACCATCACTTGACACCATCAATTTTTTTCATATTTGGCATCTTTGCCTCCACATACCCTTTCCCACATACTCTTTCGCCACCATACCATAAACCAATTTTGAGCATTTTCCCACCATTTCTCCCGCAACAACCAAACGTTTTGACCATTTGATGTTTGAGATTTTGAGTTCATGGTTCACATTTCTGCAAGTGTTTCACCTAATTAGGAACTGTTCAACGTTAACAACACCGCCATTCATCATTGCCACGGACTCGACATCGACCACGACATCTTCACCTTTTGGCACCGTGACCATAAGCAAGGACGGTAACTTTGACAATATCATTGTACATTTCCTTGCCATTGCATTGATCACCTTGAGCCTATTGTGTCACTTTCCTACCGAGACTAGCGAGTTGAGAATTGTTGGGCCATGCTACTTGTGCACCTTAGTGATACGCTTACGCCGCATAGCTACTTTTAGCGTGCAATCATCTTGCTATCATCATTGTGCCATTAAGTCTCTCCCGTGCGTATCTTACATACTTGTCTCATATCTTGGCTAAAGCATCAAGCATAGTGGCAAAGGAAGCATACATACCAAAAAAAAAAGAAGAGAAAGTGCAAAAGCTTTTAAGCAAACGAGGAGATACAGAAGAGCTTGTAAGCAATAGCAATAGCATTGAGCCATTTTGCATAGTACATACTCTTGGATCATGCATACATAGCATACTTGGGATTGAAGATAACACCGTTACTCGCATAGGTTGGTGCACAAACATATCTAGCCCATTGAGCAATCGAGCTATTGTCTCTAGTATCCGTGCAACAAGAGCTTTTCCGTGGTAACACATTTTGTGCTCATTCCTTGGTTGCGTGGATCCCACTTATTTATATCCATGTGTGTGTTCCTTGTGCCACCATAGCTATTGATCTATTTACTTTACATTGCAATTTTGTGAATCTTCCTCGACATTATGTCTTGGACTAACACTTGCTTGAAATTTGTGCCACTTGTTCTAACCAAGCCACTCGATAAGCTTTACTTTGTAGGTGTGAGTGAACAAGTCCGGTACCAATTCTACTATTATCTCAATTCACATTTAGTGACACGGGATACATCCTCAACTTTGGGAAAATGTAACTTGGTATTGTTTATTCCATTTCCTACTCACCTTTGCTCGAGTCTTGTGATGGCTAGGCAAAGCAAATCATCTCAGGTCTTCAACGACAATGATGTCGTAAACAACTACGTCACCAACACTCACCATGTCACTACAAGGAGCAATGCACGATGCACAAGATACATTGCATGACCGCATTGAGCGACTCGCCATCGACATCCGTCACCCCTAAACTCGGAAAAGAGACCACCTCGACGACAAGTTGGACAAACACATGGATCATCTATGACACATGTTGGCCAACTACAAGTCTTCTTCCCCTTCATCCTCTTTAAGGCGGCGACGCACAAGTTGTACATCTTCAAAGCGCCCATCCGAGGCAAGCACAATTAGTCCACGTCCTCATCTTCGTGGTGACCACCATCGCGTTCGTGATCCACATCGTCATGAAGGGGAAGTCACCTACAAGAAATAAGTGCGGGAATGCGAAGAGCGCCATCTACAAGTTCAAGCACGACAAAGTCACCATCACAATGTGGAAGCTTGACAGGAGCACAAGAGAAGACCGCCCGACAAGCACCACCAAGACAAAACTTCGGCGCCACCTTCAAGGTGACCGCATACACGCACGGGCGATCTTTCCATCTTCGGAAGCACCCCATGTTGGAAATATGCCCTAGAGGCAATAATATTGTATTATTATGTTTCCATTTTCATAATTAAGAGTTTATATTTCATGCTATAACTGCTATGGTCCTGGAATATGCGATTCAATGGAAAACTCATATGCACATGTGGAATGATGAGCGGTAAATAATAGGTTCCTAGTCTTGCCTCTAAGACTGGCTCAAGTGTTGTTGATGATCATGTTTTTCGGATCTTAGGATATCGTTAAGTGTAATATAGTCCTAAAATAACATTGAGAATATGACATTATAAGAACGATCATACTAAATCGACCCAAAACTTGTTTGTTATACTTTGAGATAATATCGTCTGAAATCAATTATTATAACACGGAGTGTTAACATGTGTTTTAGTTCCTTAGACCATGAGAGTATCACAGTCACTTCTTACAGTACGGTGGACTTTGGGGTTGCTCAAATGTCATCTGTGATGGTGATCATAACGACACCTTACACGTTCATCGGAGAGTTTGACAAGGGACTAGATAGCTCGAGAGTGGAATTTACTTCTCCGACGATGGAGAGACATTCTTAGGGCCCTCTCACTGTGACGGCATCCATCATCATCTAGCCAGACATAGGTGATAACGTCACGGGGATGATGGAACACTTCAGCAAGAAAGAAGAACAAAACTGGTAATGAGGATAACGGTATAGTGAGCATGTGTATGACTCAGGAGGATACCGATGCATCTCAGGTTTTGTAAAGTATCATGAAGCAAAGGGAACATCATATGATAACCACATGTTCACTTGAATGCCGTTCGTGTAATCATAGGGATCTATATGGACGTCCACGGTTCCGCTATCAGTCATTAAATGAAGGGGCTTCGTTCATGTCTATGTTTTACCGAACCTACATGGTCACACTCTTAAGGTAATCATAATCTGATGAGTGTTAGTAGGACGGGAATAATGAGAATGTATTTATGGAATTGTTTCATTAATATTCGGAGTAGTTCTGAGAGGAACCGGAAGCCTTTCGAGGTCACTTGAAGGGTTTTAGAGTTTATGGGGCAATACTGGGTATTCCTGATAAATAATATATAGGTGGAAAATATTTTCGGTGATGTTAAATTAATAATAAAAGGCTCTAGTAATTTTTAGGAGGCTTTTATATTTAACTTTATATCAACGGGCTTTAAAAGGGCAAGTGGTGGAAGGAGAACTCGACCACCATGGCTCATGTAGGGGAGGCGCCCCTTATTCCCTTGTGGTAAGGCCGAATTAGAGTGGGGGGAGGACTCCTCCTCCCCTTAGGCCGGGGCACTGATACGTCTTCAACGTATCTATAATTTTTTATTGTTCCATGCTATTATAGTATCAATCTTGGAAGTTTATTATGCAATTATATATCATTTTTTGGGACTAACCTATTAAATGCCAGTGCAGTTTTTTGCTTTTTGTCTTTTCAGAAAATCAGTACCAAACGGAGGTCGAACGCTACGAAACTTTTTGACGATTTTTTCTGGACCAGAAGGGACCCTAGAAGATTCGAGAGAAGACCTAAAGAGCCACGGGGGAGCGACAAGCCTACCAAGCGCGGCCCAGGGGGCGCCCCCCAGGCTTGTGGGCCCCTCGTGGCACCTATTGACCTAATTCCAGCTCTATAAATTTCCAAATATTCCCAATACATCAGAGAGCCACCGAGAATACTTTTTCCATTGCCGCAAGTTTTTGTTCTTCGGAGATCCCATCTGGAGACCTTTTCCGGTACTCTGTGAGAGGAGGAATCGATCACGGAGGGCCTCTACATCAACCTTATTGCCCTTCCGATGATGTGTGAGTAATTTAACACAGACCTATGGGTCCATAGCTAGTATCTAGACGACTTCTTCACTCTCTTTGATCTTCAATACAAATGTTCTCCTTAATGTTCTTGGAGATCTATTCGATGTAATCCTTTTTTGCAGTGTGTTTGTTGGGATCCAATGAATTGTGGGTTTATGATAAGATTATCTATGAATATTATTTGAGTCTTCTCTGAACTCTTTTATGCATGATTGTTATAGCTTTGTATTTCTCTCCAATCTATCCATTTGGTTTGTCTAACTAGATTGATTTATCTTGCAATAGGAGAGGTGCTTTGTGATGGGTTCGTTCTTGTGTTGCTCAATCCCAATGATAGAAAGGGACATGACACATACTTGTATCATTTCCATTAAGGATAAAAGATGGGGTTTATTTATATTAATTGGGTTTACTATGTCTACATCATGTCATCTTGCTTAAGGCATTACTCCGTTCTTTATGAACTTAATACTCTAGATGCATGTTGGATAGCGATCGATGCGTGGAGTAATAGTAGTAGATGCAGGCAGGAGTCGGTTCTACTTGTCTCGGATGTGATGCCTAAATACATGATCATTGCCTTGCATCTCGTCATAACTATGCGCTTTTCTATCAATTGCCCAACAGTAATTTGTTTACCCACCGTATGCTATGTTCAAGAGAGAAGCCTCTAGTGAAAACTATGGCCCCCGGGTATATATTATCATATATATTAAAATCCAAAAATACCTTGCTGCAATTTATTTATCGTTATTTTATTTTGTGTTTTTTATTTATTTATCACTACGAGATTTGATCCTTGCAATTAACCGCCAAGGGAATGACAACCCCTTGTTTGCGTTGGGTGCAAGTCTTTGTTATTTTGTGTGTAGGTGCTATTCCTGAGGTCTTGCGTGGTTCTCCTACTGGATTGATAACCTTGGTTCTTAACTGAGGGAAATACTTATCTCTACTGTACCGCATCATCCTCTCCTCTTCGAGGAAATCCCAACGCTGCTCAGAAGTAGCAGGCACCAAGGAGGGACTTTCCCTCCTTGTGTGTTGCCCCTCCCTCTCCCTCCAACCCATATATACTAGAAACTTTGGTGCTATTTGGTTACACAAGTTTTGGAGCCTCCTCTAGTTCTCTTGCCCGAGGTCTTCTAGTGCAAGCAAGTTGGATGCACACCATTTAGTTTTCATTTTGAGTTTTCATACACTTAGACCTCTTAGTGCATCTGTTGCATGGCAATCCCTACTCCTCGCATTGACATCAATTGATGGGCATCTCCATATCCAATTGATTTTCCTCATTGATGTGAGTCTTTCTTCTTTTTTGTCTTCTCCATATTAATCTGTACCACCATAGTCTATTCCACCCATAGTGCTATATCCATGGTTTGCACTCATGTATTGCGTGGGGGTTGAAAATGCTTAAGCGCATTAAAAAGTATGAAGCAATTGCTTGGCTGACACCGGGGTAGTGCATGATTTATACTTTGTGTTAAGAAGATGGAGCATGACAAGGCTATATGATTTTCTAGGGATAGTGTTCTTTAGCATTTTTATTTTGAAAGACATGATTGTTTGTTGGTCTGCCTGAGTATTGATTTATTTATGTCAAATTATAGACTATTGCTTTGAATCATTCGGATCTAAATATTCATACCATAAAAGAAAGATTACATGATGTACATGTTAGGTAGCATTTCACATGAAAAATTATGTTTTTATCATTTACCTACTCGAGGACGAGCAGAAATTAAGCTTGCACTACAAAAAAACCACTTCCGTGATGATACGTGTTTGTCACAGTAGGTCACGTTCTCTGTCATGCATGTACATCCATGATGATTTTATGACAGTATCAAGATAGTCATACATGTGCTGTCGTAGATGTGTTCCATGACAATACCAAAATTATCATCACGGAAGTGCCCACTTCCATGACGATAAATGGCGCGTCATGGAAGTGCTTTCATCATGGGTAACCGACACGTGGCATTCATTGTAACGGATCACCGTTAAGCTATTGGGTTCCGGTTTGGATCTGATAACCCATTAACAGCTGGGACCAATGAGGATTTTCCACGTGTAAAATTATCATTGGCTATAGCAACCACGTGTCAACACCGGGAAAGGACATATGTCAACCGCCCAATGGACATGAGGCGCCTATGATACGTCGACACGTGGCAAGGCCAAATAGCGGCTCATTTAGGTTAAAAAGGCTGGCCCAGTCAAAATTAGCGGGCTGGCCCATTAACGACCTGCTTGCAGACGACCCATTGGCAGTTAAGGCCCGTACGACTAGTGTCAAATCGGCCCGTCAACGGCCCGTTCTAGACTTGTCATCATCGCGGCCCATGTTCACTTCTGGCCCGTTAACAGTCCGCTAAGTATTTGGGCCGAATTACGACCCGTGTGTTTCCGGCCTGTTAAAGGTCCTGCTTAATTTGGGCCCATTTTATTGGCCATTGGAACTTTCGGCCCATAAACGACCGTGAAGGAATTGGGTCATATTCGGCTATGTCTGACATTCAGCCTGTTAGAGGCCCACTTTAGATTTCGGCCACTTCCAGCCTGCTGTGATTTTCGGCCTGTTAACGTTAGACGAAATCCAGGGGCCATATGTGGCCCAACGTCACATCGGGCCTATTAATGACTGATATAAAACTGATACTAATCAAGCTCGACCGCACTTCTGGACTGGTAAAGGCCGGTGTAGTAGGTCGGCGCATTTACGCCCATATGAATTTCGGCTTGTGAACGATCCGCATTGTAAATGGCCACCACGAGCTGAGATACATTTTCGGCCTGCTAATGACCAGTGGGTTATTTGGCCCAATCAGGGCCCAATCTCACTTTGGGCCTATTAAAGGCCCATGCTATTTATGTGCTCGAGATATTTACACATGTTAACGTCCTATTGTCACTGAGGGCCCAAATTATGTTTAGGCCTGTTAAAGGCCCACTGTGGGCACAGGCCTACCAAAAATAAGAAAGCATATGCTGATTTAGGCCCAGATATATTTAGTGGGCTACATGCGAATTACGACCCATAGTTGTTTTTAGCCCAATTGGAAATGTGGGCCCTATGAATGTTGGCACGTTGGGCTCTTACGAAGCTTTTGGCCGAATACATTAGTAAAGATAAACCTACACTATACAAAAATAGCGTCGTAATTTCTACAGCCTTTGGCAGCACGATAAATGCCATATCACAAAAAAAAATCCAGCCATACAACAAAAGGCCTGTTGGCATTAAGTTTACAATCCTTGCAGATAAAAGCACCATCAGATATATAGAAGCACATATCATTTGACCTGAGTGCTAATGTTTTAGGTTGTAGAATCTGATGGAGCAACATGATCTTCCCCTTTTTTCCGCCATTGTTCTTGAACAACAAAGCAAATGTCTGATAGTCTGGTTTCAAAACCATTCATATCTTGACGACATTTGTCAACCACTATTCTTGTTTCCGAAATGACCTCCATTAGGGATTGGACTTGTGTATAGAGCACAAATATATTACTCTGTCTAGCCGGAATATTTTATTCAGTAGGCGATTTGGACAAGGTTACCTTGACAACCAACCCAGAATTACGCAGGAAGGTGTTTTTTGCACTGTTAGTGGAGAGATACTAACGCACTGCAGCAAGAGGTGACATTGTGCTTGTGGTAGACACCTTCAGGTGGTTGTGGCTGTTCAATAATTTATTCCATAGCTTCCTGAAAGTTTGAACTTGTAGATTAGTGTACCAGATAAGTTACTAATGAGAAAAAAGCAAACAAAGTAGGTTTCACATTTATACATAACTTATTTTGGTGAACTACTGTAATACATTAGCATGTATTGTAGTGCCAACTACATAATAAAATCACTTTCAGAACATATGTCCATGTAGCATGCCTACTGTATTATCTATTTCCTCACATTTGTTGACATCTAAGGATAAAGAGACATGGTTTAAAGTAGGATGAACATAGTATGACATCATTCATATCATGGGAAAACAAATACCAAACAAACAAGCTATTGTATCATTGTGGGGCACGTGAACATCACAACTAGATTACAGATCAGGACCAAAAGAATATCCTTCCTCTCTTTTAAACCGTGTAAGGTGAAATGATACGTTAAGACAACTGTGTATAAAAGTGAACAGAGTAACTAACATTGGATACAAAGCAAGTAGTTAAATGAACACGTCACAGTAACAAGCAGTTCAAAGGCAGGAGGAGTAAGGACTTACTACAACAGCTTGAACTGGTGTGCTCATGCCCTTCATCTTGCTGGTGTGGCAATCCTTGAGGATTTGCACTACACTTGGTTCAGGTTCTTTTTGGTCCGCACAGGCTTTCCTCTGTATTTGGAATAAGTCAACATAGATACAATAATATGGCACAAAAAAAAGAAGGAACTATCATCTATTTACAAGAGCCTAGCAGTGTGCAATATAGCTACGAGATCCTATTGTCTGTTGGAATTTCACTTCAGAACGGTTGGTCTTGTTCTTCAAACAGTTAGCCTAGAAGAAGATACACTTGTAAGGCACACACGTAAATACGAGTTCATGATCAAATACATATACCCTACCTGATACTTTGGATCAGACAAGTGTTTAACAAGGGCTGTCCAGTCTTCATCTGTAATATATTCCACTTGAGATGTCTGGGCGATTACATTGTTAGCCCTGCCTTCAAAGTGAGTTTTTTAAGGTGATTCCGATACTGTCGCAGAGCAGACTGAAAAACATGAGTGCATGCTTGTTTAGTTGCATCATCTTTCGGATCCAACTTGAACCTCATCTGTTGAAAACAGAATGTGAGTCTTATTAGGAGGAAGCTAGAAACTATGAGACAAAGCAAGACAATATTACAAATTGTGATGAATAACAATACTTACGGATAAATAGTCAAGGAAGGTGTTAAACTAGGTATCATCTTTCTCATTTCTGTACTGAATCCACGTTGGGAGGATACATGCATGACACTTAACAGTAATGGCTCCCTCTGATACTAACTTGGCTGACTCTGTAGCATCACGTGGCCTTTTTAAACCTACCTCAAAATGGATCTCCATTCTTCCACCTTTAGATTTTGTTAATCTGTCAAGCATTATCCCTGATGCCTGTTTCCGCTTGCGTCGTGGTGCTAGTTCAACAATGAATATGGAAAGTGTAAGTGCACATCAAACTGTGAGAGTACATATAAAGGAGCATGCAACTGCAACTTGACTCGGTCAGGTACCGTCTTGGTGTTGATGCTCATGAGGTTCATCTGATCTTGCCAAGTCCTATTGTGTCAGCAGTGCTTCGGAAGTAGTGCTAGGTGTGAAGGCATCTTGGGAACAGGCCAGATGCGGAGCAAACAAACGAGTAACTCGTTGAGATGCCAGTATAGTTGAAGGGGATGCTGCAGCTGGTGGAGCAGATGATACTGTGTTTGTAGATTTAGCCAGTGGACTTGGACCTTCTACTGCACTATAAGTACCAGCAGAATCTCGAGGGCAGATCCTTTTCTGTTGCACCCAATGAGTAACACCATTCCCTACTGTATTCTTTTCCTTTCTCTTTTTTGACTTTGCCATGTCAAGCTGTACCCACAACACAAAAGAATAAAATCGCTCTTCAGAACTCCAATGACCAGCAGATGGCCGTGAACCCCACCCAAAATACCCGTTTAGAGATCCCATGTAAACCATTGGCCAAGGCCCCGAGGTCCGCGAAATAGGAGGGGCTCCAAGACACGTGTAGCCAGGACCTGATACAATACCAAACGAACTTGGCCACGACACAATGAAAAAAGATATGTTCCGTGTCTTTGAGAGCACCACAAAGCGCACATCTATCGGACCCAGGACCATTCCATTTAGGAATCTGATCAGCTGTTGGCAACCTTTCTCTGAAAGCTTGCCAAAGAAAGATTTTTATCTTAGGGGGAACCCGAGCACGCTAGATCATCTTAAACTTAGTAGTAGGGGAGCCTGAGATGAGTTTAGCATACAAAGACTTGACGAAGAAGCGCCCAGAGGCAGAGTGGGGCCAGACCACCGAATCCTCCCCCTCCGAGAGCGAAGGGATGCAAGCAACAAGGCGCTACCAGTCATCCAACTCTACAGGAGACAGAGAACGTCGAAGGGCCAGGTCCCAGTTATTCTTGGAGAGCTCAGAGATGGAGATCTCCGGGTCCGGACAATAAGAAAAAAGAACCGGGAACGCAACTGCGAGTGTAGAATCCCCATACCACCAGTCCAACCAAAAGCGGGTAGATTTGCCATTACGAACCACAAATTTAACCAAAGATTGAAACACCGGGTGCATTTTGACGAGATCTTTCCAAAATTGAGAACCGCCCACCGAAGGGGCAAACATGGGGCTAGACACATGAAAATATTTGGCTTTGAGAATATTTAGCCACAAAGGATGCTCAGAAGAGGTCATGGTTTTCCACCACCATTTGATGATAAGGCACTTGTTCATAATCAAGGTATCAATGATGCCCAACCCCCCAAGGTTCTTGGGTCTGCAAATCCATTTCCATTTGACCATTCTATATTTGCGTTTGTATCAGCCGAATTCCAATAAAAAGCACCCTGTGCTTATCAACACCCGCATGCGTCCCTCCAGAGAGTAGATAGAAACCCATCAGGAACATGGGAAGGGATGAGAGGCAAGCATTGATAAGGGCAACCTTGCCAGCTTGAGTGTTGTACCTGCCTCTCCAAGGCATAACTCGATTACCCACTTTTGTGATAGCCGGGGCAAAGTCTCTAGCCATAAGTTTCTCAGGAGATATAGGGAGACCAAAATATTTGAAAGGGGAAGAGCCCAGAGAGCAGTTAAGAATTGAGAGACCCGAAGAGCCTCAGCATCCGACACCCCTGTGACAATCACTTCACTTTTAGCAAATTGATCTTAAGCCCCGACAAGGCTTCAAAACACAGGAAAAGGAACTTGAGGTGAGCAATACACTCATCATTAAGTTCAACCATGATAATTGTGTCATCCGCGTACTGGAGGTGGGTGATGCCTTGTGGAACGAAATGAGAGCTAACAGGGGTGATGTGCCCAGCCTCCGCCGCCCTCGATAGGATGTGGGATAGAGCATCCGCTAGGAAGTTAAACAACAGAGGAGAGACAGGGTCCCCTTGCCTCAGGCCCCTACCATCGGCGAAGAACTTACTGACCCTGCCATTAACAGAAACCGCAGTGTGGCCACCCGTAACTAACCACATAAGCCTGTGCACCACAGCCCCATCAAAGCCCATAGCCAACGACACCTGACGCAAGAACTTCCAGCTGACCGAGTCATAAGCCTTCTCAAAATCAAGCTTAAGAATGACCGCCGTGGTGCCACGCACACGGATATCATGGACAATCTCATGGAGACATAGGATACCATCCAAAATGAACCTGCCTTTGACGAAGGCGGACTGAAAAGGACTGAGAGCCCGATGGGCGATGGGGGAAAGTCGAGTGGTGAAACCTTTTGTCGGGAACTTCGCAAAGTTATTAATGAGGGCGATAGGTGTAAATTGCATGATCTTGTCTGCACCTTTGACTTCAGGGATAAGGGTAAGAACAACATAGTTCAACCGAGAAATGTCAACTGTCCCCAAACAGAAACCTTGTATGATAGCACACACGAGAGAGCACAACTATGGCCAAAACTGCCTAAAGAAAGGAATGGAGAAGCCGCCAGGGCCCGATGATGAGTTGGCATTGGCGGAGCGAATGGTGTCAAAGATCTCCTCATCAGACAGGGGGGTTAGCAAGGCAGCATTTTCCTCCGAGGAATCTTCTCGTGAGCATCCCAGAAGGAAGGGGCGATCATAAACCCATTCTCGGGTTTGGCCGAAAGGAGAGAGGAGAAGAAATCCACGACATGGACCATGATGCGTGTAAGTGCATCTAGTGCCACCTCTAGTTGGTTTTGGAGTATTGAAGACAAACCTGGTTGAGGGACTAATGTGTTTATGAGAATTGCAGGATAACACAGGTAGTAGTCCCTCATTGATTCGGTTTACCTACGAGAGATGACCACTAAAAATGTGTGAATACATTGAAGACAATGGTGGTTTGTGAAGATATTCACAATGAAGACTATGGCATGAGAAGACATCGCATGAAGACTATGGAGTGCGAAGTCATAGTTGTTTCGTAGTTTCCTTTTCTTCTTTGTTGAGTCATAGGAACCACCGCACTGTTAAGTGGGGTCCAAGTGAACAAAGTCATAGTGACTGAAGTGATGCTCAACCAAATCCTATGTCTTCGAGCGAAGACAATGAGAGAAAATCTTATCCAGAGCTGGACGAGTCAGCTTTACTTGTAGCCCAAGTCAAGCTGCCGCGTGTGTTTGAAATCTGACCGTTGGACACGTGTCAGTTCCTTAGTGACCCAGGGTCATTTCGGACAAATCAGGTCGGGTTGCCTCCTGGCTATAAATAGCCCACCCCCTACACCATAAATTGGTGGCTGCTCAGAGTTAGTGCACGTCTTTTGTCGTTTGAGAGCAACCCACCTCCGAAGCATTTGTGAGAAAGATCCTTGCGAGGACAAAGCCCAAAACACCCAGAGCCAAAGAGTGTTAGGCATCACTAAAGTCTTTCTATCCGCATGATCTGAAGACTTATTACACTTGAGGACTGTGAATCCTCCAGCCGGTTAGGCGTCGCGTTCTGAGCATCCAAGAGTCATTGTGGATTGCCGGTGAACGAAGTCTATGAAGGTTTGTAAGTCTACCTTGAAGACTTACCAGAGTGATTGGGCGAGGACTAAGTGTCCTTAGCTCAAGGGGAATAAGGTGAAGACGCGGTCTTCTGAGTTGAATCAGCCTCCCTAACCAGACGTATAGTTGCCACAGCAACTGGAACTGGTCCAACAAATCCTTGTCCTCACCAAGCAACTGGTTCTATCTCCTCCCTCACTTATTTACAGTTTGTCTTCGTGAAGTCATTTGCATGCTTGCCTGATCTGTTTGACTTCACTGTGTGATGACTATTATTGTTTGGCTTCATACTATCTTCCATCCTGATCTATACTACCTACCTGCTAATAGTCTTCGTGCTTTCACTTCATTACTTACTTGACTATGGCTTGTCTAGTGTAGTCTACCTTTCGTTGCATGTCAATAGGTTCATTTCTATCTTTTGTCATCAAAGCCCCTGAGAATTTCATAAAAATCGCCTATTCACCCCCCTCTAGTCGATAACTAGCACTTTCAATTGGTATCAGAGCAAGGTACTTCCTTACTCTGTGTGATTCAGTTTAACCACCTGGAGTTTTAGCTATGTCGACTGCAGGGATAATCAAAGTCTCCGCTGCGTGCCCTGTCTTTGATGGCACTTAAGATGCGCATGCATCTTGAAGCCATTGATGTCGACCTCTAGTATGTCGTCAAGAACGGCGTTCCCAAGGCCGGTGAAGGTGTCACCCCTGCTGATGTCAAGATGTTCATTCAACTTGATTCTACTGCCAAGAACATCATCTGTGGTCATCTGACCAAAGGACAGTATGGCCGTGTGAGTGCTCTGGAAACTTTGAAGCTAGTCTGGGACTGGCTCTCCAAGGTCAACGAAGGCGTCTCAACCCAGAGAGACTCAAGGAGCAGTGTTCTTCGCAACCTCTTCAACTGCTTCAAGAGAAACGACAATGAGAATGTCCAGCTCACATTTGATCGCCGCACTGATATCACAAATGAGCTTCATGCACTTGGCGCCACTGAGATCACCAAGCATGAAATCGTCAAGACACTCCTGAGATCACTTGACAGCTCATTTGACACCCTAGCCCTGATGATTCAAGAACGCCCTGACTTCAAGACTCTCGATCCGTCTGACATACTTGAGAGGCTCAACACACATGAGTTCCAGTTATCTGAGAAAAGAGATATCTATGGTCCTAGCTATGGACGTACTCGCGCTTTGAAGGCAAAGGTTGTTTCCTCATCTAAAGAAGAATCTGACTGTAGTTCTGGGGATCCTAAAGACATTGGAAAGGAGCTTGCTATGATTGTGAAGAAGTTCCATAAATTCACCAAGAAGAAAGGCTTCAGAAAGTCTTCAAGATCCAGCTCAAGAAATGATGAAGCTTCTACTCATGACCACAAGAAGAGAACATGCCACAAGTGCAAGAAACCTGGTCACTACATCTCTGGATGTCCTCAGTGGGACAATGAGAACAACAACAAGAAGAAGAGCAAGGAATATGATTCTGATGATAAGAAGAAGAAGAAGTCTTCAAAGTACTCTTCCAAGTCTTCGTCCAAGTCCAAGAAGAGCTCATCTGGCAAGGCTCATGCTTTTGTTGGCAAGGAGATGGATTCAGAGGAGGAATCTGCTTCTGAGGAGGCAGAGGTGGAGAGTGAGGAGGAGTCCGACTCTGGCGTTGCAAGTCTGGCTCTAGCTATGGCCTATGTTGCCAAGTCTATCTTCAACACTGAAGACAATGGCTCCATCACCAACGCTGATGCTAATGACAAGGACGACTCTGCTCCCACCTACTGCTTCATGGCACGTGGTGCCAAGGGTATGACACCACATGCTTCGGAATGGATTATGGACAGTGGATGCACTAATCACATGACTGGTGATCGAAGTCTTCTCATGGACTCAACCTTACGTCCATCTGACAAGAGTCATATCACATTTGCTGACACAGGTAAAAGCAAGGTATTGGGTCTAGGTAGAGTTGTAATCTCAAAGGATCAGCACATGGATAAAGTGATGCTTGTTGAATCCCTTAGTTTCAACTTAATGTCTGTCTCAATGCTTTGTAATTTAAACATGATTGTGATATTCGGAAAATATCGATGCCTTGTTCTAATGGAATCTGACAAGTCTCTAGTCTTTGAAGGGTATAGGAAAGATGATTTGTATATGGTAGATTTCTCAGCAGGACCACAATTGGCCGTATGTCTTCTAGCAAAAGCTTCAGAGTGCTGGCTTTGGCATCGGAGGCTAGGGCATGCTGGCATGAGGAACTTGTACACTCTCGCGAAGAAGAAACATGTCGTAGGCATTGAGGGCGTCAAGTTCAAGAAGGATCATCTATGTGGTGCCTGCGAAGCTGGAAAGATGACTAGGGCCAAGCATCCCTCAAAGACAATCATGACGACATCTCAACCCTTCAAGCTGCTTCACATGGACTTATTTGGCCCTACTCACTACTCTACTCTTACTACCACTGCTTGCCTCTATGGCTTCGTGATTGTTGATGATTATTCAAGATATACATGGGTGCATATAATCCTCTACAAGAATGAAGTGCAGGATGTCTTCAGACGCTTCGCCAATCGTGCCATGACGAACTATGGCATCAAGATCAAGCACATCAAGAGTGACAATGGCACAGAGTTCAAGAGCACAGGCCTCGAAACTTATCTTGATACATTGGGCATCACTCATGAGTTCTCTGCTCCATATACACCTCAGCGGAATGGCATCGTGGAGCGCAAGAACAAGACACTCATTGAGATGGCTCGGACGATGCTTGATGAATACAAGACTCCAAGGAAGTTCTGGCCCGAAGCCATTGATACTTCATGCCACATCATCAATCGTGTTTATCTTCACAAGCTTCTAAAGAAGACATCCTATGAGCTCCTAACTGGTAAGAAGCCAAACGTCAGTTACTTCAGAGTATTTGATGCTAGGGGCTGGATCAAGGATCCAAATCACACTTCAAAAATTTGCACCGAAAGCACATGAAGGTTTTATGCTTGGTTACAGAAAGGACTCGCACTCCTACAGAGTCTTCAACCTCTTTCACTATAAAGTGGTTGAAACTGTAGATGTGCGGTTTGATACGTCCATTTTGCATCATGCTTTTATATCGATATTTTTTGCAATATGGGCTGTTATTACACGTTATGTCACAATACTTATGCCTATTCTCTCTTATTTTACAAGGTTTACATAAGGAGGGAGAATGCCGGCAGCTGGAATTCTGGGCTGGAAAATGAGCAAATATTAGAGACCTATTCTGCACAACCCCAAAAGTCCTGAAACCCCATGAAAGTCATTTTTGGAAATAATAAAAAATACTAAACGGAAGAAATACGTCAGGGGGGCCACCACCTACCCACGAGGGTGGGGGTGTGCCCTACCCCCCAGGGCGCGCCCCCTGCCTCGTGGGCCCCCTTTTGGCTCTCCGGTGGCCATCTTCTGCTATATGAAGTCTTTCGTCGAGGAAAAAAAATCATAAGCAACCTTTCGGGACGAGACTCCGCCGCCACGAGGCGGAACCTTGGCGGAACCAATCTAGGGCTCCAGCAGAGCTGTTCTGCCGGGGACACTTCCCTCTGGGAGGGGAAAATCATCGCCATCGTCATCACCAACGCCTCCTCTCATCGGTGAGGGCAATCTCCATCAACATCTTCACCAGCACCATCTCCTCTCAAAACCCTAGTTCATCTCTTGTATCCAATTCTTGTCTCCAAGTCCGGATTGGTACTAGTAGGTTGCTAGCAGTGTTGATTACTCCTTGTAGTTGATGCTAGTTGGTTTATTTGGTGGAAGATCATATGTTCAGATCCTATATGCATATTAATACCTCTCTGATTATGAACATGAATATGCTTTGTGAGTAGTTACGTTTGTTCTTGAGGACATGGGAGAAGTCTTGCTATTAGTAGTCATGTGAATTTGGTATTCGTTCGATATTTTGATGAGATGTATGTTGTCTATCCTCTAGTGGTGTTATGTGAACGTCGACTACATAACACTTCACCATTATTTGGGCCTAGAGGAAGGCATTGGGAAGTAATAAGTAGATGATGGGTTGCTAGAGTGATGTGTTTAAACCCTAGTTTATGCGTTGCTTCGTAAGGGTCTGATTTGGATCCATATGTTTCATGCTATGGTTAGGTTTACCTTAATACTTTTGTTGTAGTTGCGGATGCTTGCAATAGAGGTTAATCATAAGTGGGATGCTTGTTCAAGTAAGAACAACACCCAAGCACCGGTCCACCCACATATCAAATTATCAAAGTACCGAACGCGAATCATATGAGCGTGATGAAAACTAGCTTGACGATAATTCCCATGTGTCCTCGGGAGCGCTTTTCTCTATATAAGAGTTTGTCCAGGCTTGTACTTTGCTACAAAGAGGATTGGGCCACCTTGCTGCACTTTATTTACTTTTGTTACTTGCTGCTCGTTACAAATTATCCTATTACAAAACTATCTATTACCACTTATTTCAGTACTTGGAGAGAATACCTTGCTGAAAACCGCTTATCATTTCCTTCTGCTCCTCGTTGGGTTCGACACTCTTACTTACCGAAAGGACTACGATAGATCCCCTACACTTGTGGGTCATCAAGACTCTTTTCTGGCGCCGTTGCCGGGAAGTGAAGCGCCTTTGGTAGGTGGAATTTGGTAAGGAAAAATTTATATAGTGTGCTGAAATTTACTGTCACTTGTTACTATGGAAAATAATCCTCTAAGGGGCTTGTTCGGGGTATCTTCACCCCGACCAGTAGAGCAAAGAGTTGCTCCTCAACCTACTGAACCTACTGAAAATGAAAATGAAAATGTCCACTTTGAGATTCCTTCGGGTATGTTAGAAAAACTGCTAGCTAATCCTTTTGTAGGAGATGGAACAAAGCATCCTGATGAGCACCTAATATATGTGGATGAAGTTTGTGGATTATTTAAGCTTGCAGGTATACCCGGTGATGCATCAACATGGTATAGGCTATGTGATGATACAGTGCCATGGAACTATAAACGATTGAAATTGGAATTTCATCAGAAATTTTATCCTATGCATCTTGTTCACCGTGATCGCAATTATATACATAATTTTTGGCCTCGCGAAGGAGAAAGCATCGCTCAAGCTTGGTGGAGGCTTAAATCAATGTTATATTCATGCCCCAATCATGATCTCTCAAGAGAAATAATTATTCAAAGTTTTTATGCTCGGCTTTCTGATAACAATTGCACCATGCTCGATACTTCTTGTGCTGGCTCTTTTATGATGAAGACTATTGAATTCAAATGGAATTTATTGGATATAATTAAATGCAACTCTGAAGATTGGGACCTCGACGAAGGTAAGGAGTCAGGTATGACACCTAATTTTGATTGTGTTAAATCTTTTATGGATACCGATGTTTTCCGTAAGTTTAGCACTAAATATGGACTTGACTCTGAGATAGTAGCCTCTTTCTGTGAATCTTTTGCTGCTTATGTTGATCTCCCTAAGGAGAAGTGGTTTAAATATCATCCTCCCATAGAAGTAAAAGTAGTTGCACCTATTAAAGTTGAAGAAAAGACTATCACTTATAATGATCCTATTGTTCCTACTTCTTATGTTGAGAAACCACCTTTCCCTGTTAGAATAAAGGATCATGCTAAAGCTTCAACTATGGTTCGTAAAAGCAATATTAGAACTTACATACCTCCTGAGAAAATTAAAGTTGAACCTAATATTGCTCTTGTTAAAGATCTCTTGTCTGATAATATTGATGGGCATTGAGGGAGTCCTGGATTAGGGGGTGTCCGGATGGCCGGACTATAGCCTTTGGCCGGACTCCTGGACTATGAAGATACAAGATTGAAGACTTCGTCCCGTGTCCGTATGGGACTTTCCTTGGCGTGGAAGGCAAGGTTGGCGATACGGATATGTAGATCTCCTACCATTGTAACCGACTCTATGTAACCCTAACCCTCTTCGGTGCCTATATAAACCGGAGGGTTTTAGTCCGTAGGACGAACAACAATCATACCATAGGCTAGCTTCTAGGGTTTAGCCTCTCTGATCTCGTGGTAGATCTACTCTTGTACTACCCATATCATCAATATTAATCAAGCAGGAGTAGGGTTTTACCTCCATCGAGAGGGCCCGAACCTGGGTAAAAACATCGTGTCCCTTGTCTCCTGTTACCATCCGCCTAGACGCACGATTCGGGACCCCTACCGAGATCCGCCGGTTTTGACACCGACATTGGTGCTTTCGTTGAGAGTTCCTATGTGTCGTCATCTTTAGGCCCGATGGCTCCTCCGATCATCAACAACGATGCACTCGGGTGAGACTTTTCTCCCGGATAGATCTTCGATTCGGCGGCTTTGCATCAAGGGCCAATTAAGCAGCCATCCGGAGCAGATTGAAAGCTACGCCCAGCCACCAGGTCAGATTTGGAAGTTTGAACTACGGGCCGCGTCGCGGAGACTTAATCTTGACGGGTTCGAGCCACAGCCAAGCACGCCAGCCTTTATCACGAGGGCATGATCTAGCACCGCCGCGAGCAGTGTCTGGAGGCTGCACCAGTGTCCGCTCCGACCTTGGGCTCGGAGCCGACTGCACCGATCGAGGACGGGTGGCTGGACACCGCCTCGGGGGCTGCGATCTCTAGGCGATTGAGCCGTACACCTACCCCGTCCTTTGCGAAGCTTGTGACTCCAAGGTACCGGACTCCGAGCCTTCCGCGCCCCCGCTAATCGAATCCGATTGGGCGCCGATCATGGAATTCACTGCCGCTTCAGCACTCGCCCTTTGGCGACATCTTGAACTCACTAAAGTCTCTCTCTTTATCAGGAGAGCCCTGGCCGGATTATGGTCAGGAAGGTTGGGATGCGGACGAAGAAGAAATTCAAAGCCCACCCACCACCCACTTCGTAGCCACTGTCGATGATTTAACCGACATGCTTGACTTCGACTCCGAAGACATCGACGGTATGGACGACGATGCAGTAGACGACCAAGAACCAGCGCCCACAGGGCACTGGAAGGCCACCTCGTCATACGACACATATACATGGTGGACATCCCAAAAGATGGGAATGGCGATGGAACTGCGGAGGATGACCCCTCCAAGAAACAGCCTAAGCGCCGGCTTCAGCGGCGCCGCTCTAAATCCCGCCACAGCAAAAACGGTGATTCCCGCACAGGAGACAATAACACCCCAGACAGTGCCGAAGACAACCCCCTCCAGCAGGATTTAGCGCAGGAGGATGGAGAAGCCAGCCCTCGTGAGAGAGCGGCAGAAAGAGAGGTAGAGGACGATAATTACATGCCTCCCTCCAAAGATGAGGCAAGCCTCGACGACGACCAATTAAATGTGCCCGAGATCCCGTCGAACAAGAGCGTTTCAAGCGTGGGCTTATGGCCACGGCAAGCAGCCTCAAGAAAAAGCAGCAACAGCTTAGAGCTGACCAAGACTTGCTAGGCGACAGATGGATGAAGTCCTTGCGGCGAAGAGTATGAACTCGGCGCCCTCCAAGAGCTACCAAAACGCAGGCTGCTACCCGATTAGAGGAGGAAGCACCCAAGCCTACATCACCAGCGCGATGATACGGTGACCGGCCACCTTGTGGCGCGACGAGAGAGGCCTCTTGGCCCTCAACTCAAGCCGCACTCGCGCCGCTCAAAAAATACCAAGGCGGGGAAATCGCCCGGACCTGCGAGGTATATTGGAGGACAAGGCAAGGCAAACAAGATCGATCTCACGGATCACGTGGGCGCCCCGACACGTGATTTATAACCGTCACACCAGATATGGCAACTCCGGCGGGCCAAACACGATGAACAAAGCTCATTTGAGCTGCGTCGTGATATAGCCCAATAATCTGAGGCGCCAAGACACCCACTATGCTTCACAGATGAAGTGATGGATCATCAAATCCCTGAGGGTTTCAAACCCGTAAACATTGAATCATACAATGGCACAACAGATCCTGCGGTTTGGATCGAGGACTATCTCCTTCACATCCACATGGCTCGCGGTGATGATCTACACGCCATCAAATACCTACCACTCAAGCTTAAAGGACCAGCCCGGCATTGGCTTAACAGCTTGCCAGCAGAGTCAATTGGTTGTTGGGAAGACCTGGAAGCCGCATTCCTCGACAATTTCCAGGGCACATATGTGCGACCACCATACGCCGATGACCTAAGCCACATAATTCAGCAGCCAGAGAAATCGGCCAGACAATTCTGGACACGGTTCCTAACCAAGAAAAATCAAATTGTCGATTGTCCGGATGCCGAGGCCCTTGCAGCCTTCAAACACAACATCCGCGACGAGTGGCTTGCCCGGCACCTAGGACAGGAAAAGCCGAAATCTATGGCAGCCCTCACAACACTCATGACCCGCTTTTGCGCGGGAGAGGACAGCTGGCTAGCTCGTAGTAACAACATGACCAAGAGCCGTGGTAATTCGGATACCAAGGACAGCAGTGGCAGGTCGCGTCGCAACAAGCACAAGTGCCGCATTAACGGCGATAATCTTTGAGGATCGGCAATCAATGCGGATTCGAGGCTCTAAACCCGTCAGCGGAAAAAGCCATTTAAAAGAAATACTCGGGCCCGTCCAATTTGGACCGAATACTCGATCGCTCGTGCGGATACATGGCACCCGAAAAACCACCAATCACACCAACAGGATTGTTGGGTGTTCAAGCAGGCAGCAAGTTAGATGCCGAAAACAATGACAAGGGGCTGCATAGCGATGACGAGGAGGAGCCCCGGCCGCCGAACAATAGAGGACAGAAGGGCTTCCCCCTGCAAGTGCGGACGGTGAACATGATATACGCAACCCACATACCCAAAAGGGAGCAGAAGCGTGCACTAAGGGACGTATATGTGATGGAGCCAGCGCCCCAAAGTTCAACCCGTGGTCTTCCTGCCCGATCACTTTTGATCGAGGGGACCACCCCACTAGCATCCGCCATGGCGGATTCGCCGCATTGGTTCTAGACCCTATCATTGACGGATTTCACCTCACTAGAGTCCTAATGGACGGCGGCAGCAGCCTGAACCTGCTTTATCAGGATAGAGTGCGCAAAATGGGCATAGACCCATCAAGGATTAAACCCACGAAGACGACCTTCAAAGCGTCATACCAGGTGTAGAGGCCAACTGCTATGCAGCTCGCCACACTTGAAGTGGTCTTGGATCCCGGATAACTTCCGGGCGAGGAGTTAATCTTGACATAGTTCCGTTCGCAGCGGCTATCATGCCTCGCTCGGACCAACCGCATTGCAAAGTTCAATGCGGTGCCGCACCACGCATATCTCAAGCTCAAGACGCCAGTCCTCAAGGAGTCATTACAGTCAATGGAAACACGAGCGCTCTCCGGACGGAGGAGCATCTGGGCGCCCTCGCGGCGGAAGTACAAAGCAGCCTCTTAAGGCAATTCTCGAGTCCGGCTATTAAACGTCCGGACACCGTCAAGCGCGCCCGGAGTAACCTACAACAAGACCACCTGGCACGTTCCGAGCACGCATAGCAATGCGGCCCAAGCCCCAGCCCTCGCGAAATTGCGAAACCAGTATTACGCGTACATAATTACGCTCTGGAAATACCATGGGCATAGGGGAAGGGGCACGACCACGGCATGCCCAGAATGCAGCTCAACCGCACCAAGAGCTCCCGATTGTGTCATTTCTTTTTTTCTTTCTTTTTTACTTTCAGGACTCCGTTCTCATGAAGCCCTGTCCGGCATTAGAATCACCGAACACACGATGCAACAGCCAGGGAAGCAGAAAGCTACGTCGAGTGTCCAGGTGGTCTCTATTACGAGCAATATATCTGTTTTACACACCATCCCGCGGCTTACCCCTGGAGGGAGACATGTTAAGAAGTCCCGTCCCTTGCTTATCGCACTATTTGTATCGTTCTGCTCTTACTGCAGTCCTTTTGAATAAACAATATATAGCTTCTGCCTATTATTGAAATTCCCTTTTTTCTATATATATGTTCACTTATGACATTGTGCAACCGTACACTTTGGTACGGGCAATACACCAGGGGCTTAAGTACCCCACAATATGGTGTGATAAGTCCGAACACTTTCACAAGTGCGGCACCCCGAACTTATAACATTATATGCATCGGCTCCGAATCATGTCTTGGGTCAATAGTTGGGTTTGCCCGGCTCCCATGTTTTGGTACCTTACGTTCCGTTATATCGGCTAAGGTAGCGCTGGGAGAACCACTGTGATTGCACCCCGGTTGAGCTGGGTTAAGCACCTCAGTGGAGAAAGCTAAAACTGACCGTCATGATAAGGCGAGAGCCGGTCGCTGTTCGAGAGGTTTTCGAGTCCTTAAAGACTTATGCCTCTTAGAGCGAGGAGTCGGCATTGTCCGGCCTAGGCGTGGATAGCGCCCCAAACTCGGTCTTCCTAATACCAGGGGCTTCGCCAAAATTTAAAATCATAGAATTCTATGGCTAAGTGAGAGTGTTCAAGCATTATAGTCCGGTTGCCTTGTTCGTTGCGTTGAGCGCCTCCCTCGAAGGACCCAAGAATGGGAACAAGAGCGCTCAAGTTCATCCCGAACACCCCAACACTCGTGGCATGGGGGCTGAAGCCGACGACTCGCCATCTCTCAAATTTAATACACGGCCGCACATAAGGTAATATTTTAAATTAAAAAGTGTTGCTTAGCGCATATGAACAAGTTTTCAGCGTACATGATAACAAATGCGAGTCTACTCAAAAATTATATCTTTGGAGCATTCATCCGCTATAAGGCAGGCACCCTTCAGGACGCCTTCATAATACATTTCAGGCTTGCGATGCTCCTTCTTCGGTGGTGGTCCGTCCTTCACAAGCTTCTCCATCTTGCCCCAGTGCACCTTAGCAAGGGCAAGGGCCCTACGGGCACCTTCGATGCAGATGGAGCGCTTGATGACTTCAACCCATGGACATGCATCCACCAGCCGCCTCACCAGCCCGAAGTAGCTCCCAGGCATGGCTTCATTAGGCCACAACCGAACTATGAGGCCCTTCATGGCCTGTTCAGCCACCTTATGGAGCTCGACCAGCTCCTTCAACTGGTCGCTTAAGGGCACCAGGTGTCCGGCCTCAGCATACTGAGACCAGAACACCTTCTCCGTCGAGCTCCCCTCCTCGGCTTGGTAGAATGTGGCAGGATCAGCCACACTGCGGGGCAGATCTGCGAATGCTCCTGGAGAGCTCCGGATTCGGGTAAGCAACAGATAATTCACTTTCACATGCTTGCTTTGCATATAGAATGCCTTACCCGCCGCTATCTTCTTCATCGCCTCAATCTCCGGAGGGCTTTTTGGCTTCGCCTTAGCGGCCTTGGCGCCTCAAGGGCCGTGGCGAGCTCGGACTCGAGTCTTTGAGTCACGCTCCAAACTCGTGTTTTTCCACGAGAGCACTGGAGCTCTTGCCGCACCTCCGCCACCAGCGCCCCGCTTTTCTCGCTCGGTGCGCTCCGCGGCCGCATTGCTTCGGCCTTGACACCGCCTCCTTCAGTGGTCGCCACCTCGTTCGTGGCCCTGCAATATTCACGTTATTCCTGTCATTTTTTGCAAATACATCTTTTAAATACTCCCATAAGGTATTACTTACCTTCCTTGTCCTCGAGCTGATTTTTGGCAAGTCCGAGCTCGTTCTCGGACTGCTCGAGGCTCTGCTTCAATGCACCAACCTCCGCAGTCAGTGCGGCAGAGGTCAGCAGCGCAGCCTGCATTCCCACATTGACATACTTATGTTAGACTCCTGCGTATATCTTTTAGATCCTCGATTCGGTTTTTCTTTCCAACACCAAACTGAGCATCGGGGCTACTTGTCTATGCGGTAATATTTTTACATATCTTAAATACATAACTCAAAGCCCGTTAGAAGGTCAGGCATAGGCTTGATCAGCCCGCTGTTGGCGGATCGAACTTTCGATCACCGCACTCATAACGAAAGGCGGTGCCCCTCGTCGATGGAAGTGCCGTTAAGCGCCTCTATCAAATCATCCGGTGCCTCCGGTTGGACGGAGGTCACCGGCGTCGCAGTCTTGCCCTTCTTACGAAGGGGTCGCCTGTCGGACTCCGGAGCCACTGAAGGTTCCGGTACGGAGTCCGGCGCAGGGCCGGACTTGAAGCCCTTCGGGGTTTTATCCCCTTTGAGCCCGGATTCCGGGAGGTCGCCTTGCGCCTCCATAGCCACCTCCTCCTGGCTGGGCCCCTTTTGGGACTCCACCCCGGCGTCATCCACGGTGGGAGGAGACGAGGCGGTCGGAAGTGAGGTGCTATTCACCTCCGACGAATCCAGGGAGCCACTCGACGAATCGCCGAGCCCATCCTTGGGCGGGCTGCATGGTTACATCCGGCATTATAAGATACTGTGCGACAAATGAAACGCCATGAGTTATTCTGGTGTCCGGACACTTACGATTTCGCCAGGGGCTTGGTCCTTGGAGCCCACCCCTCTTCGTCGTCGTCGGCATTGGCGGTGTAGTCCGGAGGAAGGGTCCTTCCCTTCTTGGACCCTTCGGCCTCCCTGGTTGGGGCGGCCTTCCTTTTCTTCTCTCCACCCGCTGGGGGAGAAGCCTCTTTTTCCTCCTCCTCGTCTTTGCGGGAGGAGTCCGCCTCGGCGACATCGGACGATGAGTCCGACAGCACCTGGCGCCGGGAACTCCTTCGAGTTCCTGTGGCCTTCTTCTTGGCCTTCTTTTCCGGCACCACGTGAGGTGCCGGAACCAGCAGCCCCGTCAATCGGGCGTCCGCTGGGTCTTCTGGCAAGGGAGCCGGACAGTCGATCTGTCCGGACGTCTTCAGCCAGTCCTGTCAAAGGTGAGGGAGTTTTAGATCCCACATAGAGTCAAACTATGAAAAAAGAGTCCCGAAAAGGGTAAAATAACTTACCTCGCTGGCTTGATGCTGCGGGCTGAATCCGCGATCTTCAGTAGCGGATGCGGGAGCTTCGACGCCCTTGAACAGCACCTTCCAGGCATCTTCGTACGTAGTGTCGAAGAGCCGGCTCAAGGTTCGGTGCTGTGCTGGATCAAACTCCCACAACTTGAAGGCCCATTGCTGGCATGGGAGAATCCGACGGATGAGCATCACCTGGATTACGTTGACAAGCTTGAGATTCTTGTCCACCAGGTTTCGGACGCAGGTTTGGAGTCCGGACAGCTCTTCCGAATTACCCCACGTCAGGCCCGTCTCTTTCCATGAGGTGAGCCGTGTAGGGAATCCAGATTGGAATTCGGGGGCCGCCGCCCATTGAGAGTCGCGTGGCTCGGTGATGTAGAACCACCCCGATTGCCACCTCTTTATGGTCTCCACAAAGGAGCCCTCGAGCCATTGGACGTTGGCCATCCGGCCCACCATGGCACCTCCGCACTCCGCTTGGCGGCGCCCACTACCTTCGGCTTGACATTGAAGGTCTTCAGCCATAAGCCGAAGTGGGGCTGGATGCAGAGGAAGGCCTCGCACACGACGATAAACGCCGAGATGTTGAGGATGAAATTCGGGGCCAGATCATGGAAATCTAGGCCGTAGTAGAACATGAGCCCCCGGACGAATGGGTGAAGTGGAAACCCTAGTCCGCGGAGGAAGTGGGGGAGGAACACCACCCTCTCATGGGGCCTGGGGGTGGGGATGAGCTGCCCCTCGTTGGGGAGCCTATGCGCGATGTCACCGGACAGGTATCCGGCCTTCCGCAGCTTTTTGATATGCCCCTCCGTGACGGAGGAGGCCATCCACTTGCCTCCCGCTCCGGACATAGTTGGAGAAGGTCGAGGTGGGATGTGCGGACTTGGGCGCTGGAGCTCGAGTGCGCGGAAATGGATAGGCAAAGGAGGAAGAAGGCGTGTGTGAAAAAGTGGATCCTTATCCCCTTATATGGGCGGACAAAACTATGCGTCCCCACCGGCCTGATAAAACTCGCTTATCTCCCAAGCGCCGTAATCAATGGCGCGGTTGGGTTATCCACGCCCGTATTGATGAGAATCCCGGAATAAGGGGACACGATCTCTGCTTTGACAAGACGTGCCAAGAAAACCGCCTCGCTAAAAACGCTGAGGTGGCACAGTGAAAATGATTTGAATAAAGGCTTGGCCGCGGTGTGATGTCACGCTGCGGAATACGCCAGCAGATTGAACTTGTGTAAATGTTATTCTCTCTACGGTGGTATGTGGAACTTATTTTGCAGAGTCGGACACTATCCATGTGTTCAAAATCTTCAATGAAGTATTCGGAGGAGGAACCCGGCTTGCAATGCCGAAGACAATATGCGCGCCGGACCCATCGTCATTGAAGCCTAGTTCAGGGGCTACTGAGGGAGTCCTGGATTAGGGGGTGTCCGGATAGCCGGACTATGACCTTTGGCGGACTCTTGGACTATGAAGATACAAGATTGAAGACTTCGTCCCGTGTCCGGATGGGACTTTCCTTGGCGTGAAAGGCAAGCTTGGCAATACGGATATGTAGATCTCCTACCATTGTAGCCGACTCTGTGTAACCCTAACCCTATTCGGTGCCTATATAAACCGAAGGGTTTTAGTCCGTAGGACGAACAACAATCATACCATAGGCTAGCTTCTAGGGTTTAGCCTCTCTGATCTTGTGGTAGATCTACTCTTGTACTATCCATACTAGTAGAGTGCCCGTGCGTTGCCACGGGCTCTTGAAAAAGTTTGCAAGAGTTACATGTTAAATTTCACATGCACAAATAATATAACACAAATACAATTACTGAATAATTGAAGTCCATTTTGCAATGAAAATTGATAACAAAAAGAAAGAGTAATGACATGTTCATGTAACAAACTAAGCGATGTCCATGCAAGTTTCAGACGCTTCTCAAGTCCTACTAACTGTTATTTATATGAAAAATATTAGGAATTAATATAAACAAAACATATGTTAAGATGAGAAAAAACAATAGATATTTACCGTGTATATTTGATGAGAAAAAAACATGCAAACAAACCTTCTTCAACCAAGTATATTTATTTTTTCTCTCAGTTTTATTGTGATACCCTTAGTATATGAAAGGTAAGTACAAAAACTATTTAGTTTTATGAACCATATTTAGTATATGTATACACTTTTATTGTTCCTGTCAGGTATGTATACTTTTAATATCTATGTTTTTATCATAAATTCCTACACATGCGAGTCTAGCATTTTTATCGTTGAGCAAAATTTGCACACAAGGCCCGAATTAGCTATCCACCACGGCCCAACCAGTACCCAAACTTAGCCCCCTAAAAATAACTATAAAAGAAATTACCTTATCCACAGTATATTTTTTTGAGGGATTACAGTATACCTGGAAAAATGGGCCGGCCCGACATGACACGGCACGGCCCGGCCAGGATTACACGGGCCAGGCACGGCACTTCCCGGCCAAGCACGCGTGTTGGCCTCCCCGGCCCAGGCACGACAAAGTTACCTCACGGGCCGGCTCGACGGCCCACCTGGCACGGTGGCCTCTGGGCTCACTGGCCACCCCTCGCCTTTTCCCCTCCACCCGCCGCATCCCAACCCTAACCCCACTCACTCACCACTCTCCCCTCCACTCACTCAATTCCTCTCGCACTTGCCCCTTCCCGCCAGATCGCCACAGTGCCTCGGCGAGGCGCCGCCATGTGACTCCGCCCGGCACGCGGATCTGTCCCATGCCGCGACAGATCTTGGGGCTCACTCACCCGCCACCTCTCACCCTCTCCCCTCCCCCCGCCGCATCGCCGAGCGAGTCACCGAGCCCGCAACCGCGCGACTCCGCTCGCCGACCACCGCATCAGTCCCATGCCGCGGCCGGTCTTGTGGCTCATTCACCTCTCTTCTCCACTCACTCCAACATCTTGGCCATCCCCCTTCCCCTCGCCGCATCGCCGTGCGCGTCGATCGTGCGACTCCGCCCACCGACCACCGCATCGACGCGGGTCGGGGCTCCGACGAGCTGTGTGCGGCGCGACCAACGGGGACGGACGCAGCGAGCTTACTGACACGGGCACGGGTGCTCGGTCCGGTCCCATTCTCCTCACATCCGCGGCGGTGTTCGTCTCTGGCGAGCTGGCAGGTGGATCCGAAGCGCGGCGACTCGATCTGCATCGCCTCCGGTATGCCCGTGCGTTGGTACGGGCTATGCATATAAATAAATAAAAAATTATTAAGGTTGTCTTCGTGGACGCCCTTGATACCTCTAAACCTGCCACCAACTCTGGCGCTCGCGAATTTCCGCCTAGCCACACTTGAATATGTTAACCCCTGCCTCTCCTCCGTCGGCAATGACCCGATGTTATTGTTGTACCTTTTCCTCCTGCCACTGCCTTTTTTTATCCACCCTGCAAAACCGCCCACCTCTCTTTGCCTAATCCCCAGCCTGCCACCCGTAATTGAGAAGTGTTGATGCTCGTTGCTTCCCGGCCCGAGTCGCCGCAAACGCTACCCACAATTGAGGAGTCCTGATGCATTCCCCCTTGTCGCCCCTTGCCCAAGTCCCCGCCTACATCATGCATTGTATGGGAGACAAGAATCGTCGATGATCGTCACATTGTCCACCTATTCTCGATGAATATGATCAATCCCAAGTCAATGAGTGGCGGAGCTTCACATGAATGCTTGGAGGGGCAAAAGACTTTTAGGATCCCATGCACATCAAGCGACATTGTAAATTTTGTTATCATTATATGACATTTTTTCCTTTCTTCCTTCTCAACCCACATACCAAGTAACCAATTCTGGTTAAACAAAGTAATTTACGAAATTTTATATGATTTGCAAGAATGCCAGTGATCGAGACATTCTAAGAATGCCACTTTCTGTGAATAATCTCAAGCAACTACTCCCTGTGTCCCAGAAATCTTGTCTTAAATTTGTGGATACGGATATATCTAGACAAGTTTTAGTGTTAGATTCATCTATATGTAGATAGATCTAAGACAAGATTTTTAGGACGGAGGTAATATAATTTTGTGAATTTAGTCCATGTACATAACCTTTTCAGCATGCATACAACAATGATACACATTACGCCACTGAACCTCAACCGGATCATCTTTGTGTGCATGTTGAACTTAGTATATATATATAGCTAACATGAATGATAACAAATATTTGCATACAAATAAGATGGATGTTTTAGTAGAACTGAAGTATACTCGGCACGAAAAAGAGAACTGAAGTATACTAATGCCCGTCAGGAAAAGCGCACTTCTATTTACTTGGCAGAAACTCCTAAATAGTTGTATCTTAACATAAGTAGGCAGAAGCACTAAATTGTACTACATAGGAGAGGAGAATGACACTTAAAAATTTGGATAGTCCCAACCCGCAGCTAATGAAAGCACAGGTGCAGTGGAGAGTAAAAAAAATGGAAGGATTTTTTCTCTAGCACACATTTCTTATCCTCTCACTTTTGCTTTTTCTTTCTTTTACTCTCAACTTTTATTTGAGAGAATCTTTTACTCTCAACTTAACCACACCATAACTGAACTGCAACTCTGCAAGCCCAGACTGCAAGCCCAATTTTCTATCTCACACAGGAGCGGGTCACGCAAGTCATCTTCGTTCTTTCATTAAACCGAACCATACCACAGACTGAACTGAGCCCCCAAAAAAAGACTGAACCACGCCCAAGTTCCTGTCTCACAAAAGAAGGTCCCGCCGGCGCAGATAGTTCAGGGGAGGTGAGGTAGAAAGGAAGGCAACAGAGGTTGGGCTAGCCTGCAAGCTGTGGCATAGAGATGGGGAGGAGCGAGAAGGATGGTAGAGAGCATGGCAGTTGGTGGTGAAGGTCCATCAGAAGCGCAGACTTTGCACACTCTGCCGCTGTCCAATGTCGGCATCGCCCATGCGCCGATCGGATGCAGATCTATCATGGGTCCATTTTCTGATTGAGTCTTGCAATGCTTCTTCACTATGTACAAAAACACCATCTATTTAGAAACAGATGAAAGTACATACTACATGATCAGTTGGTCACACACCTCAAGAATCAATACATCAGGTCATCAAAACATCAGAAAATGGTCTATTAAACATGCCCGACAGGTGAAAATGCAACAATACATTGATCTTCTAAATTCTGCAACAAACTCTGAAATTGATTTTTTTTTTCATTCTGAATCTGTAGAGAAAACAGGAAGCTCAGGCTACTCACCAAAACCTGACATTGAAGTCCATACCCGTGCCAAGCTTATATACACCATCAGCATGAAGCACCTTCTCCCCCCGAGTCTGAATACAAAAAGATAGATATGGAAACAAATCAATTATCTCCATAGCTTTCTACCCCATTGGCTTTTTAACATTCAGAAGACGTTTTCAGCACCGATTCTTCTAACTTGCAGCCCACAACCCGTCGCAAGTAACCGAAGCTGGGTAGAAAGAAGGCATCCAAATATGGATTGTTAGTGAAAATAAAGAATCGCGAGGGTACTTTTGGCTGTTGCAAACCCACATATACGAGGGAAAGAGAGAGGCAACCTAGCAGCTAGCTCAGACAGCAATGGTAGTTGTCGCTGCTTCTTGCTCCTACTGGTCAATGCTAGTCACTGCTTCTGCCTCAAGCAGCTGCGCATGCAGCCAACAACAATTCAGAGATACAAGATGACAGATAACAAAGAACCAGAAAGTAGGACGACGACACAGAGAAAAACGTCCAGATTGCAATTCGTGTATACCAAGCTATGTTATGCATTTTGGCATAAGTTGGTGGAATCACACACATATTTCCTTTCAAATAAAGGTAGTACTCAAGGTCTGAATTCAGTTTCAGAGAACAAAGCACGCATAGTGAAGTTCGATGACAGGTCGACGGAGGTTGTCCGTCTTATAGTCTTCTCGCACTGCATGATGTGCACCTTCTCCTCTGCGATTCAGATTCGAACATGGGTGAGCAATGGCCGTGTCAGGTTGTCCCTGCAGGGCACCTTGTCAAACAGCGATGAACTTGTTGCCGGTGATGCTAGGCACTGGGGGGATGACATGAACAACAGCATCAGCGGGAACGGCCTGAGAAGCATTGTTAAAAGCATTCATACATAATCTAATCTTCTAGATGATAACAATAAAGAAAATACAAATGCAATAATCCACCAAATGTAGGAAAGCATTGTTACAGAATATATATTCTAATCCGTGATAAATAGAGATCTGAAACCATTGATCACATGCAAGAAAACAGGAGGAGGAGGAGGTGCACAACTACATGTAGGGCATGTAGACGCCGCTGAACTCAAGAGTTGTGGGCTCCTGTTGCTTCCGTCGATCTCGTCACCCCCAAAGTCAAGTATATTGTCATAACATCAATCATATATGTGTTGGCATTTTACTGTATCTGTTATGACAGGGATGGCCTTGCTTTAAATAGAGCATGTTCAAAGTGTGAGAGTTCAATCAAACTCGATAAACTCATTGATGATGTCCAATTTACCAGGAATTGGGTTGTCTCATCCAAAGCTGCCACAACTACTTAGTTTTACCTAAACAAGAAAGGCATGGTCAAACAATTTAAATCCACGCGTTGCACATTCATAAATCACATGACAGATGTACCACACCTCAGGAATACATGGGTTTCAGATGATGGTGCATGGATCTGGTCCCAACAATTACTACTCCATGTCTGTCAAAATATAAGGTGAATTAAATTTCCAAAAGTCAAAGTTTCCTATGTTTGATCAAATCTGTAGCAAAATACATCTAACACCTACAATACTAAAGGCCTGTTCGGACTCACTCCCACTCCACAGCTCCGCTCCGGAGCGGAGTGGCATGCAACTATAATCTACGGAGTGGTCAGAAGGTCGCTCCGTCCGATCCGCTCCGTGGCGAGGGCGTGGAGGCTTTCTGAACAACCCCTAAATAAATCAAATATGGAAATATACTTCATCATGAATCTAATGATACTAATTTTCTATAGTAGATATTTATGTTTTATTCTACAAACTTGATCAAAATTAGGTAAGTTTGAATTTTTAAAAAATTAGTACACCTTACAAGTTCAAACCGAGGGGGAATTGAACATTTCTATAAAGACATGACCTTTTCTTGAATTATCAAATGATGCATCATCCTAACCATTAGATCGTTATCAATGTACGGTCCATAATCATTTGGGCACATCATAAAAACACTTTGTGACTGTGTGAGAATCTGTCGCTTACCCCGTCGGTGGCCAGGATGACGAACTGGTCCTGCGCGGTGATCCTCCTCTGCGTCACCTCCGGCGCCGAGATGACGCCGTAGTCCTTGATGCAGTAGTCGCCGAACGCGCGCGACATGGCCAGACCCGGCGCCTCCCGGTGGGGCACCCACGCCCGGTGCACGCCGGGCTCGTCGTCGAGGCAGTGCACGCGGCCCTCGCACTGCATGATGCGCGCCTTCTCCTCTCCGATTCAGATTCGAACGTGGGTGAGCAATGGCCGTGTCAGGAATGGACTGTCCGTCTTCTAGTCTTCTCACGACGACTTACGGGGTAAGTCGGGCTTGAAGTCGACGGTGAGCTGGACGGTCGTGACGTCCCCGTCGTCCGAGGTGGTCGCACGGACGGCCCGCGAGTCGCCGACGTTCACGACCACCATCAGGTCGCCCTGCTTCACCATGGACAGAGTCGTGCAGCCGCTGTTGACGGCGTCGAGGCGCCGGCTCTAGGGAGCTCCTCGTCCACGGCGGCGGCGGCGGCCAGGTAGGACTGCCTCAAGAGTTCGAACTGGCAGTTGCTGAGCCTCTTCTCGCCGTCGATGAGCGACGCCAGCGCGACGGCCTCCTGCTAGCGGCACAGAAGTGACTGCGGCAGCGATTCCCGGACGGCCTTGGCGGCGTAGTGGCCCCACTGGTCGTGCCCGTCCAAGACGCCGCAGAAGATGGTGTCGTCCTGGTACCCGTATCCCTGGACAGAGAAGAGAGCGACATGAGAAATTGAGAACAAACACGAATAACCCAATAACCAACTGTCTGTTTTTTATCCAACAAAAAATGGGTAGTCACATGGAGTATTTATGAAATACAATGATTTTTGCAGTCTGAAAAACAATTAGCAAATCTGATCCTACTATGAAGATGTCGACGAATATCAAGAAAGTTGGGGCATAGCCTAAGGCGTACGAGATTGATTCGACTCACCTTGCGGCGATCCGAACAACAAAAATAAACCGGACAACGACGCCCTCGGGTATGGAAATATTCCTCTACGTCACCTTCAAATTTTAGATTCTGAATTATCCTGAGCAATGAATCGAGCTACATATTGGAACTTGACGTCCGTTCCTCCATCCTTAGCATGTTCCTCAATAAGTGTTTATTATCTTCAATAAGGTGAATGCAATGAACCTAGTGGAACAAAGGTCTCCAAATTTGAATGCTGGAAATAATACATGCATGAAAGTATTGTCCTAAGACATCGGCACCAAATAAAGAACATAACTAAATCAAGGTGCACAAGAAGCCTCAATTGGGAAGGACCAAAAGAAAAAAAAGCTTAACACATAAATAAAGATAATTATGAGGTGAAAAGAACTGAAAATCCACAGTAAACTGAACCATGACCCGGCCAACACCTCCCTCTCTCCTGCAAACCAGACAAGAGTCTGACCTTCATTATATTAAATACTAATTTGAGTGGTAATCTCTCTCTCTCTCATAAACGACATGTTGAGTTTAAATAATATATGAGTATATATAAACAAAATCTATATCATACAATAATTAACATGCTTGTATTTCACCTTACAAAGGAATAAAGAATTGTCTTCAACATAAATGCTACCCGCAAAAATGAAAGACATGACACCCGCAAAATAAACGACATGTTGAAGAGAAAGGTTGTAGTTACATATGATGTCTTGTAGTACTTGTAGATGACCAGGATGTAGTAACACTCGAAAATGGTGAGCCCATTTTTGCTAAAGCTATGTGTCCAACTGAATTTTTTGCCTTATTTCCTGCCAAATATCTTCTTCTTTGTTCTTCCAATGCCTCCCTTCACCACCCCTACCTTGGCACTACATGTCAACCTAATGTGGCATGCATATTCTGATCATGTATATCAATCATATACCCAAGTTCATCACCATTGTGTCCCCATCCTTCCGCATCTTGACAAGTGTCTGCGAGCATCACGTTTCCATCATGCCTAGCACAATCAATGTTGTTGTGTACTGTTGAACAAACATAACAAAAAAAAATTATCAGGCAAAGCACCTTTTTTGACAGATGAACTACAACATTTGGGAGTCATCCGAGGGGCAATGGAAAGATATTTTATGTAAAGGACAAGAGAAATATCATGAAAACATACATAGCAAAAAGGGGAAAGATATCCAAAGCATTGATGAACACCATTTGGCCTTATGAAAATAAGAACCCCTGTGAACTTGACCAGATCAAAATAATAAAAACATAGGTGCGTCACACACCTATTGCCATCCAATAGATTTTCCCGTGTTTGCACGTTCTGTGCGTTACATGTGTGCGCTCATCTAGCTGAAGATTAACTAATCAAGCTAACTTCCTATATCAGCGCATCTGGCCGAAATCAATTAGTGAATCTATGTTGTTTCAGGTGAGTGTACGGGAAGAAGTAATCAGCAAGAAGGCGTGCTATCTGGCCGTGCAAACAAAGATAAGAAAATTACTTAGCTTGATCAATCTGCAGCTTGCCGATTCCTTTCGGGCCGGATGGGCATGTCTGGCTGCTGCGCAATACAGTACAAAGCAAGCAAGCTGGATCAAATCAGGTTTTCAGTGAATCACAGGGGGAGGCATGGGGCAGTGGAAGGTGAGGAATGCAACATTGATACCTTCAGCAAGGAAATGGCATGCCGGTGCCGCCATCGACAACTCCAGCCACTGCCGGAGTTCAGCTTTCGCCGGCAACTATAACCATCCAACCAGTGGACCCGAGTAGCCCACCTCGCCAACCCTCACCGTGTAAGACCAGCGCGCCTACAGCCCCTCCAACCACCGACCATCTCCTTCCGGCCGCCTGGACACCGTAGCAGCAGATCGAGCCAGAGAAACGGCCACGACGCGCTGCCATGCCCAGATCCGCGCCAGCCCTCACGTGCAGCCGCAACAGCCGCACGCCCCGCACCAGCCGCGCCAAGGAGCACGTCCAAGAACGCCCGCCCTCTGGAGGCCAGCAACGCCATCAGCAGGGACGCCCGCCTCCACAGACAGGCCAGATCTGGCCGGCCCGCCTGCCCACTCGAGCTGCAGGGCGCCGTTAGACCAACGGCCGAGGCTGCATCAACTCTGGCTCCCTGCACCGCACGCCGGTGACGCGCCCGCGAGCCTCCTTGCGGCCCGGAGCACGGGCGATCCGGCCCACGCCCTCCAGATCAACGCCCTGCTCCACGGCGCCCTCCACCGCACAGCCACGACGCCATGCCCTCCCGCACGATGCGACGAGCTTGCCTGCACGGGATACGCCACACCTCTACGCGCGTATAGAGGGAGGGAAGGAAATGGCTCGGGATTGAGGTGCGGTGGCGGCAGTGGCGGGTGGAGAAGAGGAGAGGAGCGATGGCTAGCTAGGGATTGAGGGAGCGGGGCATGTGCACTGTTTTTTCTGGATTTTTTCCACCGGTTCAGTGTGTGGGAGTAGAGAGAGGGGATGATGACGAAAAAAAATTGGTGGTGGGGGGATGATGAAAATAAACCAGCGAAAATAAAACCGCACGGACTATTCACCAACTGTTACATTAGGAGTAGAGATCATTAATATTAATCAAGCAGGAGTAGGGTTTTACCTCCATCAAGAGGGCCCGAACCTGGATAAAAACATCGTGTCCCTTGTCTCCTGTTACCATCCGCCTAGACGCACAGTTCGGGACCCCCTACCCGAGATCCGCCGGTTTTGACACCGGGCGTCATACCAGGTGTAGAGGCCAACTGTACAGGCTCGGTTACACTTGAAGTGGTCTTCGGATCCCGGATAACTTCGAGCGAGGAGTTAATCTTGACATAGTCCCGTTCGCAGCGGCTATCACGCCTTTGCTTTCGGACGAACCGCATTGCAAAGTTCAATGCGGTGCCGCACTATGCATATCTCAAGCTCAAGATGCCAGGCCCTCGAGGAGTCATTACGGTCAATGGAAACACCGAGCGCTCTCTCCGGACGGAGGAGCATACGGCGGCCCTCACGGCGGAAGTACAAAGCAGCCTCTTAAGGCAATTCTCGAGTCCGGCTATTAAACGTCCGGACACCATCAAGCGCGCCTGGAGTAACCTACAACAAGACCGCCTGGCACGTTCCGAGCACGCATAGCAATGCGGCCCGAACCCCAGCACGCATAGCAATGCCTGTACACTCTATGCGTACATAATTACGCTCTGGAAATACCATGGGCATAGGGGGAGGGGCACGACCACGACATGCCCAGAATGCGGCTCAACCGCACCAGAGGCTCCCGATTGTGTCATTCTTTTCTTTTCTTCTTTCTTTTTTACTTTCAGGACTCTGTCCTCACGAAGCCCTGTCCGGCAGTAGAATCGCTGAACACACGATGCAACAGCCAGGGAAGCAGAAAGCTACATCGAGTGTCCAGGTGGTCTCTATTACAAGTAGTATACCTGTTTTACATACCATCCCGCAGCTTACCCCTGGAGGGGGACATGTTAAAAAGTCCCGTCCCTTGCTTATCGCACTATTTGTATCGTTCTGCTCTTACTGCAGCCCTTTTGAATAAACAATACAAAGCTTCTGCCTATTATTGAATCCCTTACTGCAGCCCTTCTGAATAAACAATACAAGGGGATTCAATAATAGGCAGAAGCTTTGTATTATATGCGTCGGCTCCGAATCATGTCTTGGGTCAATAGTTAGGTTTGCCCGGCTCCCATGTTTTGGTACCTTATGTTCCGTTATATCGGCTAAGGTAGCGCTGGGAGAACCATCATGATTGTGCCCTGTTGAGCTAGGTTAAGCACCTCGGTGGAGAAAGCTAAAACTGACCGTCATGATAGGGCGAGAGCTGGTCGCTGTTCGAGAGGTTTTCGAGTCCTTAAAGACTTATGCCGCTTAGAGCGAGGAGTCGGCATTGTCCGGCCTAGGCGTGGATAGCGCCCCGAAATCGGTCTTCCGAATACCAGGGGCTTCGCTGAAATTTAAAATTATAGAATTCTATGGCTAAGTGAGAGTGTTCAAGCATTATAGTCCGGTTGCCTTGTTACGTTGCGTTGGCGCCTCCTCGAAGGACCCAAGAATGGGAACAAGAGCGTTCAAGTTTATCCCAACACCCCAAAGACTCGTGGCATGGGGGCTGAAGCCGACGACTCGCCATCTCTAAAATTTAATACACGGCCGCCTGAAGGTAATATTTTAAATTAAAAAGTGTTGCTTAAGCGCATATGAACAAGTTTTCAGCGTCAGGATAACAAATGCGAGTCTACTAAAAATTACATCTTTGGAGCATTCACCGCTATAAGGCGGGCACCCTTCAGACGCCCTCATAATACATTTCAGGCTTGCGATGCTCCTTGCCCGGTGGTGGTCCATCCGTCACAAGCTTCTCAGCGTCCATCTTGCCCCAGTACACCTTAGCACGGGCAAGGGCCCTACGGACACCTTCGATGCAGATGGAGCGCTGACGACTTCAACCCATGGACAAAGCGTCCACCACCGCCTCACCAGCCGAAGTAGCTCCTGTGGCATGGCTTCCTTAGGCCACAGCCGAACAACGAGGCCATTCATGGCCTGTTCGCCACCTTATGGAGCTCGACCAGCTGCTTCAACTGGTCGCTATAAGGGCACCGGTGTCCGCCTCAAAGATACTAAGACCGAACACCTTCTTCGTGGGCTTCCTCCTCGGCTCGGTAGAATGCGGCAGCATCGGACACACTGCGGGGCAGATCTGCGAATGCTCTTGGAGAGCTCCGGATTCGGGTAAGTAATAGATAATTCACTTTCACATGCTTGGTTTGCATATAGAATGCCTTACCCGCCGCTATCTTCTTCATCGCCTCAATTTCTGGGCGGCTTTTGGGCTTCGTCCTTAGCGGCTTTAAGCGCTCAAGGGCAGGCGAGCTCGGACTCTTGAGTCTTTGAGTCACGCTCCAAACTCGTGTTTTTCCACGAGCCTGGAGCTCTTGCCGCACCTCCGCCACCGTGCCTCCTACTTCTCTCGCTCGGTGCGCTCCGCGGCCGCATTGCTTTCGGCCTTGGACACCGCTTCCTTCAGGGTCGCCACCTCGTTCGTGGCCCCTGCAATATTCACGATTATTCCTGTCATTTTTTGCAACCACATCTTTTAAATACTCCCATAAGGTATTACTTACCTTCCTTGTCCTCGAGCTGCCTTTTGGCAAGTCCGAGCTCGTTCTCGAACCGCTCGAGGCTCTGCTTCAATGCATCAACCTCCGCAGTCAGTGCGGCAGAGGTCAGCAGCGCAGCCTGCATTCACATATTGACACACTTATGTTAGACTCCTGCGTATATCTTTTAGATCCTCAGTTCGGCCTTTTCTTTCCGAACACCAAACTGAGCATCAGGGGCTACTGTCTATGCGGTAATATTTTTACATATCTTAAATACATACCTCAAAGCCTGTTAGAAGGCTGGCAGAGGCTTCAGTCAGCCCGCTCTTGGCGGACTAAACTTTCTGGATCACCACACTCATAACAGTGCGGTGCTCCTCGTCGATGGAAGCGCCGTTGAGCGCCTCCATCAAATCATCCGGTGCCTCCGGTTGGACGGAGGTCACCGGCGTCGCAATCTTACCCTTCTTACGAAGGGGTCGCCTGCCGGACTCCGGAACCACTGAAGGTTCCGGTACGGAGTCCGACACAGGGCCGGACTTGAAGCCCTTCGGGGTTTTATCCCCTTTGCGCCCGGAGTCCGGGAGGTCACCTTGCGGCTCCTCCAGGGCCACCTCCTCCTGGCTGGGCCCCTTTTGGGACTCCACCTCGGCGTCATCCGCGGTGAGAGGAGACGAGGCGGTCGGAAGTGAGGTGCTATTCACATTCGACGAATCCAGGGAGCCGCTCGACGAAGCGTCGAGCCCGTCCTTGGGCGGGCTGCATGGTTATATTCGGCGTTAGGAGATGCTGTGCGACAAATGGAACGCCATGAGTTATTCTGGTGTCCGGACACTTACGGTTTCACCAGGGGCTTGGTCCTTGGTGGCCACTTCTCTTCACCGTCGTCGGCGTCAGTGGTGTAGTCCGGAGGAAGGGTCCTTCCCTTCTTGGACCCTCCGGCCTCCCCAGTTGGGGCGGCCTTCCTTTTCTTCTCTCCCCCCGCTGGGGGAGAGGCCTCTTTTTCCTCCTCCTCGTCTTTGTGGGAGGAGTCCGCCTCGGAATCATCGGATGATGAGTCCGACAACACCTGGCGACGGGAACTCCTTCGAGTTCCCGTGGCCTTCTTCTCCGGCACCACGTAAGGTGCCGAAACCAGCAGCCCCGTCAAGCGGGCGTCCGCTGGGTCTTCTGGCAAGGGAGCCGGACAGTCAACCTGTCCGGACGTCTTCTGCTAGTCCTGTCAAAGGTGAGGGAGTTGTAGATCCCGCATAGAGTCAAACTATGAAAAAAGAGTCCCGTAAAGGGTAAAATAGCTTACCTCGCTGGCTTGATGCCGCGAGCTGAATCCGCGATCTTTGGTAGCGGATGCGGGAGCCTAGCGCCCTTGAACAACACCTTCCTGGCATCTTCGTACGTAGTGTCGAAGAGCCGGCTCAAGGTTCGGTGTTGTGCCGGATCAAACTCCCACAAGTTGAAGGCCCGTCGCTGGCATGGGAGGATCCAACGGATGATCATAACCTGGACTACGTTGACAAGCTTGAGCTTCTTGTCCACCAGGTTTCGGACGCAGGTTTGGAGTCCGGTCAGCTCTTCCGAATTACCCCACGTTAGGCCCGTCTCTTTCCATGAGGTGAGCCGTGTAGGGAAGCCAGATCGGAATTCAGGGGCAGCTGCCCATTTGGAGTCGCGCGCCTCGGTGATGTAGAACCACCCCGATTGCCACCCCTTTATGGTCTCCACGAAGGAGCCCTCAAGCCATAGGACGTTGGCCATCTTGCCCACCATGGCACCTCCGCACTCCGCTTGGCGGCCGCCCACTACCTTCGGCTTGACATTGAAGGTCTTCAGCCATAAGCCGAAGTGGGGCTGGATGCAGAGGAAGGCCTCGCACACGACGATGAATGCCGAGATGTTGAGGATGAAATTCGGGGCCAGATCATGGAAATCTAGGCCGTAGTAGAACATGAGCCCCCGGAAAAATGGGTGAAGTGGAAACCCTAGTCCGCGGAGGAAGTGGGGGAGGAACACCACCCTCTCATGGGGCCTGGGGGTGGGGATGAGCTGCCCCTTGTCGGGGAGCGGATGCGCGATGTCGTCGGACAAGTATCCGGCCTTTCGCAGCTTTTTGATGTGCCCCTCCGTGACGGAGGAGGCCATCCACTTGCCTCTCGCTCCCGACATAGTTGGAGAGGGTTGAGGTGGGTTGTGCGGGCTTGGGCGCTAGAGCTCAAGTGCGCGGAAATGGATGAGCAAAGGAGGAAGAAGGCGTGTGTGAAAAAGTGGATCCTTATCCCCTTATATGGGCGGACAAAACTATGCGTCCCCACCGGCCTGATAAAACTCGCTTATCTCCCAAGCGCCGTAATCAATGGCGCGGTTGGGTTACCCACGCCCATATTGATGAGAATCCGGAATAAGGGGACACGATCTCTGCTTTGACAAGACGTGCCAAGGAAACCGCCTCGCTAAACGCTACCGAGGTGGGACAGTGAAAATGATTCAATAAAGGCTTGGCCGTGGTGTGTTATCCGCCATGCGAATCGTCGTGAGATTAAACTTGTGTAAATATTATTCTCTCTACGGTGGTATGTGGAATTTATTTTGCAGAGCTGGACACTATCTTTGTGTTCAAAATCTTCTATGAAGTATTCGGAGAAGGAACCCGCCTTGCAATGCCGAAGACAATATGCGCGCCGGACTCGTCGTCATTGAAGCCTAGTTCAGGGCTCTTGAGGAGTCTGGATTAGGGGTGTCCGGATGGCGGACTCTGGACTATGAAGATACAAGATTGAAGACTGCGTCCGTGTCTGGATGGGACTTTCCTTGGCGTGGAAGGCAAGCTTGGCGATCTGGATATGTAGATCTCCTACCATTGTAGCCGACTCGTGTAACCCTAACCCTCTTGGTGCCTATATAAACCGGAGGGTTTTAGTCCGTGGGGACGAACAACAATCATACCATAGGCTAGCTTCTAGGGTTTAGCCTCTCGATCTCGTGGTAGATCTACTCTTGTACTACCCATATCATCAATATTAATCAAGCGGAGTAGGGTTTTACCTCCATCGAGAGGTCCCGAACCTGGGTAAAAACATTGTGTCCCTTGTCTCCTGTTACCATCCGCCTAGACGCACAGTTCGGGACCCCCTACCTGAGATCCGCCGGTTTTGACACCGACAGGCATGTTATTCATTTCCGTGATGAAACTGCTAGAATTGCCAAACCTTGTGCTAAAGATAAACATAGACCTATGGTAGGCAAGCCTGTTATTTCTGTTAAAATAGGAGATCATTTTTATCATGGCTTATGTGATATGGGTGCTAGTGCTAGTGCAATACCTTATGACTTATACAAAGAAATTATGCATGATATTGCACCTGCTGAGATAGAAGATATTGATGTCATGATTAAACTTGCCAATATAGATACTATTTCACCAATGGGAATTGTTAGAGATGTTGAAGTCTTGTGTGGGAAAACTAAATATCCTGCTGATTTTCTTGTTCTTGGTTCCCCACAAGATAACTTTTGTCCCATTATATTTGGTAGACCCTTCTTGAACACCGTCAATGCTAGGATAGACTGTGAAAAGGATGTCGTTACTATTGGTTTGGGTGATATGTCTCATGAGTTTAATTTCTCTAAATTTCGTAGACAACACCGTGAAGAAGAATTACCTAGTAAGGATGAAATTATTGGTCTTGCTTCTATTGCCGTACCTCCTAGTGATCCTTTAGAACAATATTTGCTAGACCATGAAAATGATATGTTTATGAATGAAAGAAGGGAAATAGATGAAGTGTTCTTTAAACAGGAACCTATCCCGAAACAGAATTTGCCTGTTGAAATCCTAGGGGATCCTCCTCCACCCAAGGGCGATCCCGTGTTTGAGCTCAAACCTTTACCTGATACTCTTAAATATGCTTATCTCGATGAGAAAAAGATATATCCTGTTATTATTGGTGCTAACCTTTCAGATCATGAAGAAGAGAGACTATTTAAAACTCTGAAGAAGCACCGTGCTGCTATTGGATATACTCTTGATGATCTTAAGGGCATTAGTCCCACTCTATGTCAACATAAAATAAATTTGGAAGAAGATGCCAAACTAGTTCATGATCATCAACAAAGGCTGAATCCTAAGACGAAAGAAGTGGTAAGAAAAGAAATACTAAAGATCCTTGAGGCAGATATAATTTATCCCGTTGCTGATAGTCAGTGGGTAAGTCCTGTCCATTGTGTCCCTAAGAAGGGAGGTATTACCGTCGTTCCTACCCCCCAGGGCGCGCCCCCTGCCTCGTGGGCCCCCTGTTGGCTCTCCGGTGGCCATCTTCTGCTATATGAAGTCTTTAAATCGAGGAAAAATCATAAGCAACCTTTCGACGAGACTCACGCCACGAGGCGGAACCTTGGCGGAACCAATATAGGGCTCCGGCAGAGCTGTTCTGTCGGGGACACTTCCCTCCGGGAGGGGGAAATCATCGCCATCGTCATCACCAACGCTCCTCTCATCGGGAGAGGGAAATCCCCATTAACATCTTCACCAGCACCATCTCCTCTCAAAACCCTAGTTCATCTCTTGTATCCAATTCTTGTCTCCAAGTCCGGGATTGGTACTAGTAGGTTGCTAGTAGTGTTGATTACTCCTTGTAGTTGATGCTAGTTGGTTTATTTGGTGGAAGATCATGTGTTCAGATCCTATATGCATATTAATACCCCTCTGATTATGAACATGAATATGCTTTGTGAGTAGTTACGTTTGTTCCTGAGGACATGGGAGAAGTCTTGCTATTAGTAGTCATGTGAATTTGGTATTCGTTCAATAATTTGATGAGATGTATGTTGTCTATCCTCTAGTGGTGTTATGTGAACGTCGACTACATAACACTTCACCATTATTTGGGCCTAGAGGAAGGCATTGGGAAGTAATAAGTAGATGATGGGTTGCTAGAGTGACAGAAGCTTAAACCCTGGTTTATGCGTTGCTCCGTAAGGGGCTGATTTGGATCCATATGTTTCATGCTATGGTTAGGTTTACCTTAATACTTTTGTTGTAGTTGCGGATGCTTGCAATAGAGGTTAATCATAAGTGGAATGCTTGTTCAAGTAAGAACAACACCCAAGCACCGGTCCACCCACATATCAAATTATCAAAGTACCGAACGCGAATCATATGAACGTGATGAAAACTAGCTTGATGATAATTCCTATGTGTCCTCGGGAGCGCTTTTCTCTATATAAGAGTTTGTCCAGGCTTGTCCTTTGCTACAAAAAGGATTGGGCCACCTTGCTGCACTTTATTTACTTTTGTTACTTGTTGCTCGTTACAAATTATCCTATCACAAAACTATCTGTTACCACTTATTTCAGTACTTGGAGAGAATACCTTGCTGAAAACAGCTTATCATTTCCTTCTGCTCCTCGTTGGGTTCGACACTCTTACTTATCGAAAGGACTATGATAGTTCCCCTACACTTGTGGGTCACGGTTCAATGAGACTAACGGCTCACAAAGAGAGCACCTGCCAAATGTGCTAGATGAAGTCCCTCCTAGTGAATCGATTAAGCTAATGGGAACTGGAGAAATCATACCTTCAGAAGCACATGCTGAAGAAGAACTCATTATTTCTGCGCCTAGTCAACCTGAAGATAATGCTCAGCCTGAAGCCAATACTCAAAATGAAGACAATGATCAGCAAGAGCAAAATCTTCGTCCAGTTCATCCTCATGTTGCAAATGAAGTACATATTGAGAAGATAATTGATAGCATCAATGCACCTGGTCCACTCACTCGTTCAAGAGCAACAGAACTAGCAAATTTCTGTGGGCACTTTGCATTTGTCTCAATATCTGAACCCAAGAAAGTTGCTGAAGCCTTCATGGAACCTGAATGGATTCAAGCTATGCAAGAAGAGCTTCAACAGTTCGAGCTGAACCATGTGTGGGAATTGGTCAAGCGTCCTGACTCTCGCAAGCACAGTATCATAGGCACCAAATGGATCTATTGCAACAAACAAGATGAGCATGGTCAAGTTGTCAGAAACAAGGCTCGTCTCGTTGCTCAAGGATACACTCAAGTTGAAGGGATTGACTTCGATGAACATTTGCTCCAGTGGCTAGGCTTGAAGCCATTCGCATACTACTAGCCTATGCCAACCATCACAACATCCTTCTGTATCAAATGGATGTGAAGAGTGCCTTTCTCAATGGCAAGATTGAAGAAGAAGTGTATGTTGCACAACCACCTGGCTTTGAAGATCCAAAACATCCTGATATGGTATACAAGCTCACCAAGGCACTGTATGGCCTCAAACAAGCCCCTCGTGCTTGGTATGACACACTCAAAGACTTCCTGAAGAGAAAAGGCTTCAAACCTGGTTCTCTTGATCCTACGCTCTTCACGAAGACATATGATGGAGAACTGTTTGTGTGCCAAATCTATGTGGATGACATTATCTTCGGCTGCACTAATCAGAAATATAGTGATGAGTTTGGACACATGATGCAAGAGCAATATTAGATGTCCATGATGAGTGAGCTGAAGTTCTTCCTAGGCCTTGAAATTCATCAGCAAAGCAACGACATCTTCATATCTCAAGAAAAATACCTCAAAGATTGCCTGAAGAAGTTTGGTTTGCAAGATTGCAAAGGATACACGACGCCAATGCCAACCAAAAGTCATCTGAGTCCCGACGCCAATGGTAAAGAGTTCGATCAAAAGGTATACTACTCCATGATTGGTTCCTTACTTTACTTATGTGCATCTAGGCGAGATATAATGCTTAGTGTTTGCATGTGTGCCCGATTCCAAGCGGCACGAAAGGAATCGCATCACTTAGCTGTGAAGCGAATTCTTCGATATTTGGCTTACACCCCAACACTAGGATTATGGTATCCAAAGGGCTCAGAGTTTGATCTAGTTGGATTCTCGATGCTGATTATGCTGGTGACAAGGTTGATCGCAAGTCTACATCGGGCACATGTCACTTTACGGGGGACGATCACTTGTCAGTTGGTCTTCAAAGAAGCAGAACTGTTTATCTCTCTCTACTGCTGAATCTGAATACATTGCTGCTGGATCTTGCTGCGCTCAGCTTCTATGGATGAAGCAGACTCTCAAGGACTATGGCATCCATCTGAAGCAAGTACCACTCTACTGCGACAATGAAAGCGCCATCAAGATTGCCAACAACCCAGTTCAACACTCGAAGACAAAGCACATTGAAATTCGTCATCACTTTCTCAGAGATCATGTCATGAAGGAAGATATTGATATCATTCACGTCAACACTGAAGAGCAATTGGCAGATATCTTCACAAAGCCCTTGGATGAGAAAAGGTTTTGCAAGTTGCGGTGTGAGCTAAATATCTAAGAATCCTCAAATGTCATGTAATTGGACACACATCCTAACACTTATGCATGTTGATGACTTAGATGTGCAACACATGAAGTAACATATATCTCCAAATCAATGAAGACATACACTCTAAGTGTGAATACATTAATGCGGAATTTGACTTCGGAGCGCCACGATAATGTGCGCCGTGTCTGGGTCTAATACTTCCTATATGGTGGGTAACGCCACCACCAAACCTTTGTTTGAAGTGTTTCATTTGTCATGTCATTTGCAAAAGTCTTCGCATTTGGTTTGTCTTCAACATTGATTTATCTTCATGTTTATCTTCTCAGTGTTCATTTGGTCTTATTCAGATATATACATATATTCATGTTTTGTCCTCTACAACATTCATTTATAGCTATGTCTTCTTGCTTGACTCTTTTGATCTAAGTGAATGTGATCGGACCCTAACCTCTTTTGTGCTTCTACCTCAAATTCTATCTATCCAAATCATATGCATTCTATTGAAACTGTCAAATGTCTTCTCTGCGTCCTTGTCAGCAGAAGATACAGAGACAAAAGTTGAATATGTTTTTAAATGCTATATCCTTATTGCCTGAAACTTGGAGAAGCCGGAACAACCACCCGACAGTCCAGGCGTGCGTGGGAACATGGAACAACTTCCAATGTGTTGCATGCTTGCCACGTGTCCCACAGATGTGAACCGCCAGGGGCACCTGCGTAATTGCGTTGTGCTGTCCCTTTCCTTATAAATATACAACTCGCCGCGGTCACAATCTCCTCTTCCACCTCCCACCTCGAACAAACCCTAGCGCCTCCGCTAGCTCACGTCGACGCCGGAGAAGAAGCACTTAGCTGTCGTGACCTCTTCGACGCCGTCCTCACACCGGCCACGGACTTCGTCCTCTCCACCGCCGCCGTAGGTGTCTTCCGCCGCCAAGTTAGGGCGTGGGAGATTGAACTGCTCGGCCTCCCTCACAACTTCATCTAGCAGTTCTTCGTGCGGTAATTAAATCTTACTTTTACAGTCTTTTTGATCCACCAAATCCATCCTTTTTCACCAAAAGTGGTTTCTTGACTTCCATATTTGGATCTATGTTGTTCTGAATCTCATATCATGCCTAGTATATTCACTTATGCTTCACAACTAGTTAGATTCCTCACTTGTACTTATTCTTGGATTCGTACAAATCTAGAACCGACTCTCACCATATAAGTGAATGTCTTCGCGCTATGAGGTCAATGTATTCAAACTGATTATCTTCAAAATCTTCTGAGAATGCATATGACCTCTTTCCTTCCCTCGCACCTCTAATGCTGTCATAGGTGCATGTCCGTGGGAGAATCCCTTGGTTCTCATAGTCTGCATTCATTTGCAGAATTCTTACAGTGTCATATCAATTCTCCTGAAGCCAGTTCCTATCTGACCAGCAGACGGAAGCCTTTGACAGTTCTGAAGCCATTCAGTTTGAACTTCATGGCCACTGAAAAGTCAGCTAGAAAGGGCGGCAGACAACGCCGTGGGAATACATCCAAAGATTTGCCACCTGATCTGTATGAATTATACAAGACAGACCCTTAAGAAACCTATGGCGAACACAAGACTCGAATCCAATGGATTCGCAGGTATTGGGCGGAACAATGGTTTCTGTACAGATATGTGACTGCTGAGTATGCAGAGAAGAATGCCATCAAGCGACCATGGGGAGATATTCTCTTCAAAAATCTTCCACTCAGGTCCAGAACTGAAGCCATTGCTCAAGGCTTCTATCCCTGCACGGTCCGAGGACAACAACCCGAGAATGCCGATCCATCTCTCTGCTATGGTGTCGCGATGACAATCCGTTCAAGCGCAACTATAAGTTTGCCAAGGATTCTGCTGTGAAGAACAAGAAAGCATTTGGACTCGACTTCAACCCTGGTCCATCTGCTCCTCGGGCTGATGGCACTCGTGATGCTGAACCCAATGTCATCGGGCCCTTCTACAATCTCGAAGGTCTCCTCACTCACATTGTTGTTCAGGGGGCAGCCGTGGAGCACTCTGATGACGACGCTGACACTGATGAAGCGCCAGCTCCACCTAAGTCACAGAAGCAGAGGAAAACAAAGGCTTCAAAGCTTTCTGTTGCACCTAAAGCTTCGCGTATGAAGCCATTGGCCACTGCACCACCTGAAGCAAGTGTGCAGTCTGAGGATCTTTCTCGTATCTCCAAGAAGACCGAGAAGTCTTCAAAGAAGAAGAAGCCCATCAAAAGTTCCGGGCAAGAACTGACCCCAGCTACCGTTCAGAGGAACGAAATGAAGCCATTGATCTGTCAAGTGACGAAGATCTTGGCGATGATGCTCTTGAGCTGCTGATAAAGAGCAAACAAGAGGCGGAGATCTTCAACGATCTGCCTCTCTTTGATGTGGATATTTTGAATAACTTCATTGATGAATGGTTTGACAACCCAAGCCTCAGCATCGATGATCTTCAGCTTCCAATTGGCATCCGTGTCTCTTTCCATGGAGCCATTGCTAATGAGCTGGATCTGGCTCAGAACATCGTCGAACTGAAGAACAAGATTGACCATGAGAAAGCTCAATTCAAGAGGAACATGGCCAAGCTCAGTGTGGCTGATGTCCAAAGCTTCAAGCAGATGCTGCATGACCTCAAGGAGTAGTTTCACAAGAAACATGAAGAAGCTAAAGGATCAAGAGAGAGGATGAAACTCTCCGCAAGTAAATGCGTTCAAGTTCATAATGAGGCTGAAAAGCGCAAGGCACTTGGGCGTCCAGGCATCGACCCAAGATGGCTGCCAAACAGAAAAAGAAGCCTGCTGTGGACCAAGCTGAAGCATCAGGGCGGGAAGCACCTCGCATTGTCTTCCCTGCCAGCATGACAGGCTCGAAGCCTAAGGTCCCCACAGTAGCTTCAGAACTGAAGAAGACAAGGGCAGTTGAGGCTGAAGCCAGAAAGAGTAAGCACAAGAATGCCACTGATGATGCTCCACCGACCAAGAAGCCGAAGACAAAGTCTTCGCGGAAAAATCGTGCTGCTGCCACAAAGCCACTTGTTGTCGAGCCTATCTCAGTTGCTCGTCCTGCATCCGCAAACCAAGAGCGTCAGCTAGTCCTCCATGAGCCTGCTTCCATAGAGGCTCCTGAAGCTGAAGACATTCCAGCTATCGACCCCATCACAGCTGAAGACATTGGTCATCACGACAATGTAGATGATGATGAAGTCCTTCCTCAGATCGAGCACCAACCGGTATCATCGCCTGTTCTCACGAACAGCGAACTCATCAGCATTGGTCGTCCCCTAACGCCAATTGCTCACGATGCATCGTGGGCTGATCACCCCCCAACAAGACACACCAAGCCAAGACACACCCAGTACTCCCCCTCCTCAAATCACCACTCCGGTGCTTGACGATGACAATTACATGGTGCAAACCACCCCATCTCCAAAAGTGTCGTCCGCATTCCGCAGGCTTCGCAAAGGCCCTAGGCCACAGGTCGCCATGCCGAGCGTTCCAGAAGGTGAAGTGCAACACAACTCAGTAGCACGTCAAGTGTTTCGTGACGCCACTCCAACTGAGAACGTCTCCGAGTCTGAAGCAAAAGCTGCTGAAGACATTTCGGCTGCATCAACCGATGACAACAAAGCACCGCGTCATGAAGAAGAGAGAGTTACCACACCCCACGTCACTCAAGTAAATGTTCTCGAGGAGAACGAGTCTGTGCCCGACCCTCCAGCTACTCAAGTGGAGGTTGAAAACACTGAGGCGGCCACCAACAACACTACTGAAGCCAATGATGTTGTCATGGCTGAAGCTAATGTGGCGCCTGAATAGAATATGGTGCTTGAAGCTAATGTTGCACCTGAAGCCAATGTGCAGCTTGAAGCCCATGTCAATGCCAATGCTCCTATACCGCCTCCAAGGCCTCACACCATTGAGCAAGCATTTGATCATGGTCAACTTGTCACTGTCCGATGGCCAATTCTGGTTCCTCCGCCTGCTCCCGGGCCACAGTTTGACTACCATGTGGAGCACAGGCCTCAGGTCCAGAAGCCAAAGCCTCGACTGCCAAGATTTCCTGGAGCTGCAACTTCGCTAGGATCATTCAATGTCAATAGCTTCAGGGCTCACAATACCTTCTTTGGCAGTGCAAAGAACCCTTACTCAAGGCCAAGAATCTCATCTGATCGCTTCTGGAGCTATCAGCAGCGCATCTATTACTCATGCATCTTATACAATCAAGGGTGAATCTTTCCTCACATGCGTCTAGATTGTGAAGCCATTGCTTTGATCTGCCTACTTGGAAGAAGCTCTAGACGCTTCGAGATCTTGGACTTCTGCGGTTTATCAACGACAAAGAGCATTGGAATGAGGAGCTTCTGCTACAATTCTATACCACCTTCACATTCGCGGCTACAACAGGGATCCGAAGACTTGGGTCCTTGAGTGGATGACAGGTGATGTACACCATGAAGCCAAAGCCCAAGATATAATTGAGCTTACTTCCTGCCCTCCTGTGAACTCTATGAACCTGGTTGTCAGCTTCACCGCAATGCTTTGGAGAGCATATTTCAGAAGCCTGAGCCAAACATGAGTCAAATGCTCAGCATGATGAAGCCACTACCACGAGATGCTGAATATCCAAAGGAATTCTTTGTTGAAGACCTAGAGTATTTGCCCCACACCATTTATCATATTATAAGGTGAACTCTATGGCCTGTCAAAGGACATTCTCCTGCAGCCAAGCTTGAAGGTGCAATGAAGACATTGGTTTTCTATATCCTCAATGGCATCAGCTTCAATGCTCAAGATTTCTTCATCAGGCAACTTGCAGCTTCTGGAGTTGATCTCTTTGGCCTGAAATTTTATGCTCCATGGGTGATGCGCCTAATCAAGCTTCACTCTTCTGTCAACTATGAGCCCTCTGCGTGCAACCATCTTATCTTCTTGCCAGAGGTTGATATGTCTATCGAAGCCATCTACCCTGAACCTGCCAAGGAGCCAATATATCTTCACAATGTTGATCACCAAAGCTTCACGCAACCCATTGAAGGAGTTCTTGCTGCAACTCGTGTTTATCCTCTGGCTGTTAACACATGTGCACCTCATCATGCAACTACTGAAGCCACTGAAAGCACTATTGCTCAAAGGCCTCGGAAGCGTTCTCGCGTTCTCAATGACCGAGAGCTTCTCGTGGCCTTGCATCAGAAACAGGATAAGCACCATGACTGGCTGAAGCGTCAAATACAGAGTCTCTTGGTGGATGTTAATCGCATTAGAAATCTTGCCACCAAGAATGCCTTCGTATCTCATGAAGCCTGTCGGAGGTCATGGAAGAGTCTGACTTTGCTAAGCTCCCAGGATGATCTTCGTGAAGATGGCTTCACTGAGCGCTACAAGTTTGATTCCACGCCTCCTCGCAATGCCGTCTTGTGCCGTACTCCTTCCTTAGAAGACTCAGAGTTTTCCTCCTCGGCTGCAATGGTTAATGCTAGAGTCGTCGATGACGAAGATGATGCTACTTCTCCAACCACTACTTTGCCGCGTCTCGACACTGCACCAGGCCCCTTTGCACCACCGGACTCCAACGTTGACCCTGCACCTTCATCTTCTCCCGATGGGAACGAGTAGATGCTCTATGTCTTCAAACCTTTTTGGTCCTTACTGACAAAAGTGGGAGAAGCATATGAGTTGATAGTCTTCAAGCGGGTCCATATGGGTGGTTGCCTTATTTTGCCAAGTGGTTACAACTCTCGTTTTGATACATTTGGTTCTTTTGGGTTGTAACACTTAAAATTGATGGTCGTCTGCTACTTTGCTTGCTATTCTGTGATGCGACGATAAATTCTGCACGAATTCATTCCACGGACGTCCATTTTTCATTATGCATGTCATTATCTTTGCTATATCTTTATATGCATGATGAATTGTCTTCATATGTTGAAGAGGATCTCCACAAGTAAAACCTGCCATGTGCATTTGCATTCAAAAGCAAACTACTTATATGCACATCTTTAGGGGGAGCCTTTTGCTACTTATGAAGACAATACCTTAATCCTTACAATTTCACATACTTTTATCCCCGTTGAAAACTTCAACCAGTTTGTCATCAATCACCAAAAAGAGGGAGATTGTAAGTGCATCTAGTGCCACCCCTAGTTGGTTTTGGAGTATTGACGACAAACCTGGTTGAGGGACTAATGTGTTTGTGAGAATTGCAGGATAACACAAGTAGTAGTCCCTCATTGATTCGGTTTACCTACAAGAGATGACCCCTAAAAATGCGTGAAGACATTGAAGACAATGGCGGTTTGTGAAGATATTCACAATGAAGACTATGACATGAGAAGACATCGCATGAAGACTATGGAGTGCGAAGACATAGTTGTTTCGTAGTTTCCTTTTCTTCTTTGTTGAGTCATAGGAACCACCGCACTGTTAAGTGGGGTCCAAGTGAATGAAGTGATGCTCAACCAAATCCTATGTCTTCAAGCGAAGACAATGAGAGCAAATCTTATCCAGAGCTGGATGAGTCAGCTTTACTTGTAGCCCAAGTCAAGCTGCCGCGTGTGTTTGAAATCTAACCGTTGGACTGTCAGTTCCTTAGTGACCCAGGGTCATTTCGGACAAATCAGGTCGGGTTGCCTCCTGGCTATAAATAGCCCACCCCCTACACCATAAATTGGTGGCTGCTCAGAGTTAGTGCATGGCTTTTGTCGTTTGAGAGCAACCCACCTCCGAAGCATTTGAGAGAAAGATCCTTGTGAGGACAAAGCCCAAAACACCCGGAGCCAAAGAGTGTTAGGAATCACTGAAGTCTTTCTGTCCGCGTGATCTGAAGACTTATTACACTTGAGGAATGTGAATCCTCCAGCCGGTTAGGCATCGCGTTCTGAGCATCCAAGAGTCATTGTGGATTGCTGGTGAACGAAGTCTGTGAATGTTTGGAAGTCTACCTTGAAGACTTACCAGAGTGATTGGGCGAGGACTAAGTGTCCTTAGCTCAAGGGGGATAAGGTGAAGGCGCGGTCTTCTGAGTTGAATCTCAGCCTCCCTAACCAGACGTACAGTTGTCACAACAACTGGAACTGGTCCAACAAGTCTTTGTCCTCACTAAGCAACTGGTTCTATCTCCTCCCTCACTTATTTACAGTTTGTCTTCGTGAAGTCATTTGCATGCTTGCCTGGTCTGTTTGACTTCACTGTGTGACGACTATTGTTGTTTGGCTTCATACTATCTTCCATCCTGATCTATACTACCTAGCTGCTAATAATCTTCATGCTTTCACTTCATTACTTACTTGACTATGGCTTGTCTAGTGTAGTATACCTTCCGCTGCATGTCAATAGGTTCATTTCTATCGTTTGTCTTCAAAGCCCCCGTGTTTTGAAGACTTTCATAAAAATCGCTTATTCACCCCCCTCTAGTCGATAACTAGCACTTTCAATGCGATTCTGGTCGGAGACCCTATCATTATCGATCAACAGGCTGTCAATTAAGCAGCGACGGCGTCTACCATTAGCAATAGCAAAAAAAAACAGGCCATGGGAGAGTCGCCTTTCAAGGTCCAATTAATGGTACCCCTCTGTTTCCAATACACCTCAGCCTGATGATACAACTGCATCAAGGCCTCTTCAAGGGAGTACCGCAGCTACCATTCCGGGTCAGAAAGCGCAGGACCATCAGCCCGAGTATCGAGAGAGTTAATTTGACTCGTCAGGCGCTCCTTATCTCTATGAATGTCCGCAGCCCGGTTGCGGCCCAACCACGCAAAAATTTACGAAGAAAATAAGAGCATTGGTGCTAATCATCCATTGGCCCAAAGGAACGTCTATCAGCAGCAAGGAAGGAAGTGATTTTGGCCGAGATCAAGTTGCCAAAGCCATCGACCAGAAGCCAAGAAGCGTCGAACTGGAAACGAGGGGGAGCAGATAATGATTGGAGCCCGACGTCCAGGATAAAGGGGCGTGGTCCGAACCAACAATGGACAAGTCTCTCAGCGACGCGCGAGGGAACAGATTGTCCCATCTAGGGCAAATAAGAACACGGTCCAAAATAGAGCGAATGGGGGAGGCCTGATGGTTAGTCTAAGTAAAGAGAGCTCCCACCCTAGGGATCTCGCCGAGAGCACAGTTGCGAATGAAACCATTGAAAGCATCAGCTAGTGACCAAGAAAAGTTGGAAGTATTCTTATCTGAAGGCGAGCGTAAGAGGTTGAAATCACCACCGATCAACAAGGGAATGTTACAAGAATCAATTTTGGTCGCAATTTCTGAGCAGCGACCTCTTTAGCCTTAGCAATGGCTGCCTGGACGGCTTCATTAGCCCGCACAATAGCTAGAATAGAGGATGGGGATCCGAAGCTAGAATCGAAAGTAATGCCCACGTCCGAGAGCACATGCAACAGATGTTCGAATGCGAAGGTAAAACCAACCGAACAGGGAAAACTATGGGAAGGGGAAGACAACAAACATTAGATGGTGCAACATATGTAGAACAGGTATTAGCGTTTCCCGATCGGGGTCAAATTACGCAACACTTGTCATCAACAACACGTCAAACAAAGTTCCAAAAAAAGAACACGTCAAACAGAGGAAATCCGATGACATATTCATATGAGAATAACCGTTTCATACTTGGGCTTTAAGCACGTTTTGGGCATCAGACAGAGGTGAAGGCGAAACGCGCCGCCGCCGCCACCGACACGGTGCACAGTAAAAGGTCTCCGCTTTTTCGCAGATCCCGGCGATCCTTCCTCCTCCCCCGCTGTTCGAATCGGGTCGTCGTCTTCCTCCTCTCCCGCAGATCGAATCTCGAAAGTGAGGTACACTTTATCGAGCCCTAGAATTTGCATCCACCTATTGTCCCTGCGAATTCCACGGATACACTTCAGTTGATTCATTGCTTGTTATCTATCAGCAGTTCCATGTCTCATGATTAATCTGGTTGTGAAGGAAATCGAGGAAAGAAGAAGCAAGATGCCTGGCGTGCTATACTACAGAAGGGTTCCTCCTTCTGAACCTCGAGAGCCAGACTCCCCTTCCTCGCCTGAAACTCAATTTGTGGGTGATGAACATTCTCCTTCGTCTTTACCTCTTCTCGATCAGAGCCCCAATATGTAAGTTGAATGAATCGTCTTGTGCTTATATGTTTGATTGGTTATAGCGTCATATATTAGCCTTTGGTCATCTGAATTTTTATTTCTATTTGGCCTGACAGTGTGATGCGAATATCAAGCCTCCAGCTTGAAGAAAACAACCCTACATTGCCACTTTTTCATCCTGACCACGAGATGTAAGTCAGCTTTTGATGGATTTATCTCTCTTATCAGGAAGCATACATAAATATTTGTAGACAAACTTCTTTGTGAACCATTGCCCAAAGTTCATCAGTTTGACCTATATGATTGCCTTGCTCATCACCATGTTTCCACAAATTGATCATCCGTGCTTTCCCATGTGCACTACATTATGATGAAATAGTCAGGGTCTGCAGCAGCTCCTTTTATTTTGTTGTCAAATTCATAATGCATGATAACCATGCCTAGCCTTTTTGACCTTTTGGTCAAATTTAGGTGGTCTGACAGTGAGGACTACGCACCGGATTCTCCAGAGTGGCACTCCTCAGATGATGAGATGGTCCAGAATCGCCAGCTGTATGACTATGAGGGACGTCTTCAAAGGCAATCTGATGACTATGCAAACCTCGCATTGGAGCACTACAACAACGATGAGAAGAATGAGGTAAAATCTATCTTGATCTCAATCTTGTTCATTAGTGTGAATTAAATATTGTTATACACCAGAAAACTGCAATTTGCACTTTACTATTACTCGACTGTATTTAGTATTTTCATGTGTGCTTTTAGAAAAACATATAGTTGGCAGTCTAAATTTTTGGTTTCTACCCACACATGGCCACACCTCTAGGCAGGCACAATTTAACCAAGGCGAGTGTTTGGTTTTTGGCACACCTTAGACAAGATGCTTTTTCTAACAAATAGACGACATATGCCATACACTCAGAAAGTGGGGCAATATTCCTTTATGCAAACCAAAATGTGGCTAAGACTTTATGCACCTATAGTTGGGCAAGTTTGGCAAAAATTGTGTGGCACACTACGGCAAAGTTAGCTTCAAACCAAACAGTCCCATATGATTCGCCGTTCTCTAATGATTTATCATTTAGTTTCCCGTCTCGTTCCACTATCATATGATCATCAGGCAAGGTAGTTGCAGTCTTGCAGATCCATGTTGGCTATGCTTCCCATCTCTCACAAATTAGTGGGTTCTTGCGTGATGCATATGTGGAAGATAAATAGCATACAACTTTTGTTGGGTGGTTCTTTGTTGTTCAGTTAATCAGTAACCAGAATAATTTGTCCAAGTCCATTGATGACCACTCTATGCCTACCTGCACCTGTGTCAAGCTCACCATTTTTCGGTTAGATCAGTGTACATTAGAGATAATGTAAACTGTGGATTTTAAACTTAGTCGTCTTACATGAAAATATCAACAAATGTCGTATTACACCATTTGTAATGTACCATACTTTTTTGGCTAGGTCAGTTGTCATGCAAATTCTACTGACCTATAAAAGGTTATATAGGATTACTAGCAAACTGACAAAAGATCATATCATTAATAATATTACAACGGATCAACAGCTTCTCGTGTTTCTAGTTATCTCGTATTACTGTGTTACTATTAACTCCTATACTTATACTTCTTCATTTACTTTAGTGTTCTAATAAAAATGACTGATATTTTTAGTTTCATTCTTATAAAATATGTGTTGTTTTCAATCATTCTTAATTTTTAATTGTGTATGCTAGATCAAGTATGAGTTAATCAAAGCGATAATCAGCAGTGCAATGTGGAATCAAGTTTTATATAGTCATGTAAACTTCATAGCAAAAGGCACTTTGAAGAATTCAAAGGAGGAGTTCTTCTTTGCAGAGCTACAATATGAATATGATGTAGGTGATTATGTGCCTACGTGCATAGTTGCTCTGGAAGAAAATGAAAGAGTTGGTTAGAGAATTCAAAGGAGGAGTTCTTCTTTGCAGAGCTACAATATGAATATGATGTAGGTGATTATGTGCCTACGTGCATAGTTGCTCTGGAATAAAATGAAAGAGTTGGTTAGTTCTACACCAAAATTTAAATTTGTTCTTCGTATTGAATCCTGACTTATTAATCATCATTTTTGCAGATGGGTTTGGGGGAACTGAGAGTGAAACTGATCGCATGACTAAGCGTATTGATAATCAACACTGCTATGCTTGTGGAGAGCTAGTTAAGCACCCAGCAGATGGGTCATTGTACGAGGCTGGTCACATTGCAAATCGTTGTTGTTATGGCCATTGGTACTGAAGATACTATTATGGTTGTTGGGATCGAAGCAACTAGACGATATAATATTATATACTCCATCCGTTCACTTTTGTAAGTCGTTTCAGACAACTCAAAATAGGTTGTTTTGCACATTGTCTGAAATGTCTTCAAGGTCTTATAAAAGTGAACAGAGGGAGTACAAGACTTGCTTTAGAAAGCTCCACTCTCCAGCATTTTCTACAGGTCAAGAAGCCAAGGATTACAAGAGTATGTAACAACATTTTCTACATTGAGAGCTTCTTTATAGTAGACGTATGTGCTGCAAATTACACACTGACTAGCATACTGATGCACAAATATCTGGAAGCAAAGAATCACTTCTTGAATCTCCTGGAGGATGTGGTAGCTGTGTGTTCAGGCAATCAGTTCCAACGAGTATGGACTGCAGGACTTCTCCTGTGCCATCACCACAACGTCTCGGCATGCCAAGAGCCCCAACCTCAGAGGGTCAGCAAGCACCCTTATTATCATGCGCCATGACGCCCGTGCCTTCCTTTCCCTGTAATGTGTCTACATCTCCATCAACATTCAGTTTGGTCCGGCCTGATGCCAGAGCAGTCCAACTGGCTAGCCCTGTAATATTATAAGACTAGCTTGTGACCAATGATTGTTAGCAATAGTGTTGTAATAGTGTCTGTTATTGTCTATTAATGAAAGAAGTCTACTTTTGTACATGAAGTTCATTTTTGGACCTAAAATGATCTGAAACAGGTCCTTAGGTGCAGTAAAGCTTTTCATAAGCATTAAAAGAACGGTTTGCTGAGACAAAATTATAAGTGGTTACACGAAGACGGAAGCAACATCTGGCTGGTTTTTGTGGAGAGTATGATACTACATCCGATAGTATCATATGTTGGTATCATAGAATAATTCATTTATTGTCATGAAGGAGGACACATAGTAGCACATTATTTAATATGATATGTGTCGGCATGCGTGTGTAGGACACGTGCATGACATCATGGACTAAAAATGTCCCTTTGTTGGTTCGTACATGCGGCACGAAGGTGTGGATCTACGCTACTGAAATGCATGAAATGGACACGATGGTTTACCGAGGTTCAGGCCGCATGGTCGTGTAATACTCTACTGCTTTTTGTGTGTTCATGTGGTGGATTCGTAAGCTACAAGTCCTTCCCGGAACGGGGAAGCTTGTGTGGTCCTATTGTTCTTCTACCAAGTGTCCGACCTCTTAACCTTTTTTCCCACCCCGAGCCCTTTAACCCGACCCTCCTTTTATATCACATGGGCTCCTTTTATATCACATGGGGTACCACAATGGCTTCGAGGCTAAGGAAAATATCCTAAGCCAACAGGGTAGGTATGCACATTAAATGCACAGTGATGTGTCGATGTCTTCTATTTCCCAGGAACGAACGCCTGTCTTGTCATCACCGACCACGGTGATGCTTGTGTGAGGCGTGAAACGTCTCGGTACAGGTGTGCACCATGCAGCGTCGCGGGTTAGTGATTCACCCATTGCGTCTTGTCCAACCCCTGGTCCGTTCGCCCTCCTGCTGCATGGCTCGAAAGCTCTGCGAGCGCAGAACAAGAGTGACACGCATGGGAGAGGAGATAGCTTGCTGTCGAAGGCTTGCTGAGTACGGGCTTGGTCGTTCCCGGGTCTTGGACCGCGAGGATCGTTGCCGGATGTTGTAAGGTAGCTTCCTTCTTGACTAGGCCGTGCTCGTTTGGCGGACACAGATGAGTTCATCAAGCTTAGCGGTCAACTCCGTATTATGTTCTACAATTGCATTAACTCTCTTGGTGGTAGTCCTTTCAACATGTCATTGGGCTCATCAAGCAACCTTTTAACATCAGCTATGGGTTTTCCCATAATAGTTCCTCCAGCAGCATTATCAAGCATAGTTTTTGACATAGGATTTAGAGCATTATAAAACATATGAAGGATTAACCATTCTTCCATTCCATGGTCGGGACAATTCCTTATAACCTCCTTCATGCGATCACACACAAGCGCTAGTGGCTCACGATTTTCCTGCTTAAAACTTGTTATCTGTGAACGTAGTTGCATAAATTTTGCAGGTGGGTAAAATATAGATAAAAACTTACGACATCAATTAGTCCATGAAGTTTACCTCTAGGCAAAGCTAAAAGCCATTCTTTTGATTTTCCTCTCAAGGAGAAAGGAAATAGACGCAACTTCAAAGCGTCAGGGTCATAAGCTCTAACGTGTGCCATGTTGCACAATTCAGAAAAATTATGCAAGTGCATACTGGCATCCTCAGAAGCAAAGCCTTCATATTGGTCCACCATAGAGACTAGGTTCGGTTTTATCTCATACTCAGCGGCAGCAACATCAGGTTGTGTTATAGGTTCACACATGAAACTATTGCTAGGAGTAGCAGAGCTTCCAAGATTACGAGCCATGGTAATCTTTATTGTGGTTTCTACTGACAAGAATTGCAACAAGAAGTAATCTAAAAACCGGAACAAAAATTTAACAAAAACTCTGAACACAAAGACTAGGCACATAAAGCCTCACCGGAAATGGTGCTAAAAAAGGTTTGATTACTTCCTTTGCTGATCCGGAAATGGATCAAAAATGATTCTTGCCTTTTTCCCCGAGGTGACCTCGAGTTAACGAAGCAACAGGAGGACGATGCCCTTTAAGCTAGGGTCCCAAACAAGCTTTTGCTAAAGAATTAAATCTAGCTTTGTACCAGATTGTAAATTAAGCTGACACTGAAAGAAACTTATAATAAAAATGGGCATGGTTATGAGGTCTTATGCTTACAACCATATATTTGTGTCAGGACCAGACATGATCTTAATTTGTGCTCTGGAAGTCACCCATCAAGATGTGCTTGTTAATATTAAAGTGGAGGATGGGTCAAAATTACGTCTTGACCGGCGTGTCCGGCATCAAGAGTTAGTTGTCCAACCGAAGGCCCTATCCATCGCGCTAGGTTGCCTTAATAATTAATATTGTAATAATCAGACAAAAGCATTGGGCGTTTAGTGAATACACCTCTTGAATCCCCAGGGATAGAATCCGGGTTACTGTACTAAACCTTCCTGCCACTGGTGTTCTGAATAACACTTCACGGTCTCCCTGCCCTTAACGTCTCCGTGGCTCGTTCTTCGTGATCCTGGGTACCTGCAAGGATGAAGAACACGAATGAGACAAGAGACAACTATGAAACAATTTTATGTTACATAGACTAGATGTTAATTGAAAGTCCTTCCATGGATGCCTCCAACAAATACATCGGGTTGCAAGGCCCGTGCCTCAAACCATACCTTACTGAACTACTCACTCATAGAGATTAGATCACATGAAGAACACATCATAAAGATAGATTGATTGGTAATATGTCTTACATTGTATGTCGTGTGTGATACACGAGTACAAGTATGACTAGATTGCCGAGCACTATGGTGGTGGTGAAGGTTGTGGCTATGCAGATGGGAAATGGCGACGGCTAGGGTTGATGGAGAGGGCTATAGTGGTGTTGTTCTACACTCCCTTCTCAGCTGTTTTGTTATCTGTTTGGTGTTGGCCCCTTTATAAAGGTTGTTCAGGTGGATGATATGCCTCGGTTTCCATGCCATACAACCACTCATACGAGCTGGTGTGGTCGCATGAAACGCCGCCTTTTTCTCCATTTCCTCTAGTGCACATCCCACTTGATCCCCGCCATCTCCACTTTACTCCTTTCCAAGTATCGGCTTGATTTCGTCCATAAATACCCCATTTCCTATGGAAACAAAATAAAGAGAGGGTATTGGAATCCTATGCATTCATTAGTCATTAGTGGTAATATCAGAGAGAATATCTCGGTTTTAATGAAATATATCGGTTTAAACTTAGGTTAGAGGAGTGTAAAGTTAACACTCATCAGAACCTGAAGCTGTGAAGCATCTCCTGTCAGATGCACATCATCAACTTGAATATGTGAAGATTACCCTTCTAGAGCAGCAAAAAGTACTTGAAGGTATCAAGAACGCCCTGCCAGAGCAACAAGATGAAATTGAGGATCATAATTGGGCGTGTTTGATCAGCACAACCATTTTAGATCTATTAACACTAGTCTCCTAGAGCGGGAGGAAAAACTTGCAGTCGTCAAGAATGAGAAGGAAGAGAAAATTTTGGCTATCGAAAAGAGGCTTGATGAACTTGATGTCTTGCTTAGGTACATCGTCAGGGTTGTGGTGCCAGGATGCCATGAAAATGACTTGTGCGAATGATTTTATAATGTGGCTATGTCACATTCTTAGTTATTGTAATGTCTCAGACAATTTGTTTGACAATTGTCAAGTTTGTAGCTTAACAAAAGCATTGAGAGCTTAATTCGCATTCAAATTTTGCACAAGTTCATATTGAAATTGTCAACTATTACAATTTTGTATCAAATATGCCCTCCAATTGCAATATAAAACAAACTGACCGTGCATAAAACTACGACGGTTATGCACACCACCACAAGCGTATGGTGATACGTCTCCAACGTATCTATAATTTATGAAGTATTCATGCCATGTTTACAACAATTTTATATGGTTTTGGTATGATTTGCATGGAACTAACCCGGACTGACGCTGTTTTCAGCAGAACTACCGTGGTGTTGTTTTTTGTGCAGAAATAAAAGTTCTCGGAATTGGACGAAACTTTTTGACGATTTTTCTGGAACAAAGAGACCCTCGAAGCTTTGTGGGAGGGCCAGAAGAGCCACAAGGAGGGCACAACCCACCAGGGCGCGCCTGGTGGGCCGTCCGTGCCCCGGTGGGTTGTGCTCACCCCGAGGCCCATCTTATCGTGAAACCGACGCCCAAAAATCCTATAAATAGAGAAACCATCAGAAATAAACCTAGATTAGAAGTTCCACCGCCGCAAGGTCTCTGTATCCGCGAAAACCAATCTAGACCCTATTCCGGCACCCTGCCGGAGGGGGGAATCATCTCCGGTGGCCATCTTCATCATCCCAGCGGCCACCACGATGAGGAGGGAGTAGTCCACCCTCGGGGCTGTGGGTTTGTACCAGTAGCTATGTGTTTAATCTATCTCTCTCTCGTGATCTATATCATGGGCTCTGTTAATATAGTTGGATCATATGATGTTTCTCCCCTCTATACTCTTGTTGTGATGAATTCAGTCTTTACCCTTTGAAGTTTTGTCTTGTCGGATTGAATATTCAGAGAATAGAACACATGATATATGTCTTGCGGTATGAATACTTGAGGTGACAATTGGGGTATCATATTGATTCACTTGATATGTGTCTTGGCATTCAACTCGCAGATTCCCGTGGTGATATTGGGATAATCTATGCATAGGGGTTGATGCACGTTTTTATTATCTTTTCTCCGACGGAAACTTTGGGGTCTCTTTATAGTTCTTTGTGTGGATTGAGTATTATGAATATGAATTTGCTTTGGTGTTATTCTAGTACGAACTCTAGGATAGACCGAACAAAAAGAATAGATTTGAGGTGGTTTCGTGCCCTACAAACAATTATATCTTTTGTTCTATGCTAATAGGAACTCGGGAGTGATTCTTTGTTGCACTTTGAGGGATAATCATGTCGGGGAACACAGTATTTCAAAAATTTCCTACGATCACGCAAGATCTATCTAGGATATGCATAGCAACGAGCGGGGAGAGTGTGTCCACGTACCCTCGTAGACCGAAAGCGGAAGCATTTAGTAACGCGGTTGATGTAGTCGAACGTCTTCGCGATCCAACCGATCCAAGCACTGAACGTACGACACCTTCGCGTTCAGCACACGTTCAGCTCGATGACGTCCCTCGAGCTCTTGATCTAGTTGAGGACGAGGGAGAGTTCCATCAGCACGACGGTGTGGCGCGGTGATGATGATGCTACCGGCGCAGGGCTTCGCCTAAGCACCACGACGATATGACCGAGGTGTGTAACTGTGGAGGAGGGCACCGCGACGATATGACCGAGGTGTGTAACTGTGGAGGAGGGCACCGCACACGGCTAAGACAAATCTTGGGGTGCTCCCCTCCCCCTATATAAAGGAGGGAGGGAGGAGGCGGCCGGCTTAGGGGGCGCGCCAAGCATAGGGAGTCCTACTAGGACTCCCAAGTCCTAGTAGGATTCCCTTTCCTATTCGGAGTAGGAGAGAAGGAAAGAGAGGGAGAGGGAGAAGGAAAGGGGGGGCCCCACCCCTTGTCCAATTCTGTTTGGGCAGAGGGGAGGCGCGCGCCACCTCTTGGCCCTTCTCCCCTCTCTCCACTAAAGCCCAATAAGGCCCATTAACTTCCTCCGACGAATTCCCGCAACTCTCCGGTACTCCGAAAATACCTGAATCACTCGGAACCATTCCGATGTCCGAATATAGCCTTCCAATATATGAATCTTTACCTCTCAACCATTTCGAGACTCCTTGTCATGTCCGTAATCTCATTCGAGACTATGAACAAACTTCGGTCATCAAATCACATAACTCATAATACAAATCATCATCGAACATTAAGCGTGCAGACCCTACGGGTTCGAGAACTATGTAGACATGACCGAGACACATCTCCAGTCAATAACCAATAGCAGAACCTGGATGCTCATATTGGCTTCTACATATTCTACGAAGATCTTTATCGGTCAAACCGCATAACAACATACGCTGTTCCCTTTGTCATCGGTATGTTACTTGCCTGAGATTCGATCGTCGGTATCATCATACCTAGTTCCATCTCGTTACTGGCAAGTCTCTGTACTCGTTCCGTAATGCATTATCTCGTAACTAACTCATTAGTCACATTGCTTGCAAGGTTTATAGTTATGAGCATTACCGAGAGGGCCCAGAGACACCTCTCCAATACACGGAGTGACAAATCCTAATCTTGATCTATGCCAACCCAACAAACACCTTCGGAGACACATGTAGAGCATCTTTATAATCACCCAGTTACGTTGTGACATTTGATAGCACACAAGGTGTTCCTCTGGTATTCGGGAGTTGCAAAATCTCATAGTCAGAGGAACATGTATAAGTCATGAAGAAAGCAATAGCAATAAATTTAACGATCATAATGCTAAGCTAATGGATGGGTCTTGTCCATCACATCATTCTCTAATGATGTGACCCCTGAAGGAAATATGCCCTAGAGGCAATAATAAAGTTATTATTTATTTCCTTATATCATGATAAATGTTTATTATTCATGCTAGAATTGTATTAATCGTAAACATGATACATGTGTGAATACATAGACAAACAGAGTGTCACTAGTATGCCTCTACTTGACTAGCTCGTTGATCAAAGATGGTTATGTTTCCTAACCATAGACATGAGTTGTCATTTGATAAACGGGATCACATCATTAGGAGAATGATGTGATTGACTTGACCCATTTCGTTAGCTTAGCACTTTATCGTTTAGTATGTTGCTATTGCTTTCTTCATGACTTATACATGTTCCTATGACTATGAGATTATGCAACTCCCGAATACCGGAGGAACACTTTGTGTGCTACTGATACGTCTCCAACGTATCTATAATTTTTGATTGCTCCATGCTATATTATCTACTGTTTTGGGCAATATTGGGCTTTATTTTCCACTTTTATATTACTTTTGGGACTAACCTATTAACCGGAGGCCCAGCCCAGATTTGCTGTTTTTTTGCCTATTTCAGTATTTTGAAGAAAAGGAATATCAAACGGAGTCAAAACGGAACGAAATCAACTGGAGAAGTTATTTTTGGAAAGAAAGCTACCGGATGGACTTGGACCCCACGACAAGGAAGGAATGAGGAAGCCACGAGGGTGGGCGGCGCGCCCACCCCCCTAGGGCGCGCCCCCCTGCCTCGTGGGGCCCTCATGGCTCCCCTGACGTACTTCTTTCACCCATATATACCCACGTACCCTAAAACTTCTGAAGACGAGAATAGATCGGGAGTTCCGCCGCCGCAAGCCTCTGTAGCCACCAAAACCCAATCGGGACCCTGTTCCGGCACCCTGCCGGAGGGGGGAACCCCCACCGGTGGCCACCTTCATCATCTCGGCGCTCTCCATGACGAGGAGGGAGTAGTTCATCCTCGGGGCTGAGGGTATGTACCAGTAGCTATGTGTTTGATCTTCTCTTTCGTGTTCTTCATTTGGCACGATTTTGATGTATCGCGAGCTTTGCTATTATAGTTGGATCTTATGTTTCTTCTCCCCCTCTACTCTCTTGTAATGGATTGAGTGTCCCCTTTGAAGTTATTTTATCAGATTGAGTCTTTAAAGATATGAGAACACTTGATGTATGTCTTGCCGTGCGTATCTGTGGTGACAATGGGATATCACGTGATTCACTTGATGTATGTTTTGGTGATCAACTTGCGGGTTCCGCCCATGAACCTATGCATAGGGGTTGGCACACGTTTTCGTCTTGACTCTTCGGTAGAAACTTTGTGGCACTCTTTGAAGTACTTTGTGTTGGATTGAATAGATGAATCTGAGATTGTGTGATGCATATCGTATAATCATACCCACGGATACTTGAGGTGACAATGGAGTATCTAGGTGACATTAGGGTTTTGGTTGATTTGTGTCTTAAGGTGTTATTCTAGTACAAACTCTAGGGCTGTTTGTGCATCTTATAGGAATAGCCCAACGGATTGATTGGAAAGAATAACTTTGAGGTGGTTTCATACCATACAATAATCTCTTCGTTTGTTCTCCGCTATTAGTGACTTTGGAGTGACTCTTTGTTGCATGTTGAGGGATATTTATATGATCCAGTTATGTTATTATTGTTGAGAGAACTTGCACTAGTGAAAGTATGAACCCTAGGCCTTGTTTCCTACCATTGCAATATCGTTTACGCTCACTTTTATCACTTGCTACCTTGCTGTTTTTATATTTTCAGTTTACAAAAACTTATATCTACTATCCATATTGCACTTGTATCACCATCTCTTCGCCGAACTAGTGCACCTATACAATTTACCATTGTATTGGGTGTGTTGGGGACACAAGAGACTCTTTGTTATTTGGTTGCAGGGTTGTCTGAGAGAGACCGTCTTCATCCTACGCCTCCCACGGATTGATAAACCTTAGGTCATCCACTTGAGGGAAATTTGCTACTGTCCTACAAACCTCTGCACTTGGAGGCCCCACAACGTCTACAAGGAGAAGGTTGCGTAGTAGACATCAAGCTCTTTTCTGGCGCCGTTGCCGGGGAGGCTAGGTAAGCGGCACTCACACCCCATCAACTAAGCTCTTTTCTGGCGCCGTTGCCGGGGAGGTGAGTGCTTGAAGGTATATGTTTAGATCTTGCAATCAAATCTTTCTGTTTCTTGTTTTAGCACTAGTTAGTCTATAAAAGAAAATTAAAAAAATAGAATTGAGTTTGTCTCGTATGCTTCATCTTTTTAATATCTTTCATGAGTATGATGGAAAAGAAAATTGTGCCAAAGTGTTAGAAGAAGAATGCATTAAAATGTTTGGCACTAAAACTTTGAATGATGAGCATGATTGCAATGTTGTTAGTATGAACTCCTTGAATATCCATGGTACTAATGATGATTGCACTAGTTATGATGAAAATGTCTCCTATAAACATGTCAATTTTTGTGGAGTGCATTGGGTTTGCAAGCATACACCAAATAGGGAAGATAGATATTGCAAGACGCATAAGTACTTAGAAACTAAAATGTTGCAAGAAAGTCTTGATGATTGCGCTGAAAGGTTCAATATTTATAGTACCCCTTGTGAACTTTGCAATGAACATGGTCATTTAAAGCTCCAATGCTATTTGTTTCATGATCAAGTCATGTCCAAATATTGTGATAATTTGATTACCCTTGAGCATCATAAAGAGCTTAGCCTTCTTTTGGGGTATGAAGAAATGAAACGTATAACTGAGGGTATTCCAAAATTTAATCTTGATAGATTTCTTGATTTTGATCTAGAGAAGATTTATATGTATTGTGCGGTGAATTGTATTGAAAATCCTTATATTGCCAATTACATAAAGAAAATAAAACAAATAGAGGATGAAGAGAATACTAACGAAAGGGAAGAGACTTCCCAATATCCTCCTATTATTTCTTATGATGAATCAGGTAACGAGGAGGAGCCTTCTATTCGAGCATTCTCATTAATAAGGAGCTCCAAAAAGAGGATTGAACCCACACATGATGTGGAGAAGAAGAATAAAAGAAAAATAAAAAGGAAGAGAGGTAAAAAGATATCTCTCCAAAATAAAGTTGCTCCTACTATTGTTGTGCCTCATGAAAATGAATCAAAAATAATTGTGGAAGATGATGCACTTGATGATGATCTCGTTACACCTATTGCTTGTTGTGATGATTATGATTGGGAAGATAATGATACTTCTCATGATCTTGAAAATATTTTTGGCACTTTCTTGGAAGAATATGATAATAATGTTTGCTATACTATTGGTGCTATCCATACCACTAATGATGAGAGTGATTATGCTTATGATATGGAAAGGCCCAAGCTTGGGGATGCTATGTTTGATGAAGATGATGTTTTTGAGAATATATTTGCTGAGATTAATATTTTTTCCAAGCTTGGGGAAGCTATGTTTAATAAAGATGATATTTTTAGCATCCCAAGTTTTGATATGCAAATTTGTTATGACGATAACATGCCCTCTACCTATGATGATTATATTTAAAGTGGGTTTGGAAGAGTGTCAACTTTAGGAAGTAATGATCCCACTATTTTGGAGAATGTTGAATCTTATAATATTTATGAAAGTGGATTTGGAGAGGTCATGACTTTGTTTAGTGATGTATCCACTATCTTGGAAGAGGTTTCAATCGATTATGATGAGAACAAAGTTGCTACTTATGATGATTATTGTGATGAAACTTATGCTATAAAAAGTAGTGATGATTATATTTATAAAACTTGTCATGATTATGATTCCCCTTTCTCTGAACATTACTCTTTTACTGTGGAAACAATTTATAGTATTCAAATCTCTTATGATACTCCCACTATTCCGAATGAGAAGAATTTTGCTTATGTGGAGAGTAACAAAAATTCTATGCTTGTAAATCATGAAAAGAATGCTTTAGGTGCTGGTTATATTGTTGAATTCATTCATGATGCTACTGAAAATTATTATGTGGGAGGAATATATGCTTGTAGGAATTGCAATAATATCAAGTTTCCTCTCTATGTGCTTAAAGTTTTGAAGTTATGCTTGTTTTACCTTCCCATGCAAGTTGATTATTGTACCCATAAGTTGTTTGCTCACGAAATCCCTATGCATAGGAAGTGGGTTAGACTTAAATGTGCTAGTCATATTCTTCATGATGCTCTCTTTATGTTTCAATTCTTATCTTTTATGTGAGCATCATTGAAATCATCATGCCTAGCTAGGGGCGTTAAACGATAGCGCTTGTTGGGAGGCAACCCAATTTTATTTTAGTTTCTTGCTTTTTGGTTCTGTTAGGAATAAATAATCCATCTAGCTTCTGTTTAGATGTGGTTTTTGTTTTAATTAGTGTTTGTGCCAAGTAGAACCTTTGGGAAGACTTGGGTGAAGTCTTTATGATCATGCTGTAAAAAACAGAAACTTTAGCGCCCACGAGATTAGCTTCAAATTTTTACTGGAGAGTGCTATTTAGTTGATTCTTTTTGCAGATGATTACTAGACAAATTCCTCAGGTCCACCAATTTATTTTAGAATTTTTGGAGTTCCAGAAGTTTGCGTTAGTTACAGATTACTACAGACTGTTCTGTTTTTGACAGATTCTGTTTTTCGTGTGTGGTTTGCTTATTTTGATGAATCTATGGCTAGTAAAATAGTTTACAAACCATAGAGAAGTTGGAATACAGTAGGTTTAACACCAATATAAATAAATAATGAGTTCATTACAGTACCTTGAAGTGGTGTTTTGTTTTCTTTCGCTAACGGAGCTTACGAGTTTTCTGTTAAGTTTTGTGTTGTGAAGTTTTCAAGTTTTGGGTAAAGATTCGATGGACTATGGAATAAGGAGTGGCAAGAGCCTAAGCTTGGGGATGCCCCGGGTGGCATCCCCTCTTTCGTCTTCGTTCATCGGTAACTTTACTTGGAGCTATATTTTTATTCACCACATGATTTGTGTTTTGTTTGGAGCGCCATTTTATTTTCTTTAGCTTTGCTTGCTGTTTGAATAAAGTATCAAGATCTGAAATTATTAAATGGAAGAGCCTTCACATAGTTGCATAATTTTTCGACTATTCATTGATCTTCACTTATACCTTTCGGAGTAGTCAGGCTTTGCTCTAGTACTTCACTTATACCTTTTAGAGCACAATGGTGGTTTTATTTTGAAGAAATAGATGATCTCTCATGCTTCACTTAGATTATTTTGAGAGTCTTAAATAGCATGGTAATTTGCTTAAATAATCCTAATATGCTAGGCATACAAGATTTGTAAGAATTCTTATGAGTGGTGTTGAATACTATGAGAAGTTTGATGCTTGATGATTGTTTTGAGATATGGAGGTAGTGATATTAAAGTCGTGCTAGTTGAGTAGTTGTGAATTTGAGAAATGCTTGTGTTGAAGTTTGCAAGTCCCGTAGCATGCACGTATGGTAAACATTATGTAACAAATTTGAAACATGAGGTGTTCTTTGATTGTCCTCCTTATGAGTGGCGGTCGGGGACGAACGATGGTTTTTTCCTACCAATCTATCCCCCTAGGAGCATGCGCGTAGTGCTTTGGTTTTTGATGGCTTGTAGATTTTTGCAATAAGTATATGAGTTCTTTATGACTAATGTTGAGTCCATGGATTATCGCGACTCTCACCCTTCCATCATTGCTAGCCTCTTGATGCACTGCATTGCCCTTTCTCACATTGAGAGTTGGTGCAAACTTCGCGGTGCATCCAAACCCCGTGATATGATACGCTCTTTCACATAAACCTCCTATATCTTCCTCAAAACAGCCACCATACCTACCTATTATGGCATTTCCATAGCCATTCCGAGATATATTGCCATGCAACTTTCCACCATTCCGTTTATTATGACACGCTTCATCATTGTCATATTGCTTTGCATGATCATGTAGTTGACATCGTATTTGTGGCAAAGCCACTATGAATAATTTTCATACATGTCACTCTTGATTCATTGCATATCCCGGTACACCGCCGGAGGCATTCATATAGAGCCATACTTTGTTCTAGTATCGAGTTGTAATCATTGAGTTGTAAATAAATAGAAGTGTAACGATCATCATTTAATAGAGCATTGTCCCAAAAAAAAGGAGAAAGGCCAAAGAAAAAAAGGCCCAAAAAATAAAAAGGGGCAATGCTACTATCCTTTTTCCACACTTGTGCTTCAAAGTAGCACCATGTTCTTCATATAGCGTGTCTCATATATTGTGCTTCAAAGTAGCACCATGTTTTTCATATAGAGAGTTTCATATGTTGTCATTTTCATATACTAGTGGGAATTTTTCATTATAGAACTTGGCTTGTATATTCCAACGATGGGCTTCTTCAAATGCCCTAGGTCTTCGTGAGCAAGCAAGTTGGATGCACACCCACTTAGTTTCTTTTGTTGAGCTTTCATACATTTATAGCTCTAGTGCATCCGTTGCTTGGCAATCCCTACTCCTCGCATTAACATCAATCGATGGGCATCTCCATAGATCATTGATTAGCCTCGTTGATGTGAGACTTTCTCCTTTTTTGTCTTCTCCACATAACCCCCATCATCATATTCTATTCCACCCATAGTGCTATATCCATGGCTCGCGCTCATGTATTGCATGAAGGTTTATAAGTTTGAGATTACTAGAGTATGAAACAATTTCTTGGCTTGTCATCGGGGTTGTGCATGATGAGAGCATTCTTGTGTGACGAAAATGGAGCATGACTAAACTATATGATTTTGTAGGGATGAACTTTCTTTGGCCATGTTATTTTGAGAAGACATAATTGCTTAGTTAGTATGCTTGAAGTATTATTATTTTTTGTCAATATGAACTTTTATCTTGAATCTTTCGGATCTGAATATTCATATCACAATTAATAAGAATTACAATGAAATTATGCAAACTAGCATTCCACATCAAAAATTATCTTTTTTATCATTTACCTACTCGAGGACGAGCAAGAATTAAGCTTGGGGATGCTTGATACGTCTCCAACGTATCTGCTACCAAACGTCACAACATAACTGGGTGATTATAAAGGTGATCTACAGGTGTCTCCGAAGGTACTTGTTGAGTTGGCATATATCGAGATTAGGATTTGTCACTACGATTGTCGGAGAGGTATCTCTGGGCCCACTCGGTAATGCACATTACTATAAGCCTTGCAAGCGTTGTAACTAATGAGTTAGTTGAGGGATGATGTATTACGGAACGAGTAAAGAGACTTGCCGGTAACGAGATTGAACTAGGTATTGAGATAGCGACGATCGAATCTCGGGCAAGTAACATACCGATGACAAAGGGAACAACGTATGTTGTTATGCGGTTTGACCGATAAAGTTTTTCGTAGAATATGTAGGAGCCAATATGAGCATCCAGGTTCTGCTATTGGTTATTGACCGGAGACGTGTCTCGGTCATGTCTACATTGTTCTCGAACCCGTAGGGTCCGCACGCTTAAAATTCGGTGACGATCGGTATTATGAGTTTTAGTGTTTTGATGTACCGAAGGTTGTTCGGAGTCCCGGATATGATCACGGACATGATGAGGAGTCTTGAAATGGTCGAGACGTAAAGATCGATATATTGGACGCCTATGTTTGGACACCGAAAGGGTTCCGGGAGGTTTCGGGCATATACCGGAGTACCGGGGGGTTACCGGAACCCCCCGGGGAGTTAATTGGTCCTCATGGGCCTTAATGGTAGAAGAGGAGGGGCGGCCAGAGCAGCCCACACCCCCTCCCCCTCTAGTCCGAATTGGACAAGGAGGGGGGCGGCACCCCCCTTTTTCCTTCTCTTCCTCTTTCCCTTCCTTCCCTTCTCCTACTCCTACTTGGAAGGGGGAAGTCCTACTCCCGGTGGGAGTAGGACCCCTCATGGGGCGCGCCTAGGGAGGCCGGCCTCCTCCCCCTCCTCCACTCCTTTATATACAGGGAGGGGGGCACCCCTTGGAGACACAACAATTGATCATTGATCTCTTATCCGTGTGCAGTGCCCCCCTCCACCATAATCCACCTCGATAATATCGTAGCGGTGCTTAGGCGAAGCCCTGCATCGGTGGCATCATCATCACCGTCATCACACCGTCATGCTGACGAAACTCTCCGGCGAAGCTCTGCTGGATCAGAGCTCGCGGGACGTCATCGAGTTGAACGTGTGCTGAACTCGGAGGTGCCGTGCGTTCGGTACTTGGATCGGTCGGATCGTAAAGACGTACGACTACATCAACTACGTTGTGTTAACGCTTCCGTTTTCGGTCTACGAGGGAACGAGGACACACTCTCCCCTCTCGTTTCTATGCATCACCATGATCCTGTGTGTGCGTAGGATTTTTTTTGAAATTACTACGTTCCCCAATAGTGGCATCAGAGCCAGGTTTTATGCGTAGATTTTATATGCACGAGTAGAACACAAGTGAGTTGTGGGCGATACAAGCCATATTGCTTACTAGCATGCCATACTTTGGTTCGGCGGTATTGTTGGATGAAGCGGCCCGGACCAACATTACGCGTACGCTTACGCGAGACTGGTTTTACCGCCGTGCTTTTCACACAGGTGACTAGCGGGTGCCAGTTTCTCCAACTTTAGTTGAATCGAGTGTGGTATGCCTGGTCCTTGAGAAGGTTAAAACAACAATAACTTGACAAACTATCGTTGTGGTTTTGATGCCTAGGTAAGAACGGTTCTTGCTCAGCCCGTAGCAGCCACGTAAAACTTGCAACAACAAAGTAGAGGACGTCTAACTTGTTTTTGCAGGGCATGTTGTGATTTGATATGGTCAAGACATGATGCTATATTTTATTGTATGAGATGATCATGTTTTGTAACCGAGTTATCGGCAACTGGCAAGAGCCATATGGTTGTCACTTTATTGTATGCAATGCAATCGCCCTGTAATTGCTTTACTTTATCACTAAGCGATAGCAATAGTTGTAGAAGCAATAGTTGGCGAGACGACAACGATGCTACGATGGAGATCAAGGTGTCGCGCCGGTGACGATGGTGATCATGACGGTGCTTTGGAGACGGAGATTACTCAGACAGACTTAAGCATCACTTCGAGTGAGAAAATGTCATCATAGTCAACACCTTGAACTTGTCGAAAACTTTTTGCGACAATTCGAGCTTTGTAGATAGTAACACTACTATCAGCGTCCGTCTTCCTCTTGAAGATCCATTTATTCTCAATGGCTTGCCGATCATCGGGCAAGTCAACCAAAGTCCATACTTTGTTCTCATACATGGATCCCATATCAGATTTCATGGCCTCAAGCTATTTTGCGGAATCTGGGCTCATCATCGCTTCCTCATAGTTTGTAGGTTCGTCATGGTCTAGTAACATGACTTCCAGAACGGATTACAGTACCACTTTGGTGCGGATCATATCTGGTTGACCTATGAGGTTCAGTAGTAACTTGATTTGAAGTTTCATGATCATCGTCATTAGCTTCCTCACTGATTGGTGTAGGAATCACTGGAACTGATTTCTGTGATGTACTACTTTCCAATTTGGGAGAAGGTACAATTACCTCATCAAGTTCTACTTTCCTCCCACTCACTTCTTTCGAGAGAAACTCCTTCTCTAGAAAGGATCCATTCTTAGCTACGAATATCTTGCCTTCGGATCTGTGATAGAAGGTGTACCCAACAATCTCTTTTGGGTATCCTATGAAGACACATTACTCCGATTTGGGTTCGAGCTTATCAAGTTGAAGCTTTTTCACATAAGCATCACAGCCCCAAATTTTAAGAAACGACAGCTTAGGTTTCTTGCCAAACTATAGTTTATACGGTGTCGTCTCAACGGATTTAGATGGTTCCCTATTTAACGTGAATGCAGCTGTCTCTAATGCATAACCCCAAAACGATAGTGGTAAATCGGTAAGAGACATCATAGATCGCACCATATCAAATAAAGTGCGGTTACGATGTTCGGACACACCATTACGCTGTGGTGTTCTATGTGGCGTGAGTTGCGAAACTATTCCACATTGTTTCAAATGAAGACCAAACTCATAACTCAAATATTCACCTCCACGATCAGATCGTAGAAACTTTATTTTCTTGTTACGATGATTTTCCACTTCACTTTGAAATTCTTTGAACTTTTCAAATGTTTTCAGACTTATGTTTCATCAAGTAGATATATCCATATCTGCTCAAATCATCTATGAAGGTCAGAAAATAACGATACCTGCCGCGAGCCTCAACACTCATCGGACCGCATACATCAGTATGTATTATTTCCAATAAGTCTGTTGCTCGCTCCATTGTTCCAGAGAACGGAGTCTTAGTCATCTTGCCCATGAGGCATGGTTCGCAAGCATCAAGTGATTCCAAATGCCCATCAGCATGGAGTTTCTTCATGCGCTTTACACCAATATGACCTAAACGGCAGTGCCACAAATAAGTTGCACTATCATTATTAAACTTATATCTTTTGGCATCAATATTATGTGTATCACTGTGATCGAGATTCAGTAAACCATTTACATTGGATGTAAGACCATAGAAGGTTTTATTCATGTAAACAAAACAACAGTTATTCTCTAACTTAAATGAATAACCGTATCGCAATAAACATGATCTAATCATATTTATGCTCAAGGCAAACACCAAATAACATTTATTTAGTTCCAATACTAATCCCGAAGGAAAAAGGGAGTGTGCGATGGTGATCTTATCAACCTTGGAATCACTTCCAACACACATAATCACCTCGCCCTTAACTAGTCTTTGTTTACTTTGCAACTCCCGTTTCGAGTTACTACTCTTAGCAACTGAACCAGTATAAAATATTGAGGGGTTGCTATAAACACTAGTAAAGTACACATCGTTAACATGTATATCAAATATACCTTTGTTTACTTTGCCATCCTTCTTATCCGCCAAGTATCTAGGGCAGGTCCACTTTGAGTGACCATTTCCTTTGCAGTAGAAGCACTCTGTTTCAGGCTTGGGTCTAGCTCTGGGCTTCTTCATGGGAGTAGCAACTTGCTTGCCATTCTTCTTGAAGTTCCCTTTCTTTCCATTGCCCTTTTATTTGAAACTAGTGGTCTTGTCAACCATCAACACTTGATGATTTTCTTGATTTCTACCTTCACCGATTTCAGCATCGCGAAGAGCTCGGGGAATCATTTTCGTCATCCCTTGCATATTATAGTTCATCACGAAGTTCCAGTAACTTGGTGATAGTGACTAGAGAACTCTGTCACTCACTATCTTATCTGGAAGATTAACAACTCCCACTTGATTGAAGCGATTGTAGTACTCAGACATTTTGAGCACATGCTCACTGGTTGAGCTATACTCCTCCATCTTGTAGGCAAAATACTTGTCAGAGGTATCATACCTCTCGACTTGGGCATGAGTCTGAAATACCAATTTCAGTTCTTGGAACATCTCATATGATCCATGGCATTCGAAACATTTTTGAAGTCCCGGTTCTAAGCCGCAAAGTATGGTGCACTAAACTATCAAGTAGTCATCATACCGAGCTTGAAAAACATTCATAACGTCTGCATCTGCTCCTGTAACAGGTTCGTCACCTAGTGGTGCATCAAGGACATAATACTTCTATGCAGCAATGAGGATAATCCTCGAATCACGGACCTAGTCCGCATCATTGCTACTATCATCTTTTAACTTAGTTTTCTCTAGGAACATATCAAAAATAAAATAGGGGAGCTATACGCGAGCTATTGATCTACAACATAAATATGCAAATACTATCAGGACTAAGTTCATGATAAATTAAAATTCAATTAATCATATTACTTAAGAACTCCCACTTAGATAGACATCCCTCTAGTCATCTAAATGATCACGTGATCCAAATCAACTAAACCATGTCCAATCATCACGTGAGATGGAGTAGTTTTCAACGGTGAACATCACTATGTTTATCATATCTACTATATGATTCACGCTCGACCTTTCGGTCTCAGTGTTCCGAGGCCATATCTGAATATGTTAGGCTCGTCAAGTTTAACCCGAGTATTCTGCGTGTGCAAAACTGGCTTGCACCCGTTGTATGTGAACGTAGAGCTTATCACACCCGATCATCACGTGGTGTCTCGGCACGACGAACTGTAGCAACAGTGCATACTCAGGGAGAACACTTATACCTTGAACTTTAGTGAGGGATCATATTATAATGCTACCGTCATACTAAGCAAAATAAGATGCATAAAGGATAAATATCACATGCAATCAAAATAAGTGATATGATATGGCCATCATCATCTTGTGCCTTTGATCTCCATCTCCAAAGCACCGTCATGATCACCATTGTCACCGGCTTGACACCTTGATCTCCATCGTAGCATCGTTGTCGTCTTGCCAACTATTGTTTCTACGACTATTGCTACCGCTTAGTGTTAAAGTAAAGAAATTACATGGCGATTGCATTTCATACAATAAAGCGACAACCATAAGGCTCCTGCCAGTTGCCGATAACTTTTATAAAACATGATCATCTCATACAACAATTTATATATCATCACGTCTTGACCATATCACATCACATCAAACCCTGCAAAAACAAGTTAGACGTCCTCTAATTTGTTGTTGCAAGTTTTATGTGGCTGCTACGGGATTCTAGCAAGAACAGTTCTTACCTACGCATCAAAACCACAATGATTTTTTGTCAAGTGTGTTGTTTTAACCTTCAACAAGGACCAGGCGTAGTCAAACTCGATTCAACTAAAGTTGGAGAAACAGACACCCGCTAGCCACCTGTGTGCGAAGCACGTCGGTAGAACCAGTCTCATGAACGCGGTCATGTAATGTCGGTCCGGGCCGCTTCATCCAACAATACCACCGAATCAAAGTAAGACGTTGCTGGTAAGCAGTATGACTATTATCTCCCACAACTCTTTATGTTCTACTCGTGCATATCACATCTACGCATAAACCTGGCTCTGATACCACTGTTGGGGAATGCAGTATTTCAAAAATTTCCTACAATCACGCTAGATCTATCTAGGAGATGCATAGCAACGACCGGGGAGAGTGTGTCCACGTACCCTCGTAGACCGAAAGCGGAAGCGTTTAGTAACGCGGTTGATGTAGTCGAACGTCTTCGCGATCCAACCAATCCAAGCACCGAAAGTACGACACCTCCGCGTTCAACACACGTTCATCTCGATGACGTCCCTCGAGCTCTTGATCCAGTCGAGGACGAGGGAGAGTTCCATCAGGACGACGGCGTGGCGACGGTGACATTTGATAGCACACAAGGTGTTCCTCTGGTATTCGGGAGTTGCATAATCTCATAGTCATAGGAACATGTATAAGTCATGAAGAAAGCAATAGCAATAAACTTAACGATCATAATGCTAAGCTAACAGATGCGTCTTGTCCATCACATCATTCTCTAATGATGTGATCCCGTTCATCAAATGACAACACATGTCTATGGTCAGGAAACTTAACTATCTTTGATTAACGAGCTAGTCTAGTAGAGGCATACTAGGGACACTTTGTTTTGTCTATGTATTCACATATGTATCAAGTTTCCGGTTAATACAATTCTAGCATGAATAATAAACATTTATCATGATATAAGGAAATATAAATAACAACTTTATTATTGCCTCTAGGGCATATTTCCTTCAAATCATATGATCCAACTATGTTAGCATTGTTGAGAGGTTGCACTAGCGAAAGTACGGACCCTAGGCCTCATTTTAAGCATTGCAACACCATTTTTGTGCCCGTTTACTATTTGCTACCTTGCTGTTTTTATTTATTCAGATTATAAAAATATATTTCTACCATCCATATTACACTTTTATCACCATCTCTTCACCAAACTAGTGCACGTATACAAATTACCATTGTATTGGGTGTGTTGGGGACACAAGAGATTTCTTATATTTGATTGCAGGGTCGTTTGAGAGAGACCATCTTCATCCTACACCTCCCATGGATTGATAAACCTTAGGTCATCCACTTGAGGGAAAATTGCTACTGTCCTACAAAACTCTGCGCTTGGAGGCCCAACATGAGTCTACAAGAATAAAGTTTAGTAGTACACATCAAGCTCTTTTCTGGCACCGTTGCCGGGGAGGTGAGTGCATGAAGGTATATCTTTAGATCTTGCGATTGAATCTTTTAATTTCTTGTTTTATCACTAGTTTGGTTTATTAAAGAAAACTACAAAAAAATGGAATTGAGGTTGCATCATATTATTGATCATCTTTATAATATCTTTCTTGAAAATGATGGAAAGGATAATTGTGCTCAATTGATAGAAGAAGAATTCAGTAGAATGTTTGGTATAAATGATGAGCATGATTGCAATGTTGTTAGTATGAATTCTTTGAATATCCATGATGCTAATGATATGAAAAGCCATAAGCTTGGGGATGCTATGTTTGATGAAGATGATATTTTTAGTCCCCCAAGATTTGATATGCAAATTTGTTATAATGATTGCATGCCTCCTATTTATGATCACTATAATGATGTAAGTGGATTTGGAGAGGTCAAGACTTTATTTAGTGATGAATCCACCATTTTGGATGAGGCTTCAATTGACTATGATAACAAAGTTGCTACCTATGATGATTATGGTTATGACATGTATGCTATAAAGAATAATGATAACCATGAACCTTGTCATCATGATTTTAATTTTCACTCTCATGATAGTTATTTTGTTGAGTTTGCTTCCACTACTATTGATGAGAAGAAATTTGCTTATGTGGAGAGTAATAAGTTTTCTATGCTTTTGTGTCATGAAAAGAATGCTTCATGTGATGGTTATATTGTTGAATTTCTTCATGATGCTACTGAAAATTATTATGAGGGAGGAGCTTATGCTTGTAGGAATTGCAATAATATCAAGTTTCCTCTCTATGTGTTGAAAGTTTTGAAGTTATGCTTGTTTTGCCTTCCTATGCTAGTTGATTCTTGTTCCCATGAGTTGTTTGATCACAAAATCCCTATGCATAGGAAGTGGGTTAGACTTAAATGTGCTTGACATATGATTCATGATGCTCTTGTTATGTTTCAATTCTTATTTTTATGTGAGCATCATTGAAATCATCATGCCTAGCTAAAAGGCATTAAAGAAAAGTGCTTGTTGGGAGACAACCCAACACTTTTACCTACTGTTTTTGTGTGTTCACATGATTATGCTACTATATTGATCATGTTTTATTTCTTTTGTTTCAATAAAGTGCCAAGTAAAGCCTTTGGGATCATGTTGGGTGATAGTTGACTTGATTCTGTCAAAAAACAGAAACTTTTGCGCTCGGTCCAGGAATTTTGAAAATCCACTGGAACATGCTTTTGATCTGAACTATTTGAAAGTTGATAGATATAAAATTACCCAGGTTTTCCTATTTTATCAGAATTTTTGGAGCTGCAGAAGTATGGTAGTCATCCAGATCATTACAGACTGTTCTATTTTTGACAGATTATGTTTTCAATGCATAGTTTGCTTGTTTTCTAGTTTCTATGGCTTATATTGCTCGATATAAATTGTGTAAATGATATTCTACAGTAGGCATTGTGTGGAAACAATTATGAATCTTGTATTTTACAGTACCAAAAGTGAAATGGTTTGCTCTTTATCATACTAACCTATCTCACAAAGTTCCGTTAAGTTTTGTGTGATTGAAGTTTTCAAGTTTTGGGTGAGATGTCGATATGAGGAGAATAAGGAGTGACAAGACACTAAGCTTGGGGATGCCCAAGGCACCCCAATGTGATATTCAAGGAAGATCCAAGCAACTAAGCTTGGGGATGCCTCGGAAGAGGCATCCCCTCTTTCGTCTCCAACATTATCGGTAACCTCACTTGGAGCTATGTTTTAATTCGTCACATGATATGTGTTTTGCTTGGAGCATCAATTTATTTTGTTAGGATTTGCTTGCTGTTATTTAGAATAAAGTTTTGCATCTTTCTTTTCAATAAAAGTGGCATTGATAGCCTTCACTATGCTAATTTTACAAGTCTACATGTTGCTGTTTGAAAACAGAAAGTTTACCGCTATTGCAAAAATTCCCTAGAAAAGTCAGAATGTGATAAAATGTTGAAACTTTTTGAAAAATAAGATCTGATAAATTTTCTACAGTGTGGTAGATTTTCATAATCTTTGGAGTTAGATAAGTATTGATACTCTTGCGTTCTTTACAGACTATACTGTTTTGGCAGATTGCTGTTATGTTTGCATATGTTTGCTTGTTTAATGATTCTATTTGAGGATAGGAGTATTAAATATGCAGATGCATTTAGTATGCAATGTTGTATAATAATTTTAGTGATCTTCTACAGTAGAGAATGATAAGGTTTATGCATTGGTTTATACTAACTTATCTCACGAGTTCTTGTTGAGTCTTCTGTGGATGAAGTTTAAGATTTAGGGAAACCGTGATATAAAGGGAATTAAGGAGACACAAAAGCTAAAGCTTGGGGATGCCCAAGGCATCCCAAGATAATATTTCAATAAGTGTCAAGCATCTAATCTTGGGGATGCCCCGGTAGGCATCCCACCTTTCTTCACCAACAATTATCGGTTAGTATCGGTTGATCCTAAGTTTTTGCTTCTTCACATGATGTGTGCTATCCTTGGAATGTAATTTTATTTTGTTTTGCTTGCTGTTTTAATAAATTACTTAGATCTAAAAGTTTTTAAATAAAATAGAGTCCACAAATAGTTACCAGGGAGGCTAGGTAAGCGGCACGCACATCCCGTCAACGAAGCTCTTTTCTATGGAATTGCTCTAGTGCTTCATTTATATCTTTTTGAGCATGGTGTGCTCTAGTATTTTTGAAGAAATTCTCTCTTGCTTCACTTAAATTAATTTGAGAGAAAGAAATATTATGCTCATGATCTTCAGTTATATTTGTTTGAGCTTATCAAAAGCAACACATGAAAATTAGTCCCAAAGTGATAGATATCCAAGAAGGATATAATAAAAACTTTCATGGAGATCATTGGAAAAAATAAACTTGATTCCTTTTAATAGTTTTGAGATATGATGATGTGATATGTGAGTCATGTTGATGAGTAAATATGATTTAGTAAGAATATTGGTGTTAAAGTTTGTGATTCCCTATGCAAGCACGAAAGTCAATAGTTATGCAATGAAATTATATCCTACTTGTGGTGCATTATTTGGTGTTTAATTATGCTTAATGCTCTCTTATGAGATTATTCGTTTCTTGGTTGGTCGCTTCTCAATCTTTTGCTAGCCTTCATTTTGCACAAGTATGATCACTAATTGTGCATCCAAAATACTTTAAACCAGTTTTGCCACATGAGTCCACTATACCTACCTATATGCGGCATTCTTTTGCCGTTCTAAGCAAATTTGTATGTGCCATCTCTAATTTTCAAAATAAATTTCTCTTTTGTGTGCTCGTACCGCTCGCGAGGCGGTGAGGGGTGGCCAATATTTTCCATGCTAGATGTGTTATTCTCACGAGGAGTGTTTATTCACTTGTCATTGCACGAGAGTAAGGCAAAGGTATTAGGGATGCCCAGTCCCGAAATGAAAAATGAATTTACTTTATGTTGTCAAATAATAAATTCCTTGGAAAGTGTTGGTATGGAGGGCACTTGTGGATTCGGCTAGCCATGGAAAGTGAAAGTATGGTGGAAAAAGGAATAAACTTTATTTTCTGTTTGGGAACCACCTATGATATATCTAGCATGGAAAGTGTTGGGAGCTCTAAGTCATTTTCGTTGGTGGGAAAAGTATGCCTCTCAAAATGTTTTTATCTCCCGGTTTTTCACTTTGAGCTCTGGCACCTCTACAAATCCCTACTTCCCTCTGCGAAGGGCCTTTATTTTACTTTATGCAAATTTTAATTTGAGTCTCCATCTTCTCTTATAAAGCATCAACTAGGAGGCACTATGATCGTACTTGAGCATTGGGTGTAGCTAATATGCGAGTGTGTTTCATGAATGGATCAATGATTAAGCATGATGGGCTAGGGATAACTTATTTTAGTGCTGATATTTTGAAAGACATGGTTGCTTATTGGTATGCTTGAGTATTAAAGTCCTCATGTCAAAACTATACTATTGCTTTGAACCATACAAAAGTCAAATGTCCATGCTATAAAAGAGAAGAGTTTATGACGAATATGATAGGTAGCATTCCACAACAAAAATTCAATTTTCGATTGCTACTTTATCATGATAAGATTTATGAGAAAGAGATGCTATTATGATGCTAGGAAAAGTGACTGAAATTATCATTGATCAAACTTATGCACTTTGCTAGCATTCACACTTCATAAATTATTTCTTTTATCATTTACCTACTCGATGACGAGTAGGAATTAAGCTTGGGGATGCTGATACATCTCCAACGTATCTATTATTTATGAAGTATTCATGCCATGTTTACAACAATTTTATATGGTTTTGGTATGATTTGCATGGAACTAACCCGGACTGACGTTGTTTTCAGCAGAACTACCGTGGTGTTGTTTTTTGTGCAGAAATAAAAGTTCTCGGAATTGGACGAAACTTCTTGGTGATTTTTTTGGAGCAAAAGAGACCCCCAAAGCTTTATGGGAGGGCCAGAAGAGCCACAAGGAGGGCACAACCCACCATGGCGCGCCTGGTGGGCCGTCCGTGCCCCGGTGGGTTGTGCTCACCTCGAGGCCCATCTTATCATGAAACCGATGCCCAAAAATCCTATAAATAGAGAAACCATCAAAAATCAACCTAGATCAGAAGTTCTGCCACCGCAAGGTCTCTGTATCCGTGAAAACCAATCTAGACCCCATTCTGGCACCCTACCGGAGGGGGGAATCATCACCGGTGGCCATCTTCATCATCCCGGCGACCACCACGATGAGGAGGGAGTAGTCCACCCTTGGGACCGAGGGTTTGTACCAATAGCTATGTGTTTGATCTCTCTCTCTCTCTCTCGTGATCTATATCATGGGGTTTGTTAATATAGTCGGATCATATGATGTTTCTCCCCTCTATACTCTTATTGTGATGAATTGAGTCTTTACCCTTTGAAGTTTTGTCTTGTCGGATTGAATATTCAGAGAATAGAACACATGATATATGTCTTGCGGTATGAATACTTGAGATGACAATTGGGGTATCATATTGATTCACTTGATATGTGTCTTGGCATTCAACTCGCGGATTCCCACGGTGATATTGGGGTAATCTATGCATAGGGGTTGATGCACGTTTTTATTATCTTTTCTCCGACGGAAACTTTGGGGTCTCTTTATAGTTCTTTGTGTGGATTGATTATTATGAATATGAATTTGCTTTGGTGTTATTCTAGTACGAACTCTAGGATAGATCAAACGGAAAGAATAGCTTTGAGGTGGTTTCGTGCCCTACAAAGAAATTATATCTTTTGTTCTCCTCTAATAGGAACTCGGGAGTGATTCTTTGTTGCACTTTGAGGGATAATCATATGATCCAACTATGTTAGCATTGTTGAGAGGTTGCACTAGCGAAAGTACGAACCCTAGGCCTCATTTTAAAGCATTGCAACACCGTTTTTGTGCCCGTTTACTATTTCTACCTTGTTGTTTTTATTTATTCAGATTATAAAAGTATATTTCTACCATCCATATTACACTTTTATCACCATCTCTTCACCAAACTAGTGCACCTATACAAATTACCATTGTATTGGGTGTGTTGGGGACACAAGAGATTTCTTGTATTTGATTGCAAGGTCGTTTGAGAGAGACCATCTTCATCCTACACCTCCCACGGATTGATAAACCTTAGGTCATCCAGTTGAGGGAAAATTGCTACTGCCCTACAAAACTCTCCGCTTGGAGGCCCAACACGAGTCTACAAGAATAAAGTTGTGTAGTAGACATCATATGGTCCCACATGTAAAAAGCCACGTCACCCACGTATGGATCCACTTGCTTGCATCCACATTAGCACTACATTGGGCCCATATGTCATAATTGTTGACCGGTCAAAGGATAACATTATCATAGAAAAAATAATGCCTGGTCACACATGTAAGTAGCCATGTCAACATCTTTTGGGCCCATATGTCAGCAGCATTGAGTGGTAAAAAATGATGCCCGACTTGTTGCTGATAGGCACCGTCGATGATAAAACATACAGTGGCCCCACATGGAAGTAGCCATGTAAGCAATTGTTGGCCCTGACGGTGTCCTGGACTAGGGGGTACTCACCATGTCGTCTCCCGATCAGTTGGATTGGACCGAGGATCCCCATGGCTGTATACTCATGGGCCAGTCCGGACAGTTGCCGCGTACAAGGAAGATTCCACAAGACTTGGCGATCAAGACAAGGACTCCTCCCCCACCGGCGTATTCGGCTAGGACTCTTGTCATCCTAGGCCTCTGGTGCATTATATAAACCGAGGCCAGGCTAGTCGATAGAGATATACAACAATCATACCATAGGCTAGTTTCTAGGGATTAGCCTCCTTGATCTCGTGGTAGATCTACTCTTGTACTACCCATATCATCAATATTAATCAAGCAGGAGTAGGGTATTACCTCCATCGAGAGGGCCCGAACCTGGGTAAAAACATCGTGTCCCTTGTCTCTTGTTACCATCCGCCTAGACGCACAGTTCGGGACTCCCTACCCGAGATCCGCAGGTTTTGACACCGACATTGGTGCTTTCATTGAGAGTTCCTTGTGTGTTCGGCAAAAGGTCGATGGCTCGCCTGCAGATCAACTGCGACTTCGGCATCTTCGTCACCAGCTCGACTGGTCACCTTGGTTCGACCAAGGACTGCGCCCTATCTCCGATCGTCATGTTCGGATGAGGGCCTTCATCAACATCAGCTCCGATCTCTATCAAGATCATGGAGGAATCATCCAGGGAGCCCGGGGGCTCAACGTCAACATTGCCCTCGGGCGACCGTGCTGTTTTTCTGGACAGCGAACTTGTATCCGCCGTCACCGCCTCCTCGAGCGTCGGTTTGACGATTGCTTCGGTGGAATAGTGCGGAATTACGTCTACAACAGCCACGCTAAATTTCGTCGAGTTCCGATGGAGGAATCTCCGACAATCTACGATATACCGGAGCCCTATCAAATCTGGACGAGAATCCGGACGAGTTTAGGGCGTGGTGTCCAGCTTCTAGCTCGGACTTCCTTTGGAAGATCCAACCATTGATCGTCTGCGGAATTCCTATATCTACCACCCTCAAAATTTCAGCTCGATCCGCCGTCCAAACTCCGGAACCTTCCGATTAGTGCATCACTTTTCGGATCTGTTTTCACATGAAAACAAATCCGACCCGAGTTCGCTTTTTTATGAACGGGATTTGGACATCCTTTTTTAAGGAAGTTTTGTATGGGGTATTGTGTTTTGTTTCTGAACACATCCCACTAACTTTAAGATCTTTTGAACATGATCTTCAACATCATGCTGGTGTCAAACCAGTCCGGCAATATTGCTCCACGGCTGCCGACCTGCGCTAGACACGTCGTCACTTTGTTAAGCCGAGCTCAACTTCTTCGGATCATCATCTCGGCAAGCCGAACAAGAGTCCGGCATCACGAAGGATAAATCATCACCAACATCGCCGCCCCACGAATTACACGGAACGGGCATACCGGCATCGCCGCACGGTCGCTTCATCAAGCCGGCATCGACCACGTCACGACCTGCATCGGCAGGGCCGCACTATTGCTTCTTCAAGCTGGTGTCCATCACGCCGACCTACTTCGACATCTCGGCTGGACCGGGGGCTTCGCCATCTCTTCATCAACCTACTACGAACACTTCGGCGTCACTAGCCGACCAGGCAATGGGTGCGCGGATCGAGTCCCAATTTTGGGAATCACCTTCCTTCGGATTGCTACAACAAATAAACCAGGTGCTATTAATCCTAGTATTTCTTTTTGCTTGTTTGGGTTAATTTTCCCAAGGAATTATTACTCTGGTTTGTCCATCATATGTACACAGGTCTATCAAATGGTGGCCGATTATCGACGGTCGCATGATGGTTCGGTCGGTTTCGACATAGTCCGCTAACGCCGCATCCGAACTCGAACCGACACAGTGAATTCAGGCCTTGCCATGCCTTTATTGCATTACGCCGACGACCTGCATCGACATTGACTTTGGCGCCAGGCCATATTTCTTTTATTACTCACTTTGCATAAATTATTTATTATGCAACATTTTTTTAATTCTTATTATTACTATTATCCCCGGTGTGCACTAGTTTTTGTGCACAGGAAAATGATCCAGCCGGACTATATCCTTTGGCGTCACCTCGGCTGGACGGGGGGCTTCGTCAACACTTCATTACCCCATGCAGGGGACTTCGGCATCACTCTGCCGTCCTACATTGACCGTGCTATGTTACCACTTCAGAGTGCCGAGCTCTTTTGCTCCGCCAGCTCGGGATCGGCTTGGGGGATGGAACCTTGTCCCGCATCAAGCTTGGACCGCGTCGTCAATACCGAACACATTAACCAGCTAAGTTTCCTTCATGCTCAAAGTTTTAAATTTTTAACTTGTGTTCGGCTCGACCAAGCATTATACTTTTTTGGAAAAAAGTTGCTTGTAAAAAATTTCCTTGTCCAAACTTTGTTCAAGACACTTGACGCGCTACCCGCTCATTATACACAGGGGCTTCTTTAATGAAGCTTATTAATCTGGGCTTTATGCCCAACACATGTGTCACACTTCCGCATGTACCTTTTATTCACCATTATATGCATCGATATGACTTAAGTTTTGGCCAAGCTGGGTTGCTCGGCTCCTGTGCTTACCCCACGTTCCCGATTGTTCGGCTAGGTGGTAAAGGAGCACCTCTCGATTGTTACTTGTCGGGTCAGCCGGATGTGTACCTCGACCGGGTGAAGCCGAAAGCTAGCGTTCTTAAGGGAATACTCGGTCGGTGAACTAAAAGATGATTTCTTACCTATTCATTTACCTGCCCCAGATGTTTTTCTGCTCTTTTCGCAGTCCGGACATGCACTTTAGGGCATGCCTCCCAGGGAAAGGAACCCCTAATGGAACTATTCTCCCTAGAAGATGTTTCTTACTAACCATGTGTAACATAACTAGTTGGGCACTTGTCTGATAAAGCACTAATGACCCCTACGCCTGGTCTCCACGCATGCCCCGGTTTTTATAACCGCGAGGGTATTCGGACACACTCTGGACTATTGGGTCCAGAGGTTGAAGCGAAAAGGTCCGCTACGACAAACGATCTACAATCCGGCTAGAAGGCATTTTACATGTCACCTTACATTATATAGTCAACTTTTACCCAATCACTTGGGGGCTCTTATGTTTATTTGAGCCGTTTCATACTAAGTGTTTTTCTTCTTAGTCGTTGCAAAGTGTTTATTATTTATCACTCCTTTTTCCGACACGAGTGCGCGGTCACTAGCCGGGGAGCCTAATTTCTCTCTCAAAACCGCTAGGGTTTAGTTTTCTAAACTGGCCTAATGAGAAGTACTCCGCCTTGGGATGGGAGACCGTCCGTGGGTTGACCCGCTTGAAGTCTTGAGATAGGATGTGTCATGTTAAAGCACGGCAGAAGCACTTTTTTTTCTAAAGTCCAATTTTCGGATTGGCACCGAACACTTGATCTTGTTCGGACGTCATGTTTTTACTGACGTTTTTTGGTTTTCCAAGCTTTTGGCACTTTTAAACTATTTGTGTGTTTTCAGCACAAGTCTCGCAGTGCAACGCCGGACACCTTTAGAGATTCGGCAAAAACATTCTCGGATATTGCTATATATGCATCAGTTTCGAATTGTGTCTTCGGTCAATAGTTGGGTTGCCCGGCTCCCGCGCTTGCCTCCTACGTTTCGCTTTGTTCGGCTAGGTGTGCAAAGGGAGAACCACTACGATTGTGCTTCCAGCTCGCATGGTCAAGCACCTCAGTGGAGAAAGCCGAAAACTGACTGTCACAATAGGTGTAAACTGGTCAGCGATCCGATGACTATATTAAATGACGAGCCATTCATAACATTGGCCGAAGTGTTTCCGGCTTGACCTCGACTGTCGCCGAACACTACCGGGGCTAATAATCGCCTCCCAAACTAAATCCTCAATATTTTTCTCTTACATTGGAGCTGAGGTTTCATGATCATGCTTAGCATGACAACCGAAAGAAAGGAACCGATAGCGGGACTATTTTCTTTGGAAGACATTTCCTATGTTAAACAACAATATAACATATCTCTCTGCGTACCTTTGTTTATAAAACCGTATGGCCAGATTGCCTTGTTTGTCGTAAATTTTTGCCCTCATAAAGGCTTTATAAAGTAGGACAAACACTCCTCGGCTACTGGCCGAGGAGGTTGAAGCCGATGGTCGGTCAAAAATGTTTTGTACAATGCGGATCCGAGCATTAATGACATAAAATACTTGGATACATTGAGTCATTACACATAATTTGTGATTTTACTATGGATATCGATCCTTAATTCGGCCACCCGTGCCCGCATTAAGGCTCGGGGCCTCTTGGGCTTCGGGCTTATTATTTACAAATATTAAAGGGCACATCAATCCCTAATCTGGTGTTGCCACCCGACCAGTGTCTCGGGGCTACCGCATTGCTGTTCTATGCAGAAAATTTTAAGTGCAATACAGCTTCGAGGAGATTTTGATCCTCAGGTTGGTCGGCCGCACCCAACCCGAGTCTCGAGGACTGAGCACGCCGCTTTTTGTGTCCCGAAGTATTCTGCCGAGCTAGGACTTGATCCTCAGACCGTTTTTGCAAATCAACCTAAGTCTCAGCAGCTACGGGGATCAGCGGTCTTATGTCATCCTTCATGTGCATCTCGCGTTTTAGACCGATACCCACCTTGAGGGCTACTGGCTATGTATCTCGGCACAGAATAAATTGCACCAATAAAAAATATTGAAAAAAATCGTCCCACATTCGGGGTGGTGCACCACCTTGGAAGCAGTCCGGCATAAAGCTCGGGCGCTAGTGGCTGGCTCCATAGAGGGCATTTCCGGCATTGGAGCTCGGATACATAGTCCGGCGTTAGAGCTGGGAAGCAGTCCGGCATTGGTGCTTGGCTGCAAAAGATACCTCGAATGCAGTCCGGCGTTGGAGCTCGGACGCAAGAGGACGCTGCCGCCCGGGAACAACTTCAAACCCGAGGTGTGGCATAAAAATGACAAGGCATTGATAAAGGCCAGAAACTTAAAGGGGCTCCTTGGATACCCGACGTGTAAACTCGTCGAATGCATTTCGGCGATCCTCAAGATCGAAGATGAGAAGATTTGTTGAACCAGTTTTCAAGACCGACGACTGAAGATGAAGAACGGTTCGGAAGAATCGAGGAGCGTCCCAAACTTGAAGACCGGTTCGGGGCTCTCGACGGTGTCCCGGACTAGGGGTACTCACCACGCCGTCTCCCGATCGGTTGGATTGGGCGAGGATCCCCATGGCCAGATACCCATGGGCCAGTCCGGACGGTTGCAGCGTACAAGGAAGATTCCACAAGACTTGGCGATCAAGACAAGGACTCCTCCCCACCGGCGATTCGGCTAGGACTCTTGTCATCCTAGGCCTCGGTGCATTATATAAACCGAGGCCAAAGCTAGTCGATAGAGATATACAACAATCATACCATAGGCTAGCTTCTAGGGTTTAGCCTCCTTGATCTCGTGGTAGATCTACTCCTGTACTACCCATATCATCAATATTAATCAAGCAGGAGTAGGGTATTACCTCCATCGAGAGGGCCCGAACTTGGGTAAAAACATCGTGTCCCTTGTCTCCTGTTACCATCCGCCTAGACGCACAGTTCGGGACCCCCTACCCGAGATCCGCCGGTTTTGACACCGACAGGCCCCATTTGTCAGAATCTTCGACCGATAAAAACCACTTACCTATTAGTGGAGAAGGATTATCGTCACCAAAAATGATCTTAGGTGACAGACTGACCTATCATTGGTGACAGTTTGTGCTGTCACCGAAATGGCCATTAGTGAAAAATTTGGGTTTGTCGCCTAAGACATGATCTTGCGTTATGAAAAAATTGGTACGGTCAAGATTTTTTTTGTGACAACACTTTGGCGACGGTGGGGGTGACGAAAAACAGTTTTATGTGACATAAGTGAAATATCACAAAATAGGGCGTGTTTTGTAGTGACAATCCCTACTCCTTGCACTAACATCGATTATAAGTCCTCCCCATTGCCTAATGATCGGTCACTTTAGTGTGAGACTTTATTCAAGTTTTGGACTTCTTTTAAACCTCCATTATCATTATTTTTTTCCATTTAAGTGCAATGATCAAGACAAGTTAAGTATTGCGTGGTTGAAGAGGGAGGTTCATATGATTGATTTACATGACTAACACTCTGGGTCGTATTATGATAGGATGTTTCATATGATAAAACTGTAACGCATCAAGTCTCATGATACGCCTTCCATTCTATCTAAACTTTATAGTTTTGATGAGTATGGTGTGAAAGGCTTGATCCATGAAACACAAGAATGGATTTGCTTATGTATTTTGATGTTACTTACTTTGTATCAACTATAGACTATTGATTTGCATCACTATCCTTTAAGATCATGCCTAATTACATCAAAGTGATTATTATTCATGTTAGTGGCATTTACAATAAAAAATCATTTTGTTACCATCTACCTACTCGAGGACGAGTAGGGATTAAGCTTGCGGATGTTGACACGCCTCAAACCTATCTATATTTTTTAATTGTTTGATGCTATGTTTATACCACTTTGGCATAGTTTTGGCACCACTTTATACTTTTTTATGGACTAAAATATTGATTCAGTGCCGAGTGCCAGTTGTTGTTTAAAAAAAATTGGAAAATCAATTTTATCGTATCCCAAAAAATCCAAAAAAGAAAACAGCAGAGGATTTACATAGGACCCGACAGCAACCAACATAGGCTGAGGAGCCATAGAGGGGTCCCATACGCCATGGGGCGCGTGGCCCTGTCGCATGGCCCCCCTGGATCTCTGGTCAACCGCCTCTCGTTCCCGGTGCCATTATATACATGTGGAAACCGTCGGGATTTTATCACCTGAATTTTTCCGTTGCCACACACCTTTGTCTCTTCATGGTCCAATCTGGGGAGCTTTTTTCAAACTTCGTCCGAGGGGGAATTCTTCATGGGGGCCATCTCCATCAACTTGAAGGCCACCATGATCGGTCGTGAGTAGTTTCCTTTGGACTATGGGTGCGTAGCAGTAGCTAGATGGTTCTCTTTCTACCTTGCTTCTCAATACAAAGATCACATGAGCTACCATACATGATTGTGATCCATCTGATTAATCTTTTGGTGTGTTTGTTGGGATATGATGATATGTCACTTTATGATTAGATTTATTCATGAATTCTTTTGAGATCTATTTGGTTCTTTTGTTGCATGACTCCTATTCATATATGCTCTCTGTTCTATTCTCTCTTACTTTGGCCAAGTTTGGGGTTTGATCTTCAGATGGAGTTGTGTATGATAGTTGGGTTCACCCGTGCAAGTAAGCTACCACAGTGACAGAAAGTGGAAAAGGCTTGTATTTATGTTGTTGCCACTAGGGATAAATAAGATGGTTCATAGTATCCTTTGAATGCAGGGTGAAGACAATAAATCATCTACTTCATGCTGTTATACTCATTGCAGTACTTTATTTTTAACTTAATACTTTAATATACATGATGGTTAGCGGTCTTGGGTGGAGTTAACCATAGATACAGTTGAATAATGGTCTATAGATTTACGAATGTGATACTCATATGTTGACTGTGCCATGAATAATCATACTCATAAAAATTGCAAGTTAATCGCTACCCAACTTTGTTTTTTTTCCACACCATGTTTTATTTTGGAGAGCGACCTCTAGTGTACCCTGGACCCCTTTAAATTTTCCATAAATCTTTCAATCTCAATCAATGTTCTTTAACTTTCTTGCTTTTACATTCTCGTCGACTTTTCAAAGCCAAACATTTTTCTGTCATTGTTGCATTTAATTCCTTTGTAACTAGCAAAGCTAAAAAAGCGACATTGACCACCTCAGTAGTCCTGTTGGGGGCACAAGGAAGTTTTGATTCGTGCGTGTGCATGTCTTGATCATTGGTTGGCGCCGCTTAGCTTCTGTTAGTTCGATAAACCTTGAGGCCACTTAAGGAAAATTGCTGCTTAGTACAAACCCTTGCACTTGGGGCCCCAATAAGTTCCTAGTGGAGAGGAAGCAGTGACACAGGGCACACATCACTGTCAGCGAGCCTCCGAGTTTTCCGAACACGAGATTAGAGAAGGAGGGGGCCAGGAGGAGGCAGTAGATCTGGCTGTTGGATTACCCATCGTAGGCTTTAAATTGGTGGACCCGGCAGCCGATGTTGACGACATCCGACCCATTTCGATGGCCGCAGTGGACGCAGAATACCAGTGCGCGCAAGCAGACGAGTGATACGTCTCCAACGTATCTATAATATTTGATTGTTCCATGCTATTACATTATCTGTTTTGGATGTTTAATGGGCTTTACTAAGCACTTTTATATTATCTTTGGGACTAACCTATTAACAGTAGGACCAGTGCAAATTGCTGTTTTTTTTGCCTATTTCAGTGTTTCACAGAAAAGGAATATCAAACGGAATGGAACCTTCGGGAGAGTTATTATTGGAACAAACGTGATCTAGGGGACTTGGAGTGGACGTCAAGAAAGAAGCGAGGAGGCCATGCGGCAGGGAGGCGCGCCTACCCCCTGGGGGCGCCCCCCACCCTCATGGGCCCCTCGCAGCTCCACCGACCTACTTCTTCCTCCTATACATACCCATATACCCCGAAAACATCCAGGAGCACCACGAAACCCTATTTCCATCGTCGCAACCTTCTGTACCCATGAGATCTCATCTTGGAGCCTTTTCCGACGCTCCGCCGGAGGGGGAATCAATCATGGAGGTCTTCTACATCAAAACCATAGCCTCTCCGGTGATGTGTGAGTAGTTTACCACAGACCTTCGGGCCCATAGTTATTAGCTAGATGGCTTCTTCTCTCTCTTTGGATCTCAATACAAAGTTCTCCTCGATCTTCTTGCAGATCTATTCGATGTAACTCTTTTTGCGGTGTGTTTGTCGAGATCCGATGAATTGTGGGTTTATGATCAAGTTTATCTATGAACAATATTTGAATCTCCTCTGAATTCTTTTATGTATGATTGGTTATCTTTGCAAGTCTCTTCAAATTATCAGTTTGGTTTGGCCTACTAGATTGATCTTTCTTGCAATGGGAGAAGTGCTTAGCTTTGGGTTCAATCTTGCGGTGTCCTTTCCTGAAAGGATGTTAGGGCATCAAGGCACGTATTGCATTGTTGCCATCGAGGATAAAAAGATGGGGTTTATATCATATTGCTTGACTTTATCCCTCTACATCATGTCATCTTGCCTAATGCGTTACTCCGTTCTTATGAACTTAATACTCTAGATGCATGCTGGATAGCGGTCGATGTGTGGAGTAATAGTAGTAGATGCAGAATCATTTCGGTCTACTTGTCGCGGACGTGATGCCTATATACATGATCATGGCTAGATATTCTCATAATTATGCACTTTTCTATCAATTGCTCGACACTAATTCGTTCACCCACCGTAATACTTATGCTATCTTGAGAGAAGCCACTAGTGAAACCTATGGCCCCCGGGTCTATTCTCCATCATATAAGTTTCCAATCTATTTTTTACTTTGCATTCTTTACTTTCAGTTTATATCATAAAAATACAAAAAATATTTATCTTATTATCTCTATCAGATCTCACTTTTGTAAGTGGCCGTGAAGGGATTGACAACCCCTTTATCGCGTTGGTTGCAAGGTTCTTATTTGTTTGTGTAGGTATGAGGCGACTTGCGTGTAGTCTCCTACTGGATTGATACCTTGGTTCTCAAAAACTGACGGAAATACTTACGCTACTTTGTTGCATCACCCTTTCGTCTTCAAGGGAAAAAACCAATGCAAGCTCAAGAGGTAGCAAGAAGGATTTCTGGTGCCGTTGCCGGGGAGATCTACGCCAAGTCAAGACATACCAAGTACCCATCACAACTCTTATCCCTCGCATTACATTATTTGTCACTTGCCTCTCATTTTCCTCTTCCCCACTTAACCTTTGCCGTTTTATTCGCCCTCTTTTTCCGTTCACCTTCCTCCCGTATGTATCTTCGTTTGTGTTTCCATGTGCCTTCTATTTGCTTGCATCTTTGCTTGCTAAAAATCTATTGATATGGATCCACTTAAAGTGTTCTACTTGGATCATCTTCGATCCTTATGCGCTCGTGCTGAAACCCCAACTAGCCTAGTTGATGGGAAATCTTTAGATGAGCATGCTCATTTTGTGCGCCATCGTTTGTCTGAAAAAGGGAGACTCTTATGGGATCAAATAAACAGATTGCTGTGTTATGCTTGGAATCTTTGTGAAATTTATGATTTTACTTGTTGCTCTAAGAACCCACCTCCCCTACCTATGTGAGTTTAATGATAATGAAATCTTATCTTTTTATGCAAAGGGTGTTTATAGTTACTACGATATCGAACAAATTGAAGAATTTGTTGCTTTTAAGGGTGCTTATGAAGTTGCTTCTTTGATTGAAAAGTATGACATTACTCTCTACGAATCTAAATTTTTTGACATACTTAAATATTGCTATGAAAACTATGCTCATAATGTCTATGTCAAAGAATTTATTGAAGGAATGACCGTTGCTTCTGAAGAAAATAATGATATGCATGAATCTATAGATAATTATGATTCTGATGATTTGATTGAAATATCCCTTGATGAACATGGTGCTTGCTATTCTTGTGGCCATGGTGCCAATATTTATGAAGATGAATTTGCTATGGTTCCTTATGTTAAACATGAGATCGTTGCTATTGCACCCATACTTGATAGTTCCTTTGATGAAAAGCATGATCGCAATGATGTTATTATAAATTCTATTGATGTCAATTGTGTTAATGATATGCAAAACCTCAAGCTTGATGCTAGCTTTGCTACTATTTGTTGCAATGATCATGATTGGGGTGATTCTTCTTTTGATCTTGAAAATTTATTTAAGCCCCATGATGAATATGAGACTGATAATAGTGTTTGCAAATTTTTTGATAAAAGTGGGTTTGGAGAGGTCATGACTTTAGTTAATGTTAATCCCACTATTTTGGAAGAGTGTCAACTTTGCATGCATGTGGATCGTGTTGAAAATATTTTATGTGATAACTATTTTGTTGAATTTGCTTATGATCCCACACGTAATTATTATGTGAGAGGAAAATATGGTTTTAGAAATTTTTATCTTACCAAATTACCTCTCGTCATGTTGAGATTGCTATCGTCTCTTTCTTCTTCCTTGCATATGCTAATTTTTGCTTGCTATGATAATTTGTTTGCTTATAAAATGCCTATGCATAGGAAGTATGTTAGACTTAGATGTGTTTATCACGTGTTCTATTATGCTCTCTTTGTGCTTTAATTATTGTCTTTGATGTGAGCATCATTAAAATTATCAATGCCTAGCTAGGGGCGTTAAACGATAGCGCTTGTTGGGAGGCAACCCAATTTTATTTTTGTTTCTTGTTTTTTGGTTCTGTTCAGTAATAAATAAATCATCTAGATTCTGTTTAGATGTGTTTTCATATTTAATTAGTGTTTGTGCCAAGTAGAACCTTTGGGAAGACTTGGGTGAAGTCTTTATAATCTAGCTGTAAAAAACCGAAACTTTAGCGCTCACGAGATTAGCTACAACTTTTTACTGGAGAGTGATATTTAGTTGATTCTTTTTGAATATGATTAATAGAAAAATTCCTCACGTCCAGCAATTTATTTCAGAATTTTTGGAGTTACATAAGTATACGTTTGATACATATTACTACAGACTGTTCTGTTTTTGACAGATTCTGTTTTTCGTGTGTTGTTTGCTTATTTTGATGAATCTATGGCTAGTATCAAGGTATGAACCATATAGAAGTTGGAATACAGTAAGTTTAACACCAATATAAATAAAGAATGAGTTCATTACAGTACCTTATGATGGTGATTTGCTTTCTTATACTAACGGAGCTCATAAGATTTTCTGTTGAGTTTTGTGTTGTGAAGTTTTCAAGTTTTGGGTAAAGATTTGATGGATTATGGAATAAGGAGTGGCAAGAGCCTAATATTGGGGATTCCCAAGGCACCCCAAGGTAAAATTCAAGGAAAACCAAAAGCCTAAGCTTGGGGATGCCCTGGAAGGCATCCCTCTTTAAATCTTAATCTATCGGTAACTTTACTTGAGGCTATATTTTTATTCACCACATGATATATGTTTTTCTTGGAGCGTCTTGTATGATTTGAGTCTTTGCTTTTTAGTTTACCACAATCATCCTTGCTGTACACACCTTTTGGGAGAGACACACATGAATCGTAATTTATTAGAATTCTCTATGTGCTTCACTTATATCGTTTGAGCTAGATAATTTTGCTCTAGTGCTTTAATTATATCTTTTTAGAGCACGGTGGTGGTTTTATTTTATAGAAATAATTGATCTCTCATGCTTCACTTATATTATTTTGAGAGTCTTTTAGAACAGCATGGTAATTTGCTTTGGCTATAAATTAGTCCTAATATGATGAACATCCAAGATGGGTATAAAAAACTATCATATAGAGTGCATTGAATACTATGAGAAGTTTGATACTTGATGATTGTTTTGAGATATGAAGGTAGTGATATTAGAGTCATGCTAGTTGAGTAGTTGTGAATTTGAGAAATACTTGTTCTAAAGTTTGTGATTCCCGTAGCATGCACGTATGGTGAACCGTTATGTGATGAAGTCGGAGCATGATTTATTTATTGATTGTCTTCCTTATGAGTGGTGGTCGGGGACGAGCGATGGTCTTTTCCTACCAATCTATCCCCCTAGGAGCATGCACGTAGTACTTTATTTTGATAACTAATAGATTTTGGCAATAAGTATGTGAGTTCTTTATGACTAATGTTGAGTCCATGGATTATACGCACTCTCACCCTTCCACCATTGCTAGCCTCTCTAATACCGCGCACCTTTCGCCGGTATCATACACCCACCATATACCTTCCTCAAAACAGCCACCATACCTACCTATTATGGCATTTCCATAGCCATTCCGAGATATATTGTCATGCAACTTTACCACCGTTCCGTTTATTCTGACACGCTTCATCATTGTCATGTTGCTTTGCATGATCATGTAGTTGACATCGTATTTGTGGCAAAGCCACCATTCATAATTCTTTCATACATGTCACTCATGATTCATTGCATATCCCGGTACACCGCCGGAGGCATTCACATAGAGTCATATTTTTTTCTAAGTACTGAGTTGTAATTTTTGAGTAGTAAGTAAATAAAATTGTGATGATCATCATTATTAGAGCATTGTCCCAAGTGAGGAAAGGATGATGGAGACAATGGTTCCCCCACAAGTTGGGATGAGACTCCGGACGAAAAGAAAAAAAAAGAGGCCATAAAAAAAGAAAAAGGCCCAAATAAAAAAATGAGAGAAAGAGAGAAGGGACAATGTTACTATCCTTTTACCACACTTTTGCTTCAAAGTAGCACCATGATCTTCATGATAGAGAGTCTCCTATGTTGTCACATTCATATACTAGTGGGAATTTTACATTATAGAACTTGGCTTGTATATTCCAATGATGGGCTTCTTCAAAATGCCCTAGGTCTTCGTGAGCAAGCGAGTTGGATGCACACCCACTTAGTTTCTTTCGTTGAGCTTTCATACACTTATAGCTCTAGTGCATCCATTGCATGGCAATCCCTACTCACTCACATTGATATCTATTGATGGGCATCTCCATAGCCTTTTGATACGCCTAGTTGATGTGAGACTATCTTCTCCTTTTTGTCTTCTCCACAACCACCATTCTATTCCACATATAGTGCTATGTCCATGGCTCACGCTCATGTATTGCGTGAAGATTGAAAAAGTTTGAGAACATCAAAAGTATGAAACAATTTCTTGGCTTGTCATCAGGGTTGTGCATGATTAAATACTTTGTGTGATGAAGATAGAGCATAGCCAGACTATATGATTTTGTAGGGATAACTTTCTTTGGCCATTTTATTTAGAGAAGACATGATTGCTTTGTTAGTATGCTTGAAGTATTATTATTTTCATGTCAACATTAAACTTTTGTCTTGAATCTTTCAGATCTGGACATTCATGCCACAATAAAAGAAATTACATTGAGAAATATGCTAGGTAGCATTCCACATAAAAAATTCTGTTTTTATCATTTACCTACTCGAGGACGAGCAGGAATTAAGCTTGGGGATGCTTGATACGTCTCCAACGTATCTATAATTTTTTATTGTTCCATCCTATTATATTATCTGTTTTGGATGTTTAATGGGTTTTACTAAGCACTTTTATATTATTTTTGGGACTAACCTATTAACCGAAGGCCCAGTGCAAATTGCTGTTTTTTTGCCTATTTCAGTGTTTCGCAGAAAAGGAATATCAAACGGAATCCAAATGGAATGAAACCTTCGGGAGAGTTATTTTTGGAACAAACGTGATCCAGGGGGCTTGGAGTGGACATCAAGAAAGAAGCAAGGAGGCCACGAGGCAGGGAGGCGCGCCTGCCCCCCTGGGCGTGCGCCCCACCCTCGTGGGTCCCTTGCAGCTCCACCGACCTACTTCTTCCTCCTATACATACCCATATACCCTGAAAACATCCAGGAGCACCACAAAACCCTATTTCCACCGCCGCAACCTTCTGTACCCGTGAGATCCCATCTTGGGGCCTTTTCCGGCGCTCCGCCGGAGGGGGAATTGATCACGGAGGGCTTCTACATCAACACCATAGCCTCTCCGATGATGTGTGAGTAGTTTACCACAGACCTTCGGGCCCATAGTTATTAGCTAGATGGCTTCTTCTCTCTCTTTGGATCTCAATACAAAGTTCTCCTCGATCTTCTTGGAGATCTATTCGATGTAACTCTTTTTGCGGTGTGTTTGTCAAGATCCGATGAATTGTGGGTTTATGATCAAGTTTATCTATGAAAAATATTTGAATCTCCTCTGAATTCTTTTATGTATGATTGGTTATCTTTGCAAGTGTCTTCGAATTATCAGTTTGGTTTGGCCTACTAGATTGATCTTTCTTGCAATGGGAGAAGTGCTTAGCTTTGGGTTCAATCTTGCGGTGTCCTTTCCCAGTGACAGCAGGGGCAGCAAGGCATGCATTGTATTGTTGCCATCGAGGATAAAGAGATCGGGTTTATATCATATTGCTTGAGTTTATCCCTCTACATCATGTCATCTTGCCTAATGCGTTACTCCGTTCTTATGAACTTAATACTCTAGATGCATGCTGGATAGCGGTCGATGTGTGGAGTAATAGTAGTAGATGCAGAATCGTTTCGGTCTACTTGTCGCGGACGTGATGCCTATATACATGATCATGCCTATATACACGAGGTAGGGGGGCGCGCCTACCCCCCATGGATTTTTCAATCAAATCATCGAAATCATCATTATCTATAGATTCATGCATATCATTATTTTCTTCCAAAGAAACGGTCATTCTCTTAATAAATTCTTTGACATAGACATTATGAGCATAGTTTTCATAGCAATATTTAAGTATGTCAAAATTTTCAGTTTCGTAGAGAGTAATATCATTCTTTTCAATCAAAGAAGCAACTTCATAAGCACCCTTAAAAGCAACAAATTCTTCAATTTGTTCGATATCATAGTAACTATAAACACCCTTTGCATAAGAAGATAAGATTTCATTATCATTAAACTCACATAGGTAGGGAAGGTGTTTTTTAGGGTTCTTAGAGCAACAAGTAAAATCACAAATTTCACAAAGATTCCAAGCATAACACAGCAATCTGTTTATTGGATTCCATAAGAGTCTCCCCTTTTCAGACAAACGGTGACGCACAAAATGAGCATGCTCATCTAAATATTTCCCATCAACTAGGCTAGTTGGGGTTTCAGCACGAGCGCATAAGGATCAAAGATGATCCAAGTAGAACACTTTAAGTGGATCCATATCAATAGATTTTTAGCAAGCAAAGATGCAAGCAAATAGGAGGCACATGGAAACACAAACAAAAAGACATACGGGAAGAAGGTGAAGAAAAGGCGAATAAAGCGGCAAGGGTGAAGTGGGGGAGAGGAAAACGAGAGGCAAATGGCAAATAATGTAATGCGGGAGATAAGAGTTTGTGATGGGTACTTGGTATGTTGACTTTTGCGTAGACCTCCCCGGCAACGGTGCCCGAAATCCTTCTTGCTACATCTTGAGCACTGCGTTGGTTTTCCCTTGAAGAGGAAAGGGTGATGCAGCAAAGTAGTGTAAGTATTTCCCTCAGTTTTTGAGAACCAAGGTATCAATGCAGTAGGAGGCTACGCGCGAGTCCCTCGTACCTACACAAAACAAATAAATCCTCGCAACCAACACGATAAGGGGTTGTCAATCCCTTCATGGTCACTTACGAGAGTGAGATCTGATAGATATGATAGGATAATATTTTTGGTATTTTTATGATAAGATGCAAAGTAAAATAAAAGCAAAGTAAAAAACAAAGGAAATAAATAAGTGTTGGAAGATTAATATGATGAAAATAGTCCCGGGGGCCATAGGTTTTACTAGTGGCTTCTCTCAAGAGCATAAGTATTTTACGGTGGGTGAACGAATTACTGCTGAGCAATTGACAGAATTGAGCATAGTCTCATATCTAGGTATGATCACGTATATAGGCATCACGTCCGAGACAAGTAGACCGACTCCTGCCTGCATATACTACTATTACTCCACTCATCGACCGCTATCCAGCATGCATCTAGAGTATTAAGTTCATGAAAACAGAGTAACGCCTTAAGCAAGATGACATGATGTAGAGGGATAAATGCATGCAATATGATAAAAAAACCATCTTGTTATCCTCGATGGCAACAATACAATACGTGCCTTGCTGCCCCTCATCACACCGGAAAGGACACCGCAAGATTGAACCCAAAGCTAAGCACTTCTCCCATTGCAAGAAAGATCAATCTAGTAGGCCAAACCAAACTGATAATTCGAAGAGACTTGCAAAGATAACCAATCATACATAAAAGAATTCAGAGAAGATTCAAATATTGTTCATAGATAATCTTGATCATAAACCCACAATTCATCGGTCTCAACAAACACACCGCAAAAAGAAGATTACATCGAATAGATCTCCACGAGAGAGGGGAGAACATTGTATTGAGATCCAAAAGGAGAGAAGAAGCCATCTAGCTACTAACTATGGACCCGAATGTCTGAGGTAAACTACTCACACTTCATCGGAGAGGCTATGGTGTTGATGTAGAAGCCTCCGTGATGGATGCCCTCCCATGGAGCTCCTAACAGGCCCCAAGATGGATATCATGGGCATGAAGGTTGCGTGGTGGAATTAGGTTTTGGCCCTGTTCGATCGCTTGGGGGCACGAGGTATATATAGGAGGAAGGAGTACATCGGTGGAGCAACAGGGGCCCACGAGGGTGGAGGGTGCGCCTGGGGTAGCGCGCGCCTACCTCGTGGCCTCCTGGAAGCTTCTCTTACGTAGGGTGCAAGTCTCCGGATCCTGCTCGCTCCAAAATTAACGCCTCCCGAAGGTTTCATTCCGCTTGGACTCCGCTTGATATTCTTTTTCATAAACTCAAATAGGCAAAAACAACAATTCGGGCTGGGCCTCCGGTTAATAGATTAGTCCCAAAAATAATATAAAAGTGAATAATAAAGCCCAATAATGTCCAAAATAGAAGATAATATAGCATGGAGCAATCAAAAATTATAGATACGTTGGAGACGTATCAACATCCTCCGCACCCTTCCTGACGATGACGAGGCTGACACCCGCCAGGAGAAGGGAGAGGTGCCGGCAATCCCAACGAGGGGCCGATCGGTGCTGATCTCCCGGGATGCTGCTTCTGTTCTGGTGCCACCTGGAGTCACTCCCAGCCCACCTGCTGCTCCTTCTTCTGCTCCTGGGGCTTGTGCGCCTGCGCTCCAGTCTGGGAGGCTCTTGGGCTTCAAGCTTAGCAAGAGGAAGGTGGACTACACCGCGGTGGACCAGTAAGTATTCTTGCTCCGTCTTGTTCCTGATTATGCTGCTGCTTCTCTGTTGTGCGATTAGGCTGACGCCTGTGACAAAGAAGAGGAAGGAGGGGGCGGTGGTGCCGCCTGAGACCAACCCACCTGCTCCGTCGGTGTCTCCCTCCGTGAAGAAGGGCGGCATTGGCACTCATGCCTCTCTGGCCCGGTCGTCCTCGCGAGGTATGGGGGAGAACCCTCGGGAGGAGTCAGCTCCCGTGGCCTTGCGGGCTCCGGAGGCACCGGCGTCCGGCTCGGCTGCTGGAGCCTCCATGACTCAGGAGCCCCTAGTCCCCCAGGCTATGGTGACAATACCTTCTCCTCCGCCTCCTGCTGCGCCGCTGATCCCAAGTCCTTCTGCCTCCCCTGACATCTTGGAGCGCGCCCTTCTGGAGATGACCCAGCTGCGAGAAGATCTCCAAGGCGCCACCCTCCCCGTGGCCGGCGTGCAGGCTGGTTTCGGCTGGCTTGCCCGATGTGTCTGTTCGGGCGGCGCTGAGCCAGGCCGTGGCGACCTTCGGAAAGGAGAAGCAGGCTGCCGCCCAAGCAGCGGCCACTGGCGAGGCAGCGCTGAAGGATGTCGAGGCCGCCAAGAGTCGATGCCAGGTGCTGGAGGCCGAGCTGAAGACCCTGCGCAACAAACACGCAGAGGAAGCCCGTGGCCGTCAGGCAGAGGAGGAGAAGATGAAGGCCCGGGAGGACGCCGTCAAGGGTCGCGACGCCGAGCTGGAGCAGTCGGTGAAGGCGTAAGCCGTTGAGCGCGACTGATTGGAGGAGCTGGAACGGAAGGTGAAGGCGGAGGAAGCCGAACTTGACGCAAAGGCGAAGGTTCTTGCTGAGGACCGCGCGGCCTTCGCGCTCCTTGAGGAGAGGTATCACGTGGCGCTGAAGACGCTCTATGAGAAGGGCTTGGACAGGCCGCTAACCACCGACAAGGATGGCCCCGCCCAGCTGCTCCCCTACTTGGTGGAGGCGCTCGAGGAAGTCGTGGACGGCATTGGTCCCATGGCAGAGGCAGCGGCTCGCGTCCTTTCTTCAGCTGTGCTGACGCATGTCTTCAGCCACCTACATCTTCGCGACCCCACCGCTCGCCTTGACGAGCTGCTGGAGCCTGTGGCTGACGAGCACTGCATAGCCGCCGCCGCAACCATGAAAGGTAAGGTGGAGGCCTGCTGAAGAAGTCCCGCGCCTTTGCTTCCGCGCCTTCGACCGGAGGCGCCACCACTCCTGCAGATCTGGCCGGTGGCCAAGAGAAAGGCGATGTCATCAAGGGGGGAGCGCCTCTCGCGGGCGTCGGTGGTGTTTAGGGATGGCCTGCGGCTCCTTTCCTATTTTATTTCTGCAACATGCATCATGCCTCGTGGAGGCGTTAAACTTGCGTTTGGTACTGTGAGAACAATATGTCTTGTAATATTTGCTTGAGATTTTGCGATTTTCTCCCTATTTGCTTTACGTTCTACGTCGGCAGGGCCCGGCCCCGTGCATACCTCAGCCGCCGTTGGATCGTCCGGAGACCAGGATGGGACCAAGGGGTGAGGGCTACGTGACCAGTTATGCTCCTGAGTCACGATGCTCAGGAGTCCCCCTTGATGCGCAAACAGCTGATAGGGAGGAGACGCGAGGGTAGGTTTAGTGTTCTACGTCGGCAGGGCCTGGCCGCGCGCATACCTCAGCCGTCATTGGGTCGTCCGGAGACCAGGACGAGACTAAGGAGTGAGGGGCTACGTGACCAGTTAGGCTCCTGAGTCGCGATGCTCAGGAGTCCCCCTTGACGTGCAAACAACCTTCATACCTTTGCCCTCGCCGAGACTCGGCTCGGGAGGGACGCGTGATGACCAGGTCCGGGAGACCTGGTTGGGTGGTGTACGCTTGCGTGTGTCCCGAGCGCAGCCCCCGTGCCCAGCCCCCTCGCGCGACTCTCCCGAGGGGAGGCGTTGCGGTGGGGCCGGAGACTGAGCTCAAGGGCTCCCTAAAGTTGATACGGCCGTGGGGCCGCCCTCAGTTGTTTATCACCAGCACGGAGCATAGTGCTTCCGCACTTGCATGGGCATAGCCGCTCCTCGGCAGTGTCGACAGCCAGCGCGGAGCATGGTGCTTCCACTAGTACGTGGGAGGGGACTCCCTACTGCGGAGAGCCCCCGGGGCGTGTACAGCCCCTCCCTGACATGTGGCTTGCACGGCAGGGCTAGACGAGGTGTGTCTGAGCACTCGTGAGCCAGCGCGGGACTCACGAGGCCCTACCTCAAGGCGGGTTGCACCTGGTCTTGATTCTTGTTTGCTGTGGTAGTCCTGCGAGGTGGTTAGACAACCTGCGCTGGACGAATCTCCTGAGGTTATCGTGTGAGAAGGCCAAGCACCAATGGCCCCAGGAGGTGACGTGAATGGGACTGGCCCGCCAGACAGAGCTCAGCCGTTGGATTTATCGATGCTGTAGGGACGGGCCCGAGCACAGACGCCATGCCTAACCCTCTCACGCGAAGGGTCGTGAAGAAAGACGATCGGCGCGCGGCTCCCGTGGTAGGTGACAATCAAGCAGGTGATAGTCATAGATAGATTAAGCATGGAAAACAAACTGACTCAAGTAAACACAGGAGAGATACATGCCACTGGTTCAGGCCCGAGTGGCTTGGGGATGATGCAGCCCGAGGGGCGCCCCCAGCAAGGTAAGCTAAAGACGTAAAAAGGGATACATGCCATAGGGATGGACCCACGCGGCCTGGGAATGATGCAGCCCTGAGGGCGCTCCCAGCTAAATAAACTTGGAAAATGTCACATGATTCTGTCGATGAAGGGATGTTGGGGCAGCTGAAGGTGTGCAGCAAAGGGGTTACTCCTCACGAGCCGCTGGGGCCCCGAGCCTCGGGAGGCTGCGGGGGTCCAGGCGGTTCCTCGAGGACCGCCTCCATCTCCGCCAGGACTGCGTGGTGCCTGGCCTCCTGAGCCGCCAAGACGCGGCACAAGTTCCATTGGTAGGCGGATGCCATGCTCAGCAGGCCGAAGGGCATGCGAACGTAGCTGTGTGGTGGACCCTCGCAGCGTCCCACGCGCGAAGGCCAAAGGAGCTCCTGAGACGCGGCCCTGTTGAGCCCTGGGACGTTAATGCAGACGCGCAGCCTAGCACCCTCACCTGTATGAGGGGCTGCGCCAGGTGTGTGGAGATCGCCACGCATGGCCCTTGCATCCTGTAGTTCCTGAGTGGTCTTGGTAATGAACTCTTGAGCGTTGGGCGCTCCTCGCCCTGTGTCCTCCTGAGAGAGTTGTGCCGCGAAGTACGCCTCCAAACTGTGCCCGAGCGCCTCCCTCACGATCTGAGGCCCTCCAGAAGGGATCCCCCGAGCCCTGCTCGAGGAGGGCACCGGGCGCGCCTTCCTATGCGATGGAAGGAGGCGCCCCAGGTGCGGGTGCCGATCCAGTCGTGGCACCGCTTGAGGTGCCGTTTTCCTGAGGCCCTACATGGAGCAGCTGCTTCTTCTTCTTGGGGGTGGCCTCAGGAGGGTACTCACCCTTGCTGTCTGGGTCATCGATTGCTACAGCTTGGAAGGCATGCTTGAGGGAGCACACCGCGTCTCTTTCTTTGCAGGGGACCGTGATGATGCCGCCACTTCCTGGCATCTTGAGGACGTTGTAGCCGTGGTAGGTCACCGCCATGAACTTGGCCAGGGCTGGATACCCAAGGATGGCATTGTACGGCAGGCGGATGTGGGCGACATCAAAGTCGATGAGCTCGGTGCGGTAGTTGTCACGCTGCCCGAAGGTGACTGGGAGGCGGACCTGCCCTATTGGGGTGGTGGAGCCGTCGGTCACTCCTGAGAAAGGCTTGGTAGGCTGAAGCTGATCGTAGGGCACTTGAAGGTTGTCGAACATCTCGACGGACAGGACGTTAAGCCCTGCGCCGCCGTCGATGAGAGTCTTGGTGACTTGCACGTTACTGATGACAGGTGAACAAAGCATCAGGAGAGCGCCGGCGGTGGCCGCGCACTTGAGCTGGTCTGCTGAGCTGAAGGTAATGGAACACTTTGACCACCTGAGCAGGCGTGTTGCCTCGAGCTTGGCAAGGACTGCGTTCACCTCGCGAGCAAACTGTTTGAAGATACGCTGCGAGGCTGGGGCTTGAGCCCCGCCCAGGATGCAGGCGATGGCACGCGGCTCGTGGAAGCCCCCAGCCCCCTTGTCCTGATGGTGATCGTCGTTCCTTCTTGGTGGTGGCGGCAGTGGAGGAAGACTAGAATTACCCTGAGGACGGTCCTCGTGAGGCTGATCCCTCCAGGCACCCTCGCGAGGCTAATCCTGCCAGCGGTCCTCACAAGGCCGGTCGCGCCACTCCTGGCGTGGGCCCCGGTCGTCCCAGCGTCCTCTGCCACATCCTCCTCCTCGGCCGTAGCCTCGTTCGTTGCGCTCGAGGCGTCGACCGAAGCGTCCGCCGCGAATGGCCCTGAGCTCTTGACAATCGTTGGTGTTGTGACTGTGCATGTTGTGGAAGGCGCAGAACGGTCGGCTGCTCTTGGATGACTCAGGCTGGTCCTTGCCGCGCTTCGTGTCCAGCTCTGCCGCAAGGACGGCCGCTCCCTTGCGCTTCACATCCTTGGCCTTGGCTTTCTTCTCCTCCAGGTCGGCAGCTGGGAGCTCGAGAAGGGAAAGGCGCAATTCCTCATCCCTTGCACACTTTGTCGCCAGGTTGAACAACTCCAAGGATGTGCACAGCTCCTCATGGATGGCGAGCTCCTCCTTCATCTTGACGTCACGGGCGCCATCGGAGAACGCAGAGATGATCGCCTCGTCTGTCACCTTGGGGATCTTGAGACGGACGTTGTTGAATCGCTGGATGTACTTCTAGAGGGTCTCCCCCGGTTGCTGCTTGACGCAGCGCAGGTCACCCGCAGCCGGAGTGCGGTCGCGAGTGCCCTGGAAGTTGGCGGCGAAGCGGTCGCGCATCTCGTTCCAGGAGGAGATCGAGCCTGGAGGCAGGTTTAGGAGCCAGGAGCGGGCACCATCCTTGAGAGCCATGGGGAACCGGTTCGCCATGTCTTTTTCGTCGCCATTAGCCGCCTCGATGCTTAGTTAGTAGAGCTGCAGGAACTCCGCGGGGTTGGGGGTGCCGTCGTAGCGCAGAGGCAGGTCTGACTTGAACTTGCCCGGCCAGGCGACGCTATGCAGCTCGGGGGTGAAGGCGCGGCAGCCCGTGGTGGCCACTGGGACCCTTTGCTGATGCGGAGCCTGGCCTTGATGTCCGCGCACCGCTACCGCAGGCGGCGCACGGTCTCGTCGTAGCGGCGCCGGGAGCGCAGGAGCGTTTTCTTGCGGATGAGGGACTTCTTGGCAGCTTCCTTCTTCACGCACGGGCGCCCGACGAGGCGGGTCGCGCCGGGGGGCCGCACGCCTTAGTGCCAGGGCACCGTCTTGGGGCAGAGCTGGTGGGCGAGGCGCTCCATGATCCACGTCGCCCGCAGCTTGTGGAGGGCGAGGCAGCGAGAGGGATGACATAGGAGAGCCCCCTACAGCATTGACCAGCTCGGCGATGTGGTCGAGCCAGTCCTTGTAGAGGTCGTCGATGGGGCGGTAGCGCATGAGTTCACGCGCCATGCACAGCGCGGCATGCGCGTCCGTGGGAGCGCGACGGGCGTGAGATGACGAGCCGGCCGGGGTCAGCGATGGAGTGGCGGTGCGGCCCTCCCGCCGTACCGAGGGGTACAGCGAGGAGGCCTGCTGCTCGTTCCCCGCCGGGCCGGTGACGGCGTTGGCGGCAGGCGACGGAGAACGACGGGGTGGCCTGCCGACGGGAGCCGTCTGAACGATGCGGGCGGCGAGGGCGGCCCGGCGCTGAGCGCGGGCTCGGCGGGCATCCGCCATGGAGATGACGAAGCAACGGGACGCAGAGCGACGGAAGGAAAGCTTCGACACACCCGTACCTAGCACGCCAAATGTCGTATCTCGGGTTCCGGCAAAACCCTCAAGGTTCGAACACTAGGGTGCACACGAAGATCCCCCCCTACCGAATCACGCCCTCAACCTCGCCAAGATCCCAAAGGCTAGCCCGACGAGCTCGCAACACAAGAGACGCAGGATTTATACTGGTTCGTGCCACCGTTGCGGTGTAATACCCTACTCCAGTGTGGTGTGGTGGATTGCCTCTCGGGCTGAGGATGAACAGTACAAGGGGAAGAACAGCCTCCTGGGGTGAGGTGTTTGAAAGCACAAGTGCTCCCTGGGTGATTTTGGTAATTAATGTCAACATATCTCTTGTTGGACTAATGTTTTCACCTAGTATATTTTAGATAAGTTCAACAATGAAGTGGCGTGGACAAGAAGATGTGGAACCCCTTCAAGGTGATAAGGACGAAGGATTGGCTCAAGCTCAAAGCTCAAGACTCTACATTTCATTTTTAGTGATCCAAGATCACATTGAGTCCATAGGAAAAGCCAATACTATTAAGAGGGGGTGAGGTGTTGCTTAATGGCTTGCTTGCTCAAAATGCTTAGTGATATGCTCCAACACCCTCAACTACTTTCTCATATCAAAATATGTCTCGAACCAAAAGTCAAACTCAGCCCCACCGATTTGATCTATCCGGTGCCACCGAGTTCTCTTGACATAGCCACTGCCAGAAACCCTAATCAATTCGGTCTCACCGATGGGATCTCGGTCTCACTGAGATGGGCTTGCAAACTCTCTGTTGCCTATTGCAATCATTTCGGTCTCACCGAGATATGCAATCGGTCCCACCGAGTTTGCTTGGCCAACTCTCTGTTTTGCTTATTAACCAAATCGGTCCCACCAAGTTTGTGTAATCAGTCAAACCGAGATGAGGCATTACCCTAACCCTAGCACATCGGTCCCACCGAGTTGGTCAATTCGGTCCCACCGAAAACCCTAAAGGTCACATTATGAACCAAATCGTCTTGACCGAGTTTTCTGATTCAGTCCCACCGAGTTTGGTGATTTGTGTGTAACGGTTAGATTTTGTGTGGAGGCTATATATACCCCTCCACCCACTCTTCATTCGTGGAGAGAGCCATCAGAACATGCCTACACTTCCAACATACAATTTCTAAGAGATAACTACCTACACTTGTGTTGTGGTCAAGATATTCCATTCCAACCACATAAATATTGATCTCTAGCCTTCCCCAAGTTGCTTTCCACTCAAATCATTTCTCCACCAAATCCTATCCTATGAGAGAGAGTTGAGTGTTGGGGAGACTATCATTTGAAGCACAAGAGCAAGGAGTTCATCATCAACACACCATCTATTACCTCTTGGAGAGTGGTGTCTCCTAGATTGGTTAGGTGTCACTTGGGAGCCTCCGTCAAGATTGTGGAGTTGAACCAAGGAGTTTGTAAGGGCAAGAAGATCGCCTACTTCGTGAAGATCTACCCTAGTGAGGCAAGTCCTTCGTGGGCGACGGCCATGGTGGAATAGACAAGGTTGCTTCTTCGTGGACACTTCGTGGGTGGAGCCCTCCGTGGACTCGCGCAACCATTACCCTTCGTGGGTTGAAGTCTCCATCATCGTGGATGTACGATAGCACCACCTATCGGAACCACGGATAAAAAATCTCTGTGTCTCCAAATTGCGTTTGCACACTCCAATCCCATCCCTTTACATTCTTGCAACTTGCATGCTTTACTTTCCGCTGCTCATATACTCTTATCATGCTTGCTTGATATGTATTGTGAATGTGTGAACTCGTGCTAAAACTCCACTTCAACTTAAAGAAATTAAAAACTACAACTTTTATTGCTAGGAGTCTATTCACCCCCCTCTAGACACTTCTTCTCGATCCTTTCAATTGGTATCAGAGCCTTGGTCTCCATTGCTTTGGTTTAAACACCTTTGGAGGAAGATGGATGTGTCTACATTGGGGAGTCTTAGACATATAGTGCCTATTCTTGATGGAGAGTTCTTCCATGATTGGAAAAAGGAGATGCTTGAGATTTTCAATGAATATCATTTGAACAAGTACATTACTAGCCCTTGTGCACCTCATATTGACCCTTTGCATGCCACACCCGATGAGGATCTTGACATGATTCGCCATCTTAGAACTATCAATCTTATCATTAGAGGATTGCCCAAAAATTTGATTGCTAGCTTACCTACTCTTGATTGTGCCTACACTATATGGAGATTTCTTGAGGAAAGATTTCCAAATTATTCCTTGAAAAATCTAGACGAAATTCTCCATAGGTCTATTACCTTGGGTAAGATGAGTACTAGTGATCCTAAGTTTGATGATTGTATATTTGAGCTTCGTGATCTCATGCGTGCCAAAGGAGATGTTGGAATTATTAGCAATATCATTTCCGAAGTCATTAGAATCCATAGAGATGAACATTGTTACAGTCATACTTGTAATGAATTACCCTCTCTAGGAGTTGATCAATCATAAGATGATATAGAACATGGATACTATGATGAGGATGATGATAGTGACTATGATCTTGATGATGCGATGAGACACTTCGGTCTTATGGCAAATCTTCGCGGCTACATGGCTGGAGGAAAGGAATGGGTCCTTGATAGTGGATGTATTGATCATATGACAGGAGACAAAGATATGTTTCGTGAGCTTGCTGAAAATGACGGCCCTCGAAAGTATGTCACTTTTGGTGATAACTCAAAGGGTAAGGTGTTTGGCCTCGGTAAGGTGGCCATCTCACATGATAGCTCCATACAAAATGTCATGCTCGTTGAATCTCTTGGGTACAATTTACTTTCAGTACCTAGACTTGCTGATTTCGGTTGCAATGTCCTATTTACTGAAGTAGACTGCCAAGTTTCCCGAAGAGACAATCATAAAATGGTATTTACCGGTATACGTAGAGGTGATCTTTACATTGTTGATTTCACTAAAAAGGCTCAACCTAGAACTTGCTTAATTGCTAAATCTTCTAAAGGCTGGTTGTGGCATAGAAGGCTAGGTCATGTGTGTATGCGAAATCTTGATAAGCTTATGAAAGGTGATCATATCCTTAGAGTAAAAGATGTTATATTTGACAAGGATAGACTTTGTAGTGCTTGTCAAGCAGGAAAACAAGTTGGAGGAAGTCACCCCGTGAAGAACATCATCACCACAAGAAGACCGATCGAGCTACTTCACATGGATCTCTTTGGTCCCAATGCCTACAAGAGTCTCGGTGGTAACTCATTTGGTCTAGTCATAGTCGATGATTTTTCAAGATTTACGTGGGTGTTCTTTCTTGATGATAAATTGCAGGTCCAAAAGATCTTCAAAAACTTTGCTAGGAAGGCCCAAAATCAATTTGAAGTGAAGATCAAGAAGGTTCGGAGCGACAACGGAACGGAGTTCAAGAACACAAATGTGGATACCTTTCTTGATGAAGAAGGGATTTCACACGAGTTCTCGGCTACGTACACGCCTCAACAAAATGGAGTTGTTGAGAGGAAGAACCGAACTCCTATTGAGATGGCAAGAACGATGCTTGATGAGTACAAGACTCCAAAACACTTTCGGGCGGAAGCGGTTGGGACAGCTTGTCATGCAACAAATCGCTTGTATCTTGGGAAAACTTTGTTTTTGCCACTCTAGTTTTTGCCAACTTTGCTTATGCCATTCTAGAATTTGACATCTCACTTTTGCCACTCTTAGATTTTGACAATACATCACAAATGCCATTCCGTGGCAAAAACGATAATTTTTCATTTCACTTTTGCCACTCTTAGCTTTTGACATGTATCACAATTGCCACTCTAATTTTTTTGCTTTTGCCACGGAATGGCAAAAGTGATATATTGTCAAAAGCTAAGAGTGGCAAAAGTGAAATGTCAAATTCTAGAGTGGCATAAGCAAAGTTGGCAAAAACTAGAGTGGCAAAAACAAAGTTTTCCTTGTATCTTCACAAGCTACTCGGCAAGACGGCATACGAGCTCCTCACTGGTAACAAACCTCAAGTTGGATACTTTCGAGTATTCGGCTCAAAGTGCTACATTCTTGATGAGCATCATCGTTTTAAATTTTCCCCTAAATCTCATGAAGGTTTCCTACTTGGTTATGGCTCAAACTCTCACACTTACCGTGTCTACAACAATTTCACCCGAAAGGCTGAAGAGAGGTAGGTGTGAAGTTTGATGAATCTAACAGCTCGCAAGTAGAGCAATTGCCAATTGATGTAGGAGACAAAGACCCTTCGAAAGCAATCCAAGACTTGTCTATCGGCAAGATTCGTCCAACGGAGGTGAAGGAGAGTACCTCGTCCATCCAAGTGGAAGCTTATACCTCACAACAAGGTGAACCAAGAGTTTACATGGAAGCATCCACGAGTGGGACACACCAAGAAGAAGAAAATGAGGATGTACACCAAGATGAACCTCATCAACCTCCTTCTCCACCACGACAAGAGAACGGCAACGTCAACAATGAACAAGGCCAAGAAGAAGAACAAGATGAAGAAGATGTTCCACCCCGACCCAAGCAAAAGCTCCCACGAGTTCGAGCAAGAGTAGCCAAAGACCATCCCGTCGAGCAAATCTACAATGCTATCCAAACAGGGAGAATCACTCTCTATAAAACTCATTTGGCTAACTTTTGTGAACATTATTCATTCATCTCTAGCATTGAACCTATGAAGGTTGAAGAAGCATTGGAAGATCCGGATTGGATAAATGCCATGCATGAAGAGCTACACAACTTTGAGAGAAATCAAGTGTGGACATTGGTCGAGAAGCCCGACAACAACCACAACATCATCGGTATCAAATGGGTGTTTCGCAACAAGCAAGATGAAGATGGTCAAGTCGTCCGCAACAAAGCTCGTCTAGTCTCCCAAGGCTACACTCAGGTCGAAGGTATGGACTGAGACATATGCCCCCGTTGCTATACTAGAGTCCATTCGCATCTTACTTGCTTATGCTAATCACCATGATATCACCATGTATCAAATGGACATTAAAAGTGCTTTTCTAAATGGTGAAATTGAGGAGGAAGTTTATGTTAAGCAACCTCCCGGCTTTGTCAATCCTAAGAAACCTAATCATGTTTACAAACTTCACAAAGCTCTTTATGGTCTTAAACATGCTCCTAGAGCGTGGTATAAATGCTTGACCAAGTTCCTTATTGAAAAAGGCTTTGAAATTGAAAAAATAGATTCTACTCTTTTTACTAAAAGGGTTAATGGATAACTATTTTTGTGTGCCAAATTTATGTTGATGATATTATATTTGGTTCGACTAACCCTCATTTTAGTGAGAAGTTTGGAAAGCTAATGTCGGAGAAGTTTGAGGTGTCTATGATGAGTGAACTCAAATTCTTTCTTGGTTTGCAAATCAAGAAAACTAAGGAAGGTACCTTTGTTTCTCAAACAAAGTACACCAAGGACTTATTCAAGAAGTTCAATATGCAAGAATGCAAAGGTATGAATACACCCATGCCTACTAGTGGACATCTTGACTTGACTAAGGATGGTGAACCGGTTGATCAAAAAGTTTACCGCTCTATGATCGGTTCATTGTTATATCTATGCGCCTCTCGTCCCGATATTATGCTAAGTGTGTGCATGTGTGCACGATATCAAGCGGCCCCCAAAGAATGTCATCTTAAGGCTGTGAAAAAGGATAGTGAGATACTTAATACATACACCAAATTTTAGCATTTGGTATCCTAAGAGGTCTTCTTTTGATCTTGTTGGCTATTCCGACTCGGACTATGCCGGAGACAAGGTTGATAGAAAGTCCACTTCAGGTACTTGTCAATTTCTTGGTAGATCTCTTGTGTCTTGGTCCTCCAAGAAACAAAACTCGGTATCCTTATCCACCGCTGAAGCGGAATACATTGCCGCCGGTTCATGTTGTGCTCAATTACTTTGGATGACCCAAACTCTTAAACATTATGGGATCAATGTGAAACATGTCCCATTGCATTGTGACAATGAAAGTGCTATTAAGATTGCTCACAATCCCGTGCAACATTCTCGAACTAAGCATATTGAAGTTCGTCATCATTTCATTCGAGATCATGTTGCTAAAGGGGACATTGATCTTAAGCATGTTCGTACCGATAAGCAATTGGCGGATATATTCACCAAACCGCTTGATGAGAAAGTCTTTTGCCATTTGAGAGGTGAATTGAACATCATTGATGCTTCAAACTTGGAGTAGGGACTCCATTTGGATACATGCAAGGCATGAATCTATGACCAATCCTAGATATTTCTTTCATGATGCTATTTACATGTCTTGGATATATTTGCACCCTTGCATGTTATCTAACCCTTGTAGGTACTTGGATGAATCTAAATCTATGAGATTGCAACTCTCTCACATCTTGAGCAATCTCTACATCACCAAGTCTCTACAATACGGTGGTTGATGACAAGGAAGCACAAAACCCTTCAACATATCCTTTGACAAATTATATGTATAAAATTTCATGTTTGTCATTTTGGATACACAAGTGCTCTTCCTTGCAAAACTAACCCATGTAGGTAGGTGAACTCAAATTACAAGTGGTGCTCCCAACTCTTGATGAACTAGATCAACCTTGAGCAAACCACACAAGTTCAACTACATGATCAAGATCAACACCACCACCCAAGGTATGTTATTCCATCTTGGAGAAGCTTTACTCCAAGTCATGGGTCAAAGCAGCTCAACAAGATGTGAACACATCAAATGCTTAAACGAAAAATGGTAACCCCATTTTGAGCTTAAATGATGAGTATGACTTATGATCAAGTGCTCTCACTTGACTCCTTAGTCAATATACTCTAACATAGGTGACTTTGTCACCGCCCAATTCTAGATGAAGTTCTCTAGTGTTTCTTTGAGTTTTTGCATTTTTGTCCTTAGCATATTTATTCCCTTTTCTCTATCAAAAAAACTTCATCTAGATTTTCTTTTCTTTGTTCTGTTCTGCATTCCCTGCATCCAATTCTTTGCAAATCTTTCAGCTAATTCCTTGCAAATCCTTGTGAGATCTTACTTGACTAGTGAGCTGAGGTGACAAGTGTTTTCTTTGTGATGAACTCGGTCACACCGGTTTGTTGTTTTCGGTCCAACCGAACCCTTTCAGTGCAACCAAAGCATACAACTCGGTGCCACCGATTTCACTATAGGAAAGACAACTTGCCACTTGTTCATGCATTCCTTTTGCTCTAACTCCACTCAATGATTCTTGTCCTCTACCAGCATCACATTCGACTTGCTGCTTTGCTTTGTGACTCAAGGACCAAACCCATTTGTAACAAACATCCAGAAGAGCCCTTCTTGGAAATTGATGTCAAAGGGGGAGAGAGAGATCACATCAAAGCTTAATCATTTCTATAGGGGGGAGAGAATACTCAGGGGGAGAGTTCTTCACAATCAGAAAGAAGTATCACATCAAAGACCCCAGATGCTTGGTGTTCAAGAGGAGAGAAGTCACATGTCTTTAAGAGGGGAAAGACATGTTCATATTTGATTGTTTGCATTTGCTCTGTTTTTTTTTCTTTTCTCTGATTTTATGTTCCCTATCTTCTCCCAGTATCCCATGCAAGATTCAGGGGGAGCAAGACATCTAAGGGAAGGAAATCCTTGAATTCATTGCATATCTTTACCTTTGGGGACATGTCTATATCCAATAGAGTACTCAGTACTCACTCTCTACATGTCATCCCAATCTTGGTACTCTTGTGGTTTCTTTTGTTTGCTCTGGCTAGTAGATGTATCTATGTTATCTAAACTTGTTTACTCAGGTTCATTCCTTCCTAAGTCAACTCAAGACCACAAGGTAAGTAGATGCATCACAGTCATGTGCATGAGGATTTCTTGCTGATGTACATACTGTTTGCAAGAAGGACTCATGAGCATGAAGGTACATTTCCTATACTCACAACATTTGCTCTGATGCATATAGCCAAGATACATGTAACACATTGCTTACTCTGTCATGCTTATGCATTCACATGCTCCTATATTCCATATTTTGATGATTGCATACATGTAGGGGGAGCCTATGCATGTTACATGTCTTTCCAAAGCTTTACTTGTTATTCTCTATATCTTTATCTAAAGCTTTGATGTATGTTGTCATCAATTACAAAAAGGGGGAGATTGAAAGAACAAGTGCTCCCGGGGTGATTTTGGTAATTAATGTCAGCATATCTCTTGTTGGACTAATGTTTTCACCTAGTATATTTCAGATAAGTTCAACAATGAAGTGGCATGGACAAGAAGATGTGGAACCCCTTCAAGATGATAAGGACAAAGGATTGGCTCAAACTCAAAGCTCAAGACTCTACATTTCATTTTTAGTGATCCAAGATCACATTGAGTTCATAGGAAAAGCCAATACTATTAAGAGGGGGTGAGGTGTTGCTTAATGGCTTGCTTGCTCAAAATGCTTAGTGATATGCTCCAAAACCCTCAACTACTTTCTCACATCCAAATATGTCCTGAACCAAAAGTCAAACTCGGCCCCACCAATTTGATCTATCCGGCGCCACCGAGTTCTCTTGACATAGCCACTGCCAGAAACCCTAATCAATTCAGTCTCAATGATGGGATCTCGGTATCACCGAGATGGGCTTGCAAACTCTCTATTGCCTATTGCAATAATTTCGGTCTCACCGAGATATGCAATCGGTCCCACCGAGTTTGCTTGGTCAACTCTCTATTTTGCTTCTTACCCAAATCGATCCCACCGAGTTTGTGTAATCGGTCAAATCGAGATGAGGCTTTACCCTAACCCTAGCACATCGGTCCCACCGAGTTGTTCAATTCGATCCCACCGAAAACCCTAATGGTCACATTATGAACCAAATCGGTCCGACCGAGTTTTCTGATTCGGTCCCACTGAGTTTGGTGATTTGTGTGTAACGGTTAGATTTTGTGTGGACGCTATATATACCCCTCCACCCACTCTTCATTCGTGGAGAGAGCCATCAGAACATGCCTACACTTCCAACATACAATTTCTGAGAGAGAACTACCTACACTTGTGTTGAGGTCAAGATATTCCATTCCAACCACATAAATCTTGATCTCTAGCCTTCCCCAAGTTGCTTTCCACTCAAATCATCTTTCCACCAAATCCTATCCTATGAGTGAGAGTTGAGTGTTTTTTTTGACTGGGAACTATGGGGCAAAAACCCCACAGCATATCAAAACTTTATTAAGAAAATAAGACAATTACAACAGCATGATTACAAGAGGTAACCAGAAAACAAAAAGAAAAGAAAGCATACAAAAACAAACTTAAGGGGGGAGGAAAGAAATCCATTTCAGTAAGTCATCCTTGTAAGCATATTTGATTCTGTGCTGCATTAGACTAATATCATGCCTAAAATCACATCTCCATTTATTGAAACTTGCCCTCTCACTTCTGAAAACTTTGGCATTTCTTATGATCCAGATATTCCAGCAGGCAATGAACACCACTTCAGTAAAGAAAGGCTTATCAAAACTTCTCCTTGCCTGAGTAACCAAATCAAGCATGGAGCTGCCTGCACACCAATCAATCTGCAGATAATTCCAAATCCTAATACTGAAAATGCAGTCGAAGAACAAATGGTCCCTGGTTTCTCTAGTCTGTAAGGGGCAGAGCTTACAATGAACTCCATCTTCCATGTGCCAATGTCTTCTTTCAACCATATCCTTGGTGTTCAGTCTGTCCATGATTAGCATCCAAGCAAAGACCTTGATCTTGAGGGTACAGGAGGATTTCCAAATCCAACAAAGTAAAGGGTTGAAGGATTCAGACACAAAAGTGTGGGAGTAGAATAGCTTGGGCTTGAAAACCTTGGATGAGCCCTGCCAGAACCATAAGTCCTTAGAACTAGCTACTCTACTATGGGAGCCCATCAAATCCTTAATCAAGTTCAACTCATCAAAGGCTTGAGCAGACAAAGGAAGATGGAAATGCTGGTACATATACTGGGTATTGAAAATTTCCTTAACTGAAATCCAGGGGTCCTTGGCAAAAGAGAATAACCTTGGAAATCTAGTCTGCAAACTAGAAACTTCACTGCCAAGGTTCCAATTATCAGACCAAAAAAGAGCAGTGTCCCCTTCATTAACCTGCACCAGGAGCATTCTCTAAAATTCTGCATTACCTTGCAAATATTCCTCCACCAAAAGGAGCCACAATCATTTGTTCCCTGGGGCATTCCTTCATAATAATATGAATCCCAAATTAGGGACACCCAAGGGATATCTCTTTTGTTGAGGAAATTACCAGCATGCTTGATTAGCAGGGCCACATTCTGAACCCCCAGGTTTAGGATACCAAGACCCCCTTTATTTTTTGGTCTACAGATCAGCTCCCAAGTAGCAAGAGATGGGGCTGGCTCATCTCTATGTTTTCTCCACAGGCACTGCCTTTGGATTCTTTCTAACTGCTTGAGTATGCTAGCAGGAACAGCCAGGCTACACAGAAAGAAGATTGGCATTAAGGACAGAGCAGAGTTGAGAAACTGCAATCTTTCACCTTGGTCAAGGAAGGAGGAGCTGGCAGTCATTCTTCTTTCCATACAATCTACTAAGGGCATAAAGTCCACCATTTTTGGCCTTGTAGTTCCCACAGTTAAGCCAAGATATGTAAATGGCATCTTACCAATATTGCAACCAAAAGCAGCAGCAAGATCCTCCATCACAGCAGAGTCAACATTAATTGGAATAATAAAGGATTTATGGTAATTGACATCCGCACTGTGGATCGAGAGAACACCTTCAAAGATATCCTTCAGGGCTGTGGTTGAACCTCATCAAATAGGAGGATGATCAAAGTATCATCAGGATACTGGATCACAGGGTAGTCCCTATCATGGCAAGGTATAGGGAGGTGAAGAACTCCCTTCCTGAACATATCATTAATCATTGTTTGCAATAGATCAGCAGCTATGACAAAAAGAAGAGGAGAAACAGGGTCACCCTGTCTAACTCCTTTTTTGCAGACAAACTTCCTCCTAGGGACACCATTAAGAAGAACAGAAGAAGTACCAGTGGCCAGAAGCTGTTTCATCCAGAGGATCCACTTTTCATTGAAACCTTTATGCCTAAGAATTTGAAAAATAGCTTCATGCTCAACAGAATCAAAGGCCTTCTCAAAGTCCAATTTGAGGATTACAATTGGCCTCTTGGACTGATGGCATTGGTGCAAATATTCAAAGGTCCAACCAAGACAATCCTGGATTGTTCTGCTCTTAATGAAACCATATTGATTTTCGTGAATGCACTGCATAATCAGCTCCTGGAATCTATTGGCAGCCATTTTGGAGAGAAACTTGAGCCCCATACTAGTGAGAGAGATAGGCCTATAATCCCCCACTTCCTCAGGTGAGAGTTTTTTGGGCACCAGAGTAATAGAAGAACTGTTAATGTTCTCCAAGACAGCAGTTCCCTCATGAAAAGCATGGGCCAACTCATAGAAGTCATTTGAAATTAGGTGCCAACATTTCTTGAAAAACAAACCATTGAAACCATCAGGTCCAGGTGCTTTATCCACAGGCATATGCTTGACCACATTGTCCATTTCCTCCCTTTCAAAAGGCTCAGTGAGCACCTCAAGGCCAGCCACAGGGGTAAGTACTGATGACAAATCAAAGCCCATTACAATCCCTCTAGAAGTGCTCATTCTGTTCTTAAAGCAACTCCAAATAATTCTAGCCATTTGAGAATGATCAGAGACCACAGAACCATTTGGTAGCTTAAGACTAGCTATGGAATTTCTCCTGTGTCTCTTAGTGGCCATGGCAGGAAAGAATTTGGTGTTCTCGCCCCAACCTTAAAATACCTGATAGTGCATCTCTTTTTCCAATATAAACACTGTAGGTGCAGAAGCTTTTTCTAAGTGGGTTTTGACAATTCTTCTGAAGTTAATCTCCTGCCTAAACAGGGGCCTCCACTCCTCCAACTCATCAAGAAGGAAGATAACATGATTGCATTTGCTGATCAATAATTTCAATTTGGAGACATTCATTTGCCACCTCTTAAGGCACATTCTCAAACTTTTAAATTTGTCTGCAATCCTAGCAGATATATGTGCTTTCCTAGAGGGCTTTTGCCAAGATGATTCAAGACAGCCCATGAAACCCTCTAGCTCCATCCAATAATTTTCAAACCTAAAAAGATTTGACTTTGGGATGGTAGTCTTAATGGAGACCAAACAAGGTACATGATTAGAAGCAGTCCTGGCCAAGGGCAGCACCTCAGTCATAGGATAATCAGTAATCCAGTCCACTGAGGTGAAGAACCAGTCTAACTATTCAAGAAGTGGGATATCTTGCATATTGGACCAGGTGTAGGATCTGCCTTTGATTGGAAGCTCAAGAAGGCCCAGGTGCCCAATTATCTCATTGAAAATAAACATGTCATTTATGTCTCCACCAGGTAAGTTTCTGTTGTCCACAGATCTAAGGAAATTGAAGTCACCAAGCAGCAACCAGTGCTCATTAAGGGGGATACACAGGTTATATAACCAAGTAACAAAATTGTCCATGGCTTCACCCTGACAAGGGCCATAAACAACAACTAAAGTCCACTTTTCATTGTTCTGTCTGGAGGTAAACTGAATGACCACAGCAAATTGTTGTACTTCAATTAAGGTGCCAATAAAAAGAGTAGAATTCTAGACCACAAGGATACCACCAGAAGCTCCAATGGAAGGAGAACAAGCAAAAGAATCAAATCTTTTAGGACAGAAAGATTTAATTGACCTAGAGTCAAAAGAAGAGCACTTAGTTTCTTGTAAACAGGCTATGGAACATTGGCTCTCCTCAATTTTCTGCCTGACAGCTCTCTGCCTAGCTTCAGAATTCAAACCTCTTACATTCCAGCATAAAACATTACAGTTTCTACAAATATTACTCATTATAGTATAAAATAAGGTCCATAAACCACAAGGCACACAATGCCACATGTCCAAAAGAGCACAGCAAAGTCTGACCCAGCATTAAAACATACAAAAGTTCATGAGATAGGTCACTGCATAATAACATAGAGCTAGCAAAGTTAAGGGCTTGCCAAACCCAACATGCCAAGGACACACTAATCATCAGATTTAGAGGAGACAGCAGCTGGTGGGTCCACCATAAGTGCATCCACATAAAGGAGAGTGGCGTCAATTTCCAGCTCTCTCCCAACTTCTTGAAGTCGACTGACAGGTGTTGCTGGAGGTACTCCTTCTGAAGCAGGCTCATCAGGCATCTGGGCCGTGAAAGGCTTATCTTTGGGCTTCTTCCTATTGGGCTGGAGAGTGAGCTCCTGGAAGGTGGGCTTGAACCAATCGCGTTGTACAGAGCTTCTGGTGCAACGCCTAACCGAAGTGTCCACAATTGTAGTTGGTGCCAAAGTTTTCCGTGGCCTTCTAGCTTTAGCCACTACAGCCACAGGAGAGGACATCTGCACAGGTTCCATGTCAGCATGATCAGAAAAAAGGGCCCTGGCAACTGGCCTGGCCGTCTTCTGTTCCTTCCATGTAAGCCGCGGCAGGTCAGAATCACTGAACGCAAGATCCCAGCTTCTCTTTGATAGAACTACGGGCGACAGTGGCTGTAGCAGAACTGGCCTGGGAACAGAGAAAACAACCGGAGCTTGCAGAAGACATTCAAAAGATCTCCTCCAAACCATATCAGGAGGCAGAGGAGGCCCAAATGGCACCGCAGGCAAAACAATCTCCTCCCTGGCAACAGGAGGCTGGTAGACAACAATGGCCCAGTTGTTAACTGCATCTTCGTCAATCAAAGGCAGAGCAGGAGCTTCAGGTTGATCATCATCAACCACAAAAATAGCAGCAGGCGGTTCCTGGTCAGCAGGAGAGCTGGGCTGGGATGAGAGATCAACCACCATTGACTCCTGGTCTTGGGCATGCTCAGGGTCCATGTTGTCATTCCAATTGCCCCAATTGTCATCAGCCACCTCGTTGATCACAGGCTCGGGAGGGGGAGGGGGGACTGCATTCCACCCCAAGGCAGGATAAGCAGGTAGATTGAACGGAGGCAGCTCAGGGAAGGGAACACCAGGTACTGGGTGCGGATTGCCATTGATGGGCATCCAATCTTCGTCCTGTGGCATCTGCTCGTCAAAATTTGCACCCAGAATGTGCAAGGGCGCAGTCCAGGAAACTCTAGCACCTCCGTAAGCCGCATAATCCATGAACACCACATCACGTGGCACAAGAATATCCTCCGGGAAAGAAGAAAACACCAGAGATTGAACCAGGTAAGGGTCCTCGCTCACCCAATGATGAAACTTGCCAAAAGTGTTCACAGCTGCTCTGATGCATTCAGTATTACGAAGATCCAACGGAATACCAAGAAACATGAGCAGCCCCTGACGAAAACCATGAACGCCACGGAAAGATTCACCCTCATCGTGCTTCATAAATCGCACAAAAAGGTCATTACCCAGCGGCTGCGGCCGGAGCTGCAGCAAAGAAAATCTGATAGCAGCATCCCGAAGCTCAAAGAGCCCAACCGAATGAATCCAAGGCTGCGCTGAACTGACAAAACTCCATGCGCTTGCAGCCACTGCACTACTTCCTCTCTAGCAGTGTCGGATGTGGGGTTCCGGCAAACCCTTAAGGTTCGAACATTGGGGTGCGCGCGAAGTCTTTCCCTCCTACCGATCTACGCCCTAGCTCGCTAAGATCTCGCGGACGAACTCGACGAACTCGCAACATAGAAAGACATGAGATTTATATTGGTTCGGGCCACCGTTGTGGTGTAATACCCTACTCTAGTGTGGTGGTGGTGGATTGCCTCTTGGGCTGATGATGAACAATACAGAAGGAAGAAAAGCCTCCTGAGGTTGAGGTGTTCTTGTGCTTGGTGACTTAGCGGGTGAGAGCTGGGTGGACTGCTCGATGCCTCTACTGTGGTGGCTAGCTCTACTTATATAGGCCCTGGTCCTCTTCCCAAATATTGAGCGGGAAGGGAGCCAACAATGGCGGGCAAATTTGAAGGGGGACAGCCAGTACAAGCTATCCTAACTAAAGTGGTCTTCGCCTATGAAAATCTCTGGTGGTGACGCCGTCTTGGGCTCCACGATGACCTCCATATTGCCGTCCTCCTGGTCTTGGTCTCGTTGCACCGATATAACAACCTTTTCCTGATGCCTCGGTACTCCTCGCCTGCGCTGGCCTCCTTAGCACCAAAGAGGAAACAAGGACGTTGTGCGCACTGGCGCCCGCTTGGTGCCCGCCTGGTACCGATCGTCATGGCTCATGCCACGAGAGCCTCGTGAGGTTTGCCCTTCCTTGATATCTCCGCTCCTCGTGAGCCTGCCTGACTAGGCCACTCCTGAGGAGATCTTGCGCCGTCCACCTTGCGAGGCTTGGCCCCTCGCGAGGGTCTTGGATGCCTTGTTGATGAAGATGGGTCGTACGGCCTGCTGGCTTAGCCACGCCATGGGCCGCAGGCAAGTAAGTTTGGGGACCCCGTTCCCTGAATCGCCGATAGTAGCCCCGGCCCAAGGCTGCGCTTGGCTTGGCAGCGCCAAGCCAAGGGTCAAGTTCGGAGCACCGCGGGCCCCAAAAGCATGCGGCCTCTGTTGACGCGTGGCGGTTGATTGGACATGGGCATCTCCGCTTCCCTTGCTGCCCTTGAATCCGCCCGGCTATGCGGCCCCCACATCTCACATAGTTATTCTTCCTTCGCCCACGCCTGGCTCTTCCAATCTGACTTGCACTCCGCCTGCTTCATTGCCATGGCACCGAAACAAGCTGGAAAGGGGAAGAAACCTCTGTCTCTGCCAACTGCATCTCCGTCCTTCGCGCCGGCGCTCTGCCGGTCTCGGGTGCTCAACGACGAGGCCATGGACAAGGTACGCCTGATGCTTGCTTCCAGCTTCAACGAGTGGGGGGAGACGGTGGCTTGGCCTGCGTCTCGCACTCGCACGGCTCAGGCAGCCACCAAAGTCCCAATCTTCATAGATGCCCTCTGGCCTGGCTTGATTCCTCCCTTCTCCGCCTTCTTCAATGCGGTGCTTGAGCATTATCAGATCCACATGCTGCATCTTGACCCTCAGTCTGTGACTCTTCTCGCCGTCTTTGCCTTCATGTGCGAAGCCATGGTTGGCATAGTGATGCGGAGCATCCCATGGTCATCTCCATGTACACCGTCATAGCAGCTCGAGTCCCAAGTGGACCTACCAGAATTAAGGTGAACCTGCTCTTCTTCGAGAATATCATGAATACCCATTGGACTTGCTTGCTACCTCACCAAAGTGCTCTATGTGTCCTTAGATACGAAGACCGACGACCACAAGCTGGTGAGGAACACCCCAAAGGAGTAGGAGAAGGACCCCAAGGCCACAAGGAGGAAGAAGGAGTGCAACAAGATCAACTCTGCACCTCCTAGGCGACCCCGTGCCCACGGGCCTCGAAGACCCCGTGCGCACGGACTACTCAGAGAGCTGGCGCCGGAGCACCCCGTGCGCACGGGCCCATCAGGATGGACAGCTGTGAGCTGCTGTTGGGCCTCCACCTCGTCCCCTCCTTCCACCTACCTATATATTCAGTACCTAGACCATATGTTAGGGATAGAAAAGGATATGAGAGACATTTGAGAGCTTTGCTCCTTGTACCCACTCCTCTAGGAGATCAAGGCCTCCTAAGGAGAAGATCCTCTTGTGGATATCAAGGCCTCCTCTTGGAGAAGGATCCCCATCATAGGATCATCAAGACCTCTTTCCTCATAGGATTGGGATGAACTAGTTACCTCTTGTATCTTCTTGTGTTGGATTTGGACCTTTGTATCTCTTTTTGTGTAATTGGACCTAACACATGTGTGATTGGATCAAGTCAATTTGAGTGTTCCTCTTGTTTTCCCCCTTTGTGTTCTTCTTGTTCTTGGGGATTCCCCCTCCAATTTGTGAAAGATCTTCACTTAGGGTTCCACCCTACAACATCTTGGTATCATGAGCCATGGTTTCTCACGAAATTGGAGCCCCCTTCGTGTTTGCTAGCCTTGTTTTGTGTGATTTCGTCCTAAATTCGAAAATTCCCCACCAAAAATAGCCCCAAATTTTTTTGTGATTTGTTTTTTCTATGAAGTTTTGTTGGATTTGATCCATGGATTTGCTTGGTTTCAACTGGATCTAGCTTTCCTCCACCTTCCCCTACCTTCCATACTTCGATTTTGACCCCAATTTCGAGATTACCGACCCGGAGCAGTCCGTCCGCTCACAGAGCACCCCGTGCACACGGGCCATCGTGACCCCGTGCACACGGGACCCCGTGCACACGGGCCAGACAGACCCCGTGCGCATGACCCTTCCAGTGCGCTTCAGCCGCTGTTCCTTCGACCTCCCACCCTCCCATACCACCCCCATACCCCCAGCTACACCCCAGCAACGAGATCCATCCATTTGGAGCCCAGATCGGGAAGAAATCCGCCAAACCCGCGTGTCCCAGGTGACCCCGTGCCCTCGGCGTGTGTACCGTGCGCACAGCACCCCGTGCCCATGGGCCCTAGACCCCGTGTGCATGGCCCCCCTACAGCAGCTGCGTGCACTTCACCGCTTCGGCCATAACCTCCACATCCGGAGTCCGATTTCGCGTTCTTTAGCTCGTTGAGTAGCTATTGACATCCCCCATCCACCTAGATAGGCTCCAACATCATTTGACTCCATCAAAATTTTGACATTTCGGCATCTTTGCTAGGCCTTCCACTATATCATCCGCAAACCCACCATAGCCTTCTGCAACCTAACCCATTTTGCTCCATTTAGCATTTGTAGATGTTTGAGTGGTGAATTGAGTCTCCTAAGTTGTTTCGGCTACTTAGGGACGGTTGCTTCTTCATCAACCACCACCACCACTTCCGCATTGCCATCTCCGCTTCCACCATTTGACATTTTCCTTGAGATTTTGAGTTTGCGGTTTTTACCATTTCCTAAGGTGTTTCGGCTACTTAGGGACGGGTCTACATCATCTTGGTATCTACATCAAGAACACCGCCACTCATCATCGCCATGAGGTCGTCTTCGACATCGACCACTATGCCATTTTGACAACCTAACCGTAAGCAAGAACAGTAACCTCTATATCATCTTGGTATCGTGGTATCCCATCATTGTACATTCTTGCCATTACATTGTTAACCCCTTAGCCCATTTTTGCATCACTTACCTATCGAGACTAGCCTTTGAGTATTGCCGGCAACGTTACTTGTGCGCATTAGTGATCATTGGTCTACACCTTCCATTGCATACATACCATATCATATTGGTATCATCTTGGATCATATCATCTCTTGTGGTACAAGATTGTTCCCGCATATACACAATTTCTATCTTGGTTTATGCATTTCGCATAGTAGCCATATCAAAAAAAGAATAAGCTTTTAAGAAAAAGAAAAGAGAGCAAAGAGCTTGTAAGCAAGTGCCATAGCATCATACCACATTGCACATAAGATTGTCATATCCGATCATCTTGGATCATCTTGAGAAGAACAACGGGAACATCATACACATAGCATACTTGGGATAGAAAGCTCATACATTTCGCATCTTATAGGTTGTGCACAAGTGTCGTATCCGCCTATTGAGAAATCGTGCTAGCTTCTCTCTTGAGTTGTGCAACACGAGCATTTTCTGTGGATTCCACATTTTGTGCTCATACCTTGGTTGCACGGCCCCATTTATCTATCCGCGTGTGTGTTTCCGTGTACCACATATTGCTATTGGTCTACTTGTTTCTCTTGCGAATTTGTGAATCTTTTCAACATTATTGACTCTTGCTAACATTTTGCATCAAATTTTTGTGCCACTGTCCTCACCAAGCTCCACCATAAGCCTTACTTGTGTAGGTGTGAGAATTGACAAGATCCGGTACCAATTGTTCTATTTCCTTGATACATTATTGAGTGATCATTGATCCATCTTCAACATTGGAAAGGTACATTCGGTCTAGTTCTTTCCTTTCTTCCACTCACATTTGCTCGAGTCTTGTGATGGATAGGCAAGGCATTTCATCTCCGGTCTTCCACGACAACAACGGCGCGAACAACTACATCACCAAAACGCCCATCTTCGGACTACAACGAGCAATGCGAGGCATTGAGCGACTCACCATCGACATTCACCAACGCGAAGCACGAACAAGGGACTACATCGACACCAAGTTGGATGCACAATTGGATGACATCCGACACGTGTGGACCAACTTCAAGTATTCTTCCTCTTCGTCATCTTCAAGGCGGAGACGCTCAAGTCGCAAGTCTTCGGAGCGGCCACAAGATGCAAGTACCATGCGGCACCGTCAAGAAAACCTTCATGATTACAAGAGGAGACCGAGAGGCGAGCACCACCACGAGAATGCTACGGCTACCACCTCCACTTCAGCATCTTCGCCTAGTGTTATCAAGGCATCTTCGCCTTTGGACGTACGGCATCTTCGCCTACCTCCGACGAGTACGCCTACATCGGCCTTCGTCCACGGTGATGGTGACGGGATGATCGAGCATGGGATTTTCCCTTCGGTCATGGAGGAGAGCGGTGATGTGCCATCGTTGGCCTTCATCCACGAAGAGAGGGTTGAGCATGGGATTTTCCCTTCGACCACGACGACGTATGATGACTTGAGTGACTTTTGCCACCATATTGAGAGTGAGAGTGACTTCACCAGTAGCCCCATATATGATGAGCTGCCCCAATTTCCATGTGAGGAGAGCCACCACCACCACCACTTGAGTGATTTGAGTGACTCCACCATATGTGACACTGAGTGCACCTACCTTGAGGGAGTGAGTGAGCCACCACCACATAGAGATAGAGAGGTAGTTGATAGGGCATGTGAGGCCATTTTGATTTCTAACAACTTAACCTCTGCCTCTATTGTGTCTTCTCATTTGGTGATAGGTCCCATATATTATTATGTGCCGATCCTCGACGACTTCGTCCTACCTTTGGAAAAGACGATGGCCATGGTGGACTATGATGCACCCCCCACATGGTTCCATCAAGATGAAGATGATGACCACCATTTGGTCTTTGCCACCTCACCTACACCACTTGAGTGGAATGAACAAGGTAACATAGGTGATGGTGCTTCACTTGTCCCACTAGTGGACTATATTCACAATGATTGCTTGCATGATGTTGACACACCTATTACAATACTTCATGCTAGTGCGACTTCCTCATGTCATGACTTACCTATTTATGATGGATATGATGATGAGCATGTTGAGTTGCCTAGTTGTGATGGTATGCTCCATAGGATATCATGTGAAAATTCTTTTGGTCACATCATTTTTGACAATCCATTAACCTTGTCATATGCTATGAGTGAGATCTCCCATATTGAATCATTTCAATCTCAACATAGTAACTATGCATGCCCCATTAAAATAAATCCTATCTGCACATATGGCGTAGATGACGAGATGATGGTCACTGGCTTTTGTTTCTCTTGCGATGATATTGCTATGCTTCCTTTGCAAAATTTGTGCAATTCATCTCATATGCCATACCATGGAAATTATTGTGTATCGCAGGATTACATCCCTGTGTGCACCACATGCATACCATTCCTCACAATGCTCTAGATATTACGAGTGATGCATTACATCCTTTTAATCTCCATTATGCTATACATAACAACAAACCTCTCATGATGGATGACATGTTTCTATATCATGCAACTCATTTATTTGAGCATTGGATATTTTGTGCTAACCAACACAAGCACGTGCGCATCATGATGGATGATGTGTACATCTACCACGCACACACAATTTTCCCTTTGTTTATGTTTTGTGTAGGTACTCACATATACTCGTCAACCTCTCAATCCCAAGAGTTGACGAAACAAGCTCTTGAGAGCAAGGACGATTTGGGATCCCGTGGATTGTCCTTCCTACCATTCTCTTCGCGAAACGACTACGTGCATCTCTTCTACTTGGCTCTCACAAGGCTATGGGCTATATATCACTTGTTACTTTATGCCCATTGTATCTTGTTCACTTTGCATGTTATGCCTCTTTACATGATTTTACCATGCAATTGTGACCCTTGCTTGCATCTACCCGTGATTCACCATTATGCTACTCCTATGTGTATTTGCATGCACGGTGGAGATCCTTGTTGCTATTGCCATGTTTATCATGTGCCTCATGCTATTGATGCTTGTTGTGTAGGGAGAGTCATGATGTTCCATTGCTATTTACTTAGGACTTCTTGCCAATAAAATGATGATACTTTACTCATATCTTGTTTTCATGCTTGTGATATGTCATGTGCATCATATATGCCCACCATTTACACACATGACATGATTGCAATGACTCCTTCTAGTATGTTGCATCTTCACACTACTAGCTTGCTTGACTTGATTACTACGATTGCTTGCTTGGTTGCATCACCCATGTTCCTTTATTACTCGCTTTCTTGGGTTGATGACATATATGTTCACGCCTCTCACTTGATTTGTCTTGATCATTGTCTCTTGTCTCCATTAGTTGCACTTCTCATATGCCATTCTAGTAAGTGCACCCATGCTATGTTTATTGATCTTGGAGACTTAGACATATTACTTGTGAAGCATGTTTGTTTGGTTGAGTTTCTTATAGTTGGTTGTACTCACATCATATGCCTCCATGACATGTCACCCTACCTTGCCCTTCCTTATGATACACATGATAAATTCACTCGTTGGGCATTTCCCTTCCCGAATGATAGGCTTTGCGTTCATGCTAACCTCATGGGTTTTTCCAAGTGCTTGTCATGTTCTTTCGTTTTGAAGGTCTTGCAAGGTGGTACCATCATGAGCTATCTTCATCATGGGAAGGCATACACGTTGCACGACACCAACATCTTAGAGCACCTCACCGAGCCACAAGGTTTCAATTCCTACCGTGTACATGGCGATACAGTTTACGATCCGAGGTCGGATCTCTCCCAAGGGGAGGGGATGATGCAGAGCATCCCATGGTCATCTCCATGTACACCGTCATAGCAGCTCGAGTCCCAAGTGGACCTACCGGAATTAAGGTGAACCCGCTCTTCTTCGAGAATATCATGAATACCCATTGGACTTGCTTGCTACCTCACCAAAGTGCTCTATGTGTCCTTGGATACGAAGACCGATGACCACAAGCTGGTGAGGAACACCCCAAAGGAGTAGGAAAAGGACCCCAAGGCCACAAGGAGGAAGAAGTAGTGCAACAAGATCAACTCTGCACCTCCCAGGCGACCCCGTGCCCACGGGCCTCAAAGACCCCGTGCGCACGGACTACTCAGAGAGCTGGCGCCGGATCACCCCGTGCGCACGGGCCCAACTTACCCCGTGTGCACGGGCCCATCAGGATGGACGGCTATGAGCTGCTGTTGGGCCTCCACCTCGTCCCCTCCTTCCACCTACCTATATATTCAGTACCTAGACCATATGTTAGGGATAGCAAAGGATATGAGAGACATTAGAGAGCTTTGCTCCTTGTACCCACTCCTCTAGGAGATCAAGGCCTCCTAAGGAGAAGATCCTCTTGTGGATATCAAGGCCTCCTCTTGGAGAAGGATCCCCATCATAGGATCATCAAGACCTCTTTCCTCATAGGATTGGGATGAACTAGTTACCTCTTGTATCTTCTTGTGTTGGATTTGGACCTTTGTATCTCTCTTTGTGTAATTGGACCTAGCACATGTGTGATTGGATCAAGTCAATCTGAGTATTCCTCTTGTTTTCCCCCTTTGTGTCATTCTTGTTCTTGGGGATTCCCCCTCCAATTCGTGAAAGATCTTCACTTAGGGTTCCACCCTACAACACATAGCCCTTTCTGTGGCCCTCCTCTGCCATTTCTTCTCATTTCATCTGATCAACCCTCAACAAAGCTCGGGGTGCGTGAGCTTCCAGGCCGTGGCCGCGACGGCAGGCGAGGGGATTGACTTCGAGCTTCCTCCATCCACGAGCGAATTTCAGACACGATGGGTGTTCGTTGATGCCGGCGTGCTCAGCCCTCTGCTCCAGGCTCCGCCAGGGCCCGCCGTTCCTAACTCCGGCTGGAGCCATCAGCGGCTCGCGAGCCCCCGCCTTGCCCACGTCTTGTTCAGGTTGAGGTTGCTGAAGGATCGCGGCATGACCGCACCGATGGTGGTGAAAGAATTCTTCAAACGCCGGGTTGCTCCGCTTCAGCGCAACTCTCGCCCAATGTGGACCTTGCTCAACAGTCAGGACCACATGAGGTTCCAGGAGTCTGGGCTCCCTCTCTGGATGCGGCAGACTGTGCTCAAGGTCTTGGCTGGTGTCCCTTTGCCGGCCGAAATGTCTGGGAAGAATTGCCTGCTGTATCGCTACAAGAACAAGGACGAGTTTGCAGCGAGCATGCCTTCCTTTGACCAATGGGGGCTGCGGCCGATCGGCCTAGAGGGGCCCCGTGAGTACCCCATCGTCGTGGTTCCTTTCCTTGCGGCCGGTGCCGAGCTCGCCCCAAGTGACGGTGCAGGAGGGCGAGCTCCGACGGAGGCCGGTGGCTCGAGTGTTGAGGAGCACATGTCGAGTGGTGATCCTGGGGCGTCGTCCTCAGGAGCCTGCCACCCCCCTCCTGAGGTGTCGGTTGCTGAGGAGACGCGGCATGCGGCTCCCGAGGCCAAGGCTTCAGGAGCCTCAGGAGGTTGTGGTGAGACGGTGCCCGGTTGTTCACCGCAACCGGGCACCCCTGAAGACATCCTTCCACGCTCTTCTTCGGCTCCGCCGCGCACCGGCCGGCACGTCCAGCGCTTCGGTCGGCTTTGCGTGGACTTCGAAGTGCTCCGCAAGAGGAAAGGATCCCCGAACGACGACAACATCTTTGGGCCGCTGAAGCGAAGGAAGTACATCGTCGTTGACGTGTAAGTACCGCGCTGCCATGGCTTATCACGCGCTGTTTTCTTCTCCTGGCGCCAGTCTTTTAGGGCTCCTTCCACTGAGGTTGCCGTGTCTCCTGAGAGACGGCCTCCTCCTTCATCAACTCCCCCGTCGGCCCTGAGCGTTCTGAGCTCGTTTGCTGCCCCAGGAGCAGGGCTGGCTGAAGGAGCGCTCCTGCCTTCATGGCGCGCTGAGCCCGCGGCTTTGCCACGCCTCCCCCACGGTCTGGCATGGAGCTTGGCGGGCGTGCCCAAGGCTCCTCCTTTGCTCATGGACAGCAGCTAGTTGGCTTCGACCTTCGGCTCCTCTTCAAGCAGAGAGCCCCAGTCAGCTTGGGCTCCTCGCGAGGACTGGCTGACGCCAGGCGCGGCATCAGCCCCCAGCCCCCTGCTGGGAGGAGGCGCGCCACTTGGCGCCATGCCCGCAACCCCTGAGGTGGAGGAAGAGGTGGGCCGAGCATTCGAGCTCGAGCGCGGGCGGAGCGTAGTTCGTCACGAGCTCTTCCAGGAGGCGATGGGCGCGATGAGCCGACTTGGTGAAGAGCTCACGGGTGTCGACTCGTGCCTTGAGGCTGAAGGTCTCTGGCTAGTGGAGGAGCAACGCAAGCTGAGAGTGGCCATCAACCTCGGCTGCTATCAGCGTGACCTTGAGAACGTGAAGGCCGAGGCATCCCTCAAGGTCTCCCATGAAGCCCACTCACGAGCTTTGGAAGGAGCCCGCGAGGCTGACCGCCGCCACGAAGCTGCGGAGAAGCGCGCGTGGGAGCTCCTGGCTTGGAGCGCGTCCCTTGAGCAGCAGGTGGAGGCGCGCAAGGCCACTCTTGCATCGATGAGGGGGACACCCACGAAGGATGAGGAGGTCCGGAAGCGTGATGAGGCGCTGGCCCTGGAAGCCGTGGAGTGCAGCCTCGAGCTCGAGCAACTAGAGACGAGGGAGCGTCAAGTTGCTCAAGCAGAAGATGCCGTCGGGGCTCGCGAGGCCAGAGTCGAGGAGGAGGTCAATCGCCGGGTGGTCGAGGTTCGCGCAGACCTGGAGAATAGGTACGACCTGAAGCTGAAGCTCGTGGGTACGGAGGATGTGGGTAGGGCCGCTGCCCTCAGGCCCAGGTTGGATGAGGCTGAGAGGCGCGCGGAAGCCACGGCCGCCACCCTGGTTACGGCGCAGGCGGACTTGGCCTCCGCCCGCGCCGAGCTGCGTTCCCTTCGGAGGCGGTTTGATGACGCTGAGGCCACCGCACGGCAAAACACGGAGGAAGTGCTCCAACGATGAACACTAGAGCGCGAGCATGCCCCTATGCTTCAGGATCTCCGGAACAGGGCCAATATCGCCCTGGGCCATATTTGCGATGTGGAGGTGCCGGCCCCTCACTCGAATGATTATGCCAGCCACCTGACCTTCTTCACCGAGGTGGTGACGCACCTGGAGGCTCGATCTACCAGAGCTCGCCAGCTTGTGGAGGAAAGGGGTCATGGCTTGCTTGAGCGAGCCTTCTCCCGTGTCTTCAGCCACCTCCTGAATGCTGACCCCAACTTTGATTTCGACGCCGCCATCGCCCCCGTACCCACGGCTGTCTGGGGCGACCTGGCGTGTTGGGTTGAGGACAATGTGGACGCGTTGGTCAGGGCCTTCACTTCGGAGGATGACGCGGTGGTGGTCGCCGCAGACAAAGGCGACGTGGTTGACGACGGCGACGGTGGCGTTGCCGATGGCGGTGATGATGCCGCCGCCGCCGCCGACGACGCGAGTGACGCGTCCGCGGGTGATGCGGCGAGCGACATTTCTGGCTGATCCCTTGTTCTCCTGTCGTTTCATTCTGCACACAAAGCTCGGGCGTGGCCCTTGGAAAACTTGTAAGAGCATTTTGAGAGGGGGAGCCCCTCATGTAAGCAAATTGCAGTTTTTACTTTCCTATGCGGTGTGAGTTTGTGTCCTCGTGGACTCGTGAATCCAAGTGCGAGTTTTATGTCATGGTTTACCTGAGCCAGTGCCAGCTTTGAGTAGGGTCGTGAGGCGTCGAGATTCTGAGAATCCTGCGGAGCTTGTCGCCTGGCCGAAGGGGCCCCACAAGAGGTGAGCACCAGTTGCAGTGCTAGCGCGTGCTTGGCGTGCCCGTGCTTCGCACAGGGGAAAACTTTGTTTTTGCCACTCTAGTTTTTGCCCACTTTGCTTATGCCACTCTAGAATTTGACATATCACTTTTGCCACTCTTAGCTTTTGAAAATACATCACAAATGCCATTCTCCTTCAGCCTTTTTTTCTAAAGCCCCACAACTAGCTATCTTATAGCAGATTGGCAAAACCAATAATTTTTCATTCACTTTTGCCACTCTTAGATTTTGATAGTGTATCACAATTGCCACTTGAAAATTATTGCTTTTGCCACGGAATGGCAATTGTTATGTATTGTCAAAAACTAAGAGTGGCAAAAGTGAAATGTCAAATTCTATAGTGGCATAAGCAAAGTGGTCAAAAACTAGAGTGGCAAAAACAAAGTTTTCCCTTCGCGCAGTCCCGCTCGTGAGGAGCTCGTGAGGGGAAGGCGGCGGACATGAGTCCCAGACAAAACAAGATCCGGAAAGCAAGAAATTGCTCAAACGAGAAAAGGCTCCCCCCGCGCGCATCAATAAAAATTTGGCTTCAACTTACATCTAGATCCAGAAAGCAAAGCTACAGAAAGAGAGATCCAAAGCGAAAGGCCGCGTCCGGCACCTAGTCTAGTCTTCTGGTCTGCAAGTCTTCTCACCAGCGCGGAGCTAAGTGCTGCCACTAGGCGAGGCGAGGGAGCCCCAGGGCCTGAGGCCGGCACCCCTGAGACTCCGGGGCGTGTACATCCCCAACTCATTATTACGTGAGAGTGTCACGGGCGGCGAGCTTCACAGGCACTGGGCCTTCTTCACAGGTACCAGTCTTGCTTCATATCGCCAGACCAGGGCCCCGCCTTGCGCCACCCTTGACCTCCTTTGAGCCGACCTGTCACCGGGATGACAGAAAAGAGGGAAAGAGGATGCCAGCGGTGCCCTCGGCGACCACAGGTCCTCTGCCGGGGGAAGGGTTGTCGAGGCCTCCCCGGCAGAGGGCCTACCTCTGGGTGTCGCCAGGCGTCGCGCGACGCGGGGAGGGGCCTTGCTCCTGGCTCCCTCCTTGCATCCCCCAGCGTGTTTCCCTTGTTGGAAGGGGTGCTGCCGTGCCAGGGTCGTCGATCGACGCTGCAACCTGATTCATCTGTAGCCCATGGTTAGCGTAAGCCTGTTCCTGAGAGATTAGCGGTACCCTATAGTTGTCGTTGCCGGCGCGATCGTCGCGGTTCTCCGTTGGTTCTTGGAAAGCTTTGGCTCCTAGCGCCCCCTCTCCCCAATCTTCTCCAACGAATGAGCCGGGGTCGTCCTCCTGTGCGTACTCTTGGTCCATCATGCGGGCACGTAGGCCTCTGGGTCCGACACCCCGAACACCTCGCCGTAGTACCCCATGCTCCATGTTGCTCGGCCCAGGGTGGCATCCTGAGGATGGCAGCGCGACATCCGGCTAGGACCATGGAGAGCGACGCTTGCACCCATGCTTGTCGCGGGCGGCATGGGGGCGGCGGAGCCCCCTACGCCGCTGGCCGTGCTGATGTTGATGAAGCCCCCGGGCGTAGCCGATGGCGCGCGGTTATGGTGAGGCCTGCCGTGTGGCCGTGCAATAGCCTGAGGGGAAATTCGATAGCAGAAAGGTGGTGCTCCCGATGCCGCTGCATCCAGTAGCTCGGCAACATGCTCCAGCAGTGCATCCCGGCCGCTCTCCATCAGCATGCATCGCAGCAGCTCTCTTGCCACGGTGAGCGCTGCCCGCATGTTTGCTTGCTCCCGCCGTGAGTGCGGCGCCGTTGCTGCGGCATGGCTCGCTGCTCTTGCGGCGGCTCGTACTTGCCGCGGGGTGAGGGTGGACGACGCCTGGCCGCGCTGCCCGCGCCTGGCAGAGTTTAGCGGCACTCACGCCGCCTGGAGTGCGGGGTCGAGGTCTTCATGGGCAGGCGGTGCTGCCCGGGCTGGCCAGGCCACCCAGCGGCCAGAGCCGGCCCTTGAGTCGCCGGACATCGTGGTTGTGGAGCGTCGACGAGTTGGTCGGCGGAGAAGAAGCTCCGGCGCACCCCTACCTGGCGCGCCAAATGTCGGATGTGGGGTTCCGGCAAACCCTTAAGGTTCAAACACTGGGGTGCCCGCGAATTCTTTCCCTCCTACCGATCTATGCCCTAGCTTGCTAAGATCTCGTGGACGAACTCGCAACACAGAAAGACATGAGATTTATACTGGTTCGGGCCACCGTTGTGGTGTAATACCCTACTCCAATGTGGTGGTGGTGGATTGCCTCTTGGGTTGATGATGAACAGTACAGAGGGAAGAACAGCCTCCTGAGGTTGAGGTGTTCTTGTGCTTGGTGACTTAGCGGGTGAGAGCTGGGTGGACTGCTCGATGACCCTACTGTGGTGGCTAGCTCTACTTATATAGTCCCTGGTCCTCTTCCCAAATATTGAGCGGGAAGGGAGCCAACAACGGCGGGCAAATTTGAAGGGGGACAACCAGTACAAGCTATCCTGACTAAAGTGTTCTTCGCCTGCGAAAAGCTCTGGTGGTGACGCCTGTCTTGGGTTCCACGATGACCTCCGTCTTGCCGTCCTCCTGGTCTTGGTCTCATTGCACCGATATAGCAACCTTTGCCTAATGCCTCGGTACTCCTCGCCTGCACTGGCCTCCTTAGCACCAAAGAGGAAACAAGGACGCTGTGCGCGCTGGCGCCCGCCTGGTACCGATCGTCATGGCTCACGTCACGAGAGCCTCATGAGGTTTGCCCCGCCTTGATATCTCCGCTCCTCGTGAGCCTGTCTGACTAGGCCACTCCTGAGGAGATCTTGCGTCGTCCGCCTCGCGAGGCTTGGCCCCTCGTGAGGGTCTTGGATGCCTTGTTGATGAAGATGGGTCATACGGCTTGCTGGCTTAGCCACGCCGTGGGCCGCAGGCAGGCAAGTTTGGGGACTCCCGTTCCCAGAACGCCGACAAGCAGCACCAATCTCATCAGGCTGGGGGATAGGCATTACCTCCGCAAGCATGAACTCCTCTTGGCAGCGCACAATTGGGGTATGTGGCATCACAAAAGTTCTGGGGAGATGATCTTCCCCACCATCGGCGATGTGGTGGCCAGCAGGAACATACAGTAGAGGATCTAGGTGGAAGTTCGCCATCAGGACCGAGAACTCCGCCTCCAACGACGGTGAGTGCAGTGGCGGAGGAGGGGTTGCAGGCGGCGAGGCCGATGGAGTCTTGGGGCCGGGGCTGATGGAACTGGACGATGGAGTAAATGCGGAAGTGGAAGGGAGGTCCAAGTTTGGTAAAAGTGTTGTCAGAGAGATATTCCCGGGGCGCCTCGGAAGATGCAATGCTAACGGGTTTGGCTTGCCAAACGAGCCCCAGAATCCAAGCGAACCTGTTACAATCTTTCTTGACGTGACCAGACTGGAGGCAAGAGATACACCAAAGCTTGGACGTGCAGGCAGAGGCAAAATGTCCCTTGTTTAAACACTTCTAACACGTAGAAATTTCCTCAACCATATCAGAAATTAAATTATTGAAATCCTCCTTGGCTTGTTGAGACGAGGGGATATCCAAATGCTCCCCAGAGGACACCGGCTCAGCCCGGTCCGACCCAGCAGAAGAGGTGGGCTGATCAAGGCCCGAAGCACGTGCAGAGGTTGGCCCATTATGGCTTGGCACGTCCACGTTCAAAGAATCTAAGTTCCCGCCCGAGATTGGTGGCGTACGATCAGCCGAAGGCAGGAGATCTTGAACCATACCAAAAGAGATAGATGGCCTCGCCGACATCCACCGGAGATTCGCCGGCAAAGAAGGACAAAATATAACCCGTCCATGAGGAGGAATCGAATAACCCGCATCTTCAACAGTTTGAATGCAATTTCCCGTAGCGGATAACGATAACACCGACAAGCACCATAATTCTGAAAGACTGCAAATGATAATTTCTTGCCAACTGAATGAGTGGATTTGAACGAAGACTTAGATGGCTTAGAATGCATTGCTAAAACCCCAAGAGCAGCACACCTTTTAGAGGGACTAACAAGGATCCACTCAGCATCACATTCCAATTTCTAGATCTTAAACTCATGACTCCAATTAGGACCACCGTTACTCCAAAGATGAAAGTAACATTTGAAATGATCGCAAGCAAAAGATCGAAGACCAAGAATGATCATGGCAATAGCCTTGCAAGAAACTTGAAAACCAAATACCTTATCCTTGATCAGAAAAACCATGAGATCAATGCCCGATCCACCAATGGCCGCCTCCAGAGCCGCTACCGCCGAATCTTTGTTTAGACGAAAATTGTGACGTCCAAAAGAGACCACCATGGTGAAGATGTCCGAGTCCTCCATGGGATGCACCGAAAAGCCCGTAGATTGAAAAACCCTATCCGCAAAGGCCAAACCCTTGGAGAAATTCAAGCCAAGGGTGGAACCCTCCATTGAACCCATAGGAAATGGGTATGAACGTGTAGATCCCGAGGCACCGGAGAGATCTGGTGGAGAGAAACTAAAATTTGATGGCTAGTGGAGGAGATCGCTGGAGGGGGGTGGAGATCGCCGGGGTGGTGGTGGGAGCGTCATGTGTGGACCAAAGTTGGCTGCACAAACTAGAGAGTTGAGTGTTGGGGAGCCTATCATTTGAAGCACAAGAGCAAGGAGTTCATCATCAATACGCCATCTATTACCTCTTGGAGAGTGGTGTCTCCTAGATTGGTTAGGTGTCACTTGGGAGCCTCCGTCAAGATTGTGGAGTTGAACCAAGGAGTTTGTAAGGGCAAGGAGATCGCCTACCTCGTGAAGATCTAACCTAGTGAGGCAAGTCCTTCGTGGGCGACAACCATGGTCGAATAGACAAGGTTGCTTCTTCGTGGACCCTTCATGGGTGGAGCCCTACATGGACTCACGCAACTGTTACCCTTCGTGGGTTGAAGTCTCCATCAACGTGGATGTACGATAGCACCACCTATCAGAACCACAGATAAAAATCTCCGTGTCTCCAAATTGCGTTTGCACACTCCAATCCCATCCCTTTACATTCTTGCAACTTGCATGCTTTACTTTCTGCTGATCATATACTCTTATCATGCTTGCTTGATATGTATTGTGAATGTGTGAACTTGTGCTAAAACTCCACTTCAACTTAAAGAAATTAAAAACTGCAACTTTTATTGCTAGGAGTCTATTCACCCGGTCACCCCCCTCTAGACACTTCTTCTCGATCCTTTTAGTGTTCTTGTGCTTGGTGGGTTGGGGATGAACTGAATGAGTTCGAGACGGGTTGCCTCCTACTATGGTGGCTAGTCCTATTTATAGAGGCCCTGGTCCTCTCCCCAAATATTGAGCGGGAAGGGAGCCAACAACGGCCAATTTGAAAGGGGACAGCTAGTACAAGTTATCCTGACAAAAGCAGTCTTCGCCTGCCAAAGGCTCTGGTGGTGACGCCACCTTGGGCTCCATGGTGACTGAGGGAGTCCTGGACTAGGGGGTGTCCGGATAGCCGAACTATCATCTTTGGCCGGACTCCTAGACTATGAAGATACAAGATTGAAGACTTCGTCCCGTGTCCGGATGGGACTTTCCTTGGCGTGGAAGGCAAGCTTGGCGATACAGATATGTAGATTTCCTACCATTGTAACCGACTCTATGAAACCCTAACCCTATTCGGTGTCTATATAAACCGAAGGGTTTTAGTCCGTAGGACGAACAACAATCATACCATAGGCTAGCTTCTAGGGTTTAGCCTCTCTGATCTCGTGGTAGATCTACTCTTGTACTACCCATATCATCAATATTAATCAAGCAGAGTAGGGTATTACCTCCATCGAGAGGGCCCAACCTGGGTAAAAACATCGTGTCCCTTGTCTCCTGTTACCATCCGCCTAGACGCATAGCCGGGACCCCCTACCCGAGATCCGCCGGTTTTGACACCGACATTGGTGCTTTCATTGAGAGTTCCTCTGTGTCGTCACCTATAGGCCCGATGGCTCCTTCAATCATCAGCAACAATGCAGTCCAGGGTGAGACTTTTCTCCCGGACAGATCTTCGTATTCGGCGGCTTTGCACTGCGGGCCAATTCGCTAGGCCATCTGGAGCAGTCGAAAGCTACGCCCCTGGCCACTAGGTCATATTTGGAAGCTTGAACTTTACGACTGATGTCCGCGGAGACTTGATCTTCGACGGACTCGAGCCACAACCGAGTGTGCCGCACTGTCTCGATGGGTACAATCTAGCTCTACCACCGAACAGTGCCCTGGAGGCCGCACCAGTACCCGCTCCGACCCTTAATCCAGAGCCGGTTTCGCCGATCGAGCACGATTGGTTGGACACCGCCTCGGGGGCTGAAATCTCAACGGCGATTGAGCCGAACACCATCCCTGTCCTTTGCAAAACTCGTGACTCCCAGGTGCCGGACTCCTTTCTGGACTCGAACCTCCCGCGCCCCTGCCAGTCGAATCCGACTAGGCGCCGGTTATGGAGTTCACCGCCGCGGACATCTTTCAGCACTCGCCCTTTGGCGACATCCTGAAGTCATTAAAGTCTCTCTCTTTATGAGGGGAGCCCTGGCCGAACTACGGTCAGGAAGGTTGGGATTCGGACGACGAAGAAATTCAACACCCACCCACCACCCACTTTGTAGCCACTGTCGATGACTTAACAGACATGCTCGACTTCGACTCCGAGGACATCGACGATATGGACGACGACGCCGGAGACGACCAAGAACCAGTGCCCACAGGGCACTGGATGGCCACCTCAACTTACGATATATATATGGTGGACACATCTAAGGGAAGCGATAACGAGGAACGACGAGACGCTGCGAAAGAAAATTCCCTCGAGAAGCAGTCAAAGCGGCAGCGTAAGCGCCGCTCAAAACCCCACCTCGACAAAGATAGCGCCCACACAGACCCAGCCATAGAGCAGGGTGAGCCGGCCGACGACGAACATGCCATTGAGCAACCATCCGAACAGGCCAACTTGGACAAACAACCCGTCCCCGGCAAGGACAACAGTCCGGACGATCTCACGCCGGACACGTCATTGGATCAGAAGAACCTCCACAAAGAGCTCCTCGCTACTGCGCGTAGCTTGAAAAAGCAGAAACAGAGGCTCAGAACAGCGGAAGACGCACTCCGTATGAGATGGTGTAAATTACACAACACTGCAGACAAATATGGCGACAGCCGCCAAGCAAAGAGCTACCCAAAGCGCAAACTACTGCCCGAATTCAATGAGGAGGCCGTAGAGCCCCCACGATCAAAAAACAAAGAGGCCGCTGGGTCGGATAGACGACCACATGGCAAACGTAGAGCGGCAAGCGGCGCCGCACACAAGCCGGCACGCGATCTGCATAAGGATTCACACCAAAAGGATGGCCCAGTTAGATCTATCTACGGGCCAAGGAAACAAGCTCTGGCGAGCAATACAACACGTCAAATATCTGAGCATCACGGCACACCCAAATACAGGGGTGCCGCGCACCCTCTATGTTTCACCGATGAGGTGCTGGATCATGAATTTCCAGCGGGATTCAAGCCCGTAAACATAGAGGCATACGACGGAACGACAGACCCTGGAGTCTGGATTGAGGATTATATCCTCCACATACACATGGCCAGAGGAGATGATCTCCACGCCATAAAATACCTACCCCTCAAGCTCAAAGGGCCAGCCCGGCATTGGCTTAAAAGCCTCCCCGAAAACACCATTGGTAGTTGGGAAGAGCTTGAAGATGCTTTTCGGGCCAATTTCCAGGGAACCTATGTCCGACCTCCGGACGCAGACGATCTAAGTCACATAACCCAACAGCCCGAGAGTCAGCTCGAAAATTCGGAACAGGTTCCTCACCAAAAGAACCAAATAGTCGATCGTCCGGACGCCAAGCCTTAGCAGCTTTTAAACACAACGTCCGAGACGAATGGCTCGCCAGACACCTTGGCCAGAAAAGCCAAGAACAATGGCCGCACTAACAAGCCTCATGACCCGCTTTTGCTGGAGAGGATAGCTGGCTAGCAAGATGCAGACTAGCGACCCAAGTACATCCGAAGTCAGGGATGGGAATGGGAAACCACGACGCAGCAAGGACCAGCGCCGGATTAAGGGGAACGGTCCAAAGAGCGCGGCAGTCAACGCCGGATTCAAAAGCTCACGGCAGAACAATAAAAAACTGCCCCTTAAGGACAATAGCGATGAGCTATCCAACTTAAACAAAATCTTGGACAAGATATGCAAAATCCACAGTACTCCCGGGAAGCCTGCAAACCATACCCACAGAGATTGTTGGGTCTTCAAGCAGTCCGGCAGACTCAACGCCGAACACAAGGGGCTCGACACACCAAGTGAGGATGATGACGAGCACCACAAGCAGAGCCCCGGAAAACAAAAGAATTTCCCACAAAAAGTCAAAACAGTGAACTCACTTCAAGTGACAAAAGGGAAAAACAGAGCGGCGCCCATAGAAACACGTGCCGCACGGTCTATCCCAGCAGAGTCCCAATGATGGTTGTCAAAACCAATCACCTTCGATCATCAGGACTATTCCGGAAGTATCCGGAGCGCATGATGGACTGCCTTGATATTAGATCCTATAATCGACGGACTCCAATTTACACAAGTCCTAATGGACAGAGGTAGCGATCTAAACCTGCTATATCAGGACACAATTCGCAAAATGGGGATAGACCCAACCAAAATTCGCCATAGCAACACCTCCTTCAAAGGGTAATGCCAGCCTGTATGCCCATTGTGTGGGCTCCCTATCGCTAGAAGTTGTGTTCGCTCATCCGACAACTTCCACCCGAAAAGTTAACCTTCCACATCGCCCCATTCAAAGTAGCTATCAAGCACTCATCAGGCGTGAAGCTTTCGCTTTTAACGCAATACCACATTATGCATCTCTTACACTTAAAATGCCCGGTCCATGCGGCATCATCTCATTAAAAGGGAGTATTAAGTGTTACTCAAGCACGGAAGAATGTGAGACTGCCTTGACAGCCCCACACCAATCCGGCTCCGTTAATCAAAGCACCTGAATAGGTCATTCAAACCCCGGACACGGCTAGACGAGTCCGGCACCTACTAGCGGCATACCCCCATTCAAGGGGCTGCACGCACGTACAACAAGAGACAATAAAGCTCAATTATATTCACCTTCCGAACCGTACTCTGTTTATTTAATATAAAGTGCATTTCTTGCAATTTTTTTTTCTTTTCAACTAAGTTCTTCTCTTTTACAGATGAACACCGTGCTACACCCGTCCAGGATACGGCACAACGGAGACACAGGCGCAGACGTGCAGTTGGGACCCGTCGCAAGGATTCTTTTCAGATTAAGACCCTGCGTAAACCTTTTTTACTGTCTCTTGTTGATACACATCCCCCGGTTTCTTACTATAACCGAGGAGGAGGCTGGCGTTTGGCATCGGCCGCACCAGAATTTTTATGCGCACGGACACGGGGGCTTAGGGCATTATTCTGCCTGCTTTTCATAAAGACCGAATACCTTAGGGAGTGTTCGCGTCTCGAGTTAGGCCTTATATGCATCAGCTCCGAATCATGTCTTTGGTCAAATGTTGGGTTTGCCCGGCCCCATGTTTTGGTACCTTACGCCCGTTATATTGGCTAAGGTAGCGCTGGGAGAACCACTGCGATTGTGCCCCGGTTGAGCTGGGTTGAGCACCTCAGTGGAGAAAGCTAAAACTGACTGTCATGATATAGCGTGAGACTGGTCAACCACTCGATGACCCAGCGGAATGTTTAGAATTCCCCCGCATTGACGAAGGGCCGTTTCCCGGTCAGGCACATACGCGCCCCGAATTCGGGAGAGCGCGGTGCCCCTAGGGGCTATATAGTAGCCCCACCATCGAACTCCTATGGCTAAGTGAAAGTGATAAAGCATTATAGTCCGGTTGCCTAGTTTTCTACGCTATCACCTCCTTCACAGGACCAAGACGTTGGATTAAGTGTGAAAATGCGCCTTTTTGCAAACACCCCCGCACTATGTGCGTGGGGGCTGAAGCCGAAGACTGCCATCTTTCAGGTTATATACACATATACATCAACGGCCGCACATGAGGCGTTTTAATACTTGAACGCACAAGTATAAAAAGCTCTTATATTATATTGAAACATTGTTTTCACAAATCATGCATGTCATTTAAACATAATATCCTTCGAGCACTGCGTCTCTATTAAACGAGCGCCCTGCAGGACTTCCTCAAAATAGTGCTCGGCAGGTACTCGGCTTCTATCCGAATCTTGGGACGCAATGTCGGTGGCCTTCATCTCCGCCCAGTATGTCTTGACACGGGCAAGAGCCATCCGCGCTCCCTCTATGCATGCTGACCGCTTCATTGCATCGATATGCGGCACCGCACCAAGGAACTGTTGCATCAAGCCAAAATAACTCTTCGGCTTGGGGCTTTTCGGCCACAAATGAGTCACGACAGCCTTCATGGCAAGTCCGGACAACCTATTCAGCTCCGCCCATTCGGCCAAACGATCGGTTAACGAAAGTGGACGCTCCGGACTATGGAACTGCGACCAAAAAAGCTCTTCCATTCCGTGATCCTTTTGACCTCGGAAGTGTTCGGCCGCGTCTGCGGCACTCGCCGCCAAGTCCAGATAAGCATCCTCCGCACCCCACAGCCTGTCCAATTGAGCGTACTTAGGATCCGTGAATTTCCTCCACAACAGAAAGGGCTTTCCAGCCGCAATATCTTCGGCCTGACGTAGCTCCTCCTTCATAGCTCTCATCGCAGAGCGAGTATCCTTGGCCTCGGTGGTGGCCTTTTTCAGGTCCTCTTGTTTCGCTCGATCTTCTTTTTCAATAAGCTCGCAACGGTCAGTAGCATTCTTCAATTTCACGGCCATATCGGCCATCTCTTTCTTGCTTTGGCAGTGAGCAGCCTGTTCGACGTTTAGCTCTGCGGCCGCCTTTAAAGCAGCTGCATCACTTTTTCTGGCTTGCTCCTTGGCTCGGGCGAGCTCCGCCCGAAGGCTCTCCATAGCAGCGGAACCATCTACATTAAGCATACATGTTCTAAGGCATGGACGTCAAGCTCCCTTACCAGGTGTCCGCGGAGAAGTCGCATACCTTGTGACTCGTCAAGCCGCTTATTAACAAGCATGATGTCCGCATCTGCCACGTCAAGTTGCCGCTTTAGCTCGGCAAATTCATCAGTCCGGCTAGCCACCGGACGCCCCGCCACCTACATAGGAACAGCGACATGTTAGTACTGAGAATATGATCCTCGGCACGCTGTCAGTTGTGACAGCATACCGAGTCTCAGGGGCTACTATCTATACAGGGCGCATTCTATATGCATAACTATCAGAAGGTACATCATTTTTTTCGTACCTCAAACCCCGTCAGTAAACTTCTGGCGGCTTCATGCAATCCGCTCTCAGCGGATGCAATTCTTTCAATTACCATAGCCATTAGCGCACGGTGATCTTCTGAGATATACGCTCGCCCGAGCAGGTCCTTCAGCTCCTCCGACCGCACGCCAGTTGGCGCCGGACCGCCCGGCCCCGCCGGACTCAAAGAAACTCTCCATGACGACAATTCAGGGTCGCCTGCCTCGCACGAAGGCGCGATAGGTGGAGGCGTTTCGCTCTCTATCATCTCCGGACGAAGATCCCCCGAAGACGAGCTCAGCTGAGAAGGGCTGAGATCCGAACTACGAGGTACAATTTCGGTTATCTTCAGAAATAAATACAGGGATGTTCTTTATTCGCAGGACCCCTTCTTTTTACTTACGGCTCGCTGGAGGGCTGATCCCCTTGGGGAAATAGTGCGGCTGGGGTACTTCCCGGTGCCGGACTTTCTGACGAAGACTTCTTTCCCCGTTTTGAGGCCTTGGCTTCCGGGTCTTCGGAAGCGGTCCTCTTCTCCCCTTGGAGGGGAGGATCCCTGATCCCCTCTTCCTTAAAAGCCTCTGTCGGTGTCAAAACCGGCGGATCTCGGGTAGGGGGTCCCGAACTATGCGTCTAGGCGGATGGTAACAGGAGACAAGGGACACGATGTTTTTACCCAGGTTCGGGCCCTCTTGATGGAGGTAAAACCCTACGTCCTGCTAGATTAATATTGATGATGTGTGTTACAAGAGTGGATCTACCACGAGATCAAAGAGGCTAAACCCTAGAAGCTAGCCTATGGTATGATTGTTGTTCGTCCTATGGACTAAAACCCTCCGGTTTATATAGACATCGGATAGGGTTAGGGTTACACAGAGTCGGTTACAATGGTAGGAGATCTACATATCCGTATCGCCAAGCTTGCCTTCCACGCCAAGGAAAGTCCCATCCGGACACGGGACGAAGTCTTCAATCTTGTATCTTCATAGTCTTGGAGTCCGGCCGATGATGATAGTTCGGCTATCCGGACACCCCCTAGTCCGGAACTCCCTCAGTAGCCCCTAAACCAGGCTTCAATGACGATGAGTCCGGCGCGCATGTTGTCTTCGGCATTGCAAGGCGGGTTCTTCCTCCAATAATTTATAGAAGATTGTGAACACCAGGATAGTGTCCAGCTCTGCAAAAATAAATTCCACATACCTCCGTAGAGAGAATGATATTACACAAGATCAATCTGTTGACGCATTTTGTGGCGTGACGTCGCACCACTACCAAGCCTTTATTCAAATTGTTTTTACTGTTCCACCTCAGCACGTTTAGCGAAGCGGTTTCCTTGGCACATCTTGTCGAGGCAGAGATCGTGTTCCCCTTATTCCGGGATTCCCATCAATACGGACGTGGGTAACCCAACCGCGCCATTGATTGTGGCGCTTGGGAGATAAGCGAGTTTTACCAGGCCGGTGGGGACACATGTTTTTGTCCGCCCATATAAGGGGATAAGGATCCACCCTTTTACCTACGCCTTCTTCCTCCTTTGCTCATCCATTCCCGTGCACTCGAGCTCTAGCGCCCAAGTCCACACTTTCCTCCTCAACCTTCTCCAACCATGTCAGGAGCGGGAGGCAGATGGATGGCCTCCTCCGTCACGGAGGGGCACATCACAAGACCGCGGGAGGTCGGATACTTGTCCGGCGATATCGCGCACAGGCTGCCCGACGCGGGGCAGCTTATTCCAACCCCCAGTCCCCATGAGAGGGTGGTATTTCTCCCCCACTTCCTCCGTGGACTAGGTTTTCCACTTCACCCATTTGTCCGGGGGCTCATGTTCTACTACGGCCTGGACTTCCATGACCTGGCCCCGAATTTCGTCCTCAACGTCTCGGCGTTTATCGTCGTGTCGTAGGCCTTCCTTCGCATCCAGCCCCACTTGACTTGGGCTCAAGACCTTCATTGTCAAGCTGAAGGTTGTGAAGGGCAGCCAAGCGGAGTGCGGAGGCGCCATGGTCTGCAAGATGGCCAAAGTCCTATGGCTCGAGGGCTCCTTTGTGGAGACAATAAAGGGGTGGCAATCGGGGTGGTTCTACATCACCGAGCCACGCGACCCTGAATGGGTGGCGGCCCCCGAATTCAGATCTGGATTCCCCACACGGCTCTCGTCATGGAAAGAGACGGGCCTGAAGTGGGGGGATTTGGACGAGCTATCTCGACTCCAAACACGCGTTCGGAACCTAGCGGACAAGAATCGCAGGCTTGTCGACGTAATCCAGGTGATGCTCATCCGCCGGATTCTCCCATGCCAACAACGAGACTTTAGTTTGTGGGAGTTCGATCCGGCCCAGCACCGAACCTTGAGCCGGCTCTTTGATACCACGTACGAAGATGCCTGGAAGGTGCCTTTCAAGGGCGCCGAAGCCCCCGCATCCGCTAACAAAGATCGGGGATACAGCTCGCGGCGTCAAGCCAGCGAGGTAAGTTATTTTACCCTTTACGGGACTCCTTTTCCATAGATTGACTCTACGTGGGTTCTGAAAACTCCCTATTCTTCGACAGGTCTGGCTGAAGACATCCGGACAGATTAACTATCCGGCTCCTTTGCCAGAAGACCCAGCGGACGCCCGATTGACGGGGCTCTGGCTCGGCACCCCATGTGGTGCGGAGAAGAAGGCCAAGAAGGAGGCCACGGGAACTCAAGGAGCTCCGGCGCCAGTGCTATCGGATTACAAGCAGAATCTTCTCCTCAAGACGAGGAGGAAGAAGAAGAAGCTCCCCCAGCGGGGAGGAGAGGAAAAGGAAGGCCGCCCCAAGCGGGAGGCGGAGGGTCAAGAAGGAAGAACCCTTCCTCCGGACTTCTCCACCAACATCGGCGACGACGAGGGGATTGGCCTACAAGGGCCAAGCCTCGGCGAGATCGTAAGTGTCCGGATACCCATGGCGCTTTATTATTGCGAGTGTTCTCAGAATGTCTAATAATCGTGCAGCCCGCCCAAAGGCGAGCTCGCCCGATTCATCGAGCGGGTCCTCAGGCTCGCCGGAAATGGAAAGTGCCGCTTCCGACCGCCACCTCGCCTCATGTCGCGGACAACGCCACGGCGGGGCCCCAAAGGGGCTTGGTCCCGAGGAGGTGGCGCAGAGGTGCCACAAGGCAACCCCGGACTCGAGCGCGGGGGCAAGACCCCGGGGCTCTAAGGTCGACCCTTGTCCGGACTCAATGCGGAACCTTGATGGTTCCGAGTCCGACAAACGATCCTTCGCAAGAAGGGTAAGACGCCGTGTCCTTCGTCCAACCGAGGCACGGATAGCTCTTGGGCGCTCAACGGCGCCTCCATCGAGGAGCACCGCCTTTATTATGAGTGCGGTGATCCGAACAGTTCAGATCCGCCAAGAGCGGGCTGACCAAGCATGTACCAGTCTTCTAACAGGCTTTGAGGTAAAAAATTCAATATATGTAAAATGGTACCGCATAGGCGGTAGCCCCGATGCTCGGTTCGGTGTTCGAAAGAAAAGCGGACGAGGATCTTTAGAAAGATAAACGCAGGAGTCATAAAAATATGTCAATATGGGATTGCGAGTTGTCTTGCTGACCTCTGCCATACCGATCATGGAGGTCAATACTTTGAAGAAAAACCTCGAGCGGTCCAAGAACGAGCTCGGCCATGCCAAGAAGCAGCTCGAGGAAAAAGAAGGTGAGTAATACCTTATAAAAATTGTACCTTACAGAAAAGGATTTGGTTGCAAGAAAAATGACAAGGATAACGTGGGTATTGTAGGGGCCACTAACGAGGTGGCGACCCTGAAGGAGGCGGTGGCCGCGGCCTAACGTAATGCGGCCGCGGAACGCACCGAGCGAGAGAAGCAGGAGGTGCGGGTGGCGGAGGTACAGCAAGAGCTCCAGGATCTCGTGAAAAAACATGAGAACTTGGAGCGTGACTCGAAGACTCGAGAGTCTGAGCTTGCAACGGCTCTTGAGAGTGCCAAAGCCGCTAAGGCCGAAGCCTACAAGGCCCTCCAGGAGATTGAGGCGGTGAAGAAAATAGCAGTGGGTAAGGCATTTTTCATGCAGAGTAAGCATGTGAGTGTTAATTACCTGTTGCTTACCCAAATTCGGAGCTCTCTAGGGGCGTTCGCAGATCTTCCTCGCAGCGTGTCCGATGCTGCCGCATTCTACCGGGCCAAGGAGGGGAGCTCGACGGAGAAGGTCTTCTGGTCTCAAAGATCTTTGAGGCGGACATCTGGTGCCGCTTAGCGATCAGCTGAAACAGCTGGTCGAGCTCCACAAAGCGGCCGAACAGGCCATGAAGGGCCTCATAGTTCGGCTGTGGCCTAAGGAGGCCATGCACAGGAGCTACTTGGCTGGTGCGGCGGCTGGTGGATGCGTGTCCGTGGGTTGAAGTTATCAAGCATTCCGCTTGTATCGAGGGTGCCCGTCGGGCCTTGCCAGCGCAAAGGTGCACTTGGGGCAAGATGGATGCCTGAAGCTCGTGTGGACCCGCCACCAGAGGGCAAGGAGCATCCTGCGCCGAGATGTATTATAAGAGTGTGTGAAGGCGCCCGCACTATTGCGGCTGAGTGTTCCAAAGATGTAATATTTGAGTAGACTCGCATTTTGTTATCCTGTCGCTGAAAACTTAGTTCATATCGCTAAGCAACGCTTGTTAATTTAAAATATTACCTTACAGTGCGGCTGTTTATCAAATCGAGAGATGGCAAGTCGTCGGCTTGACCCCCATGCCACGAGTGCTGGGGTGTTTGGGATAAACTTGAGCGCTCTTGTTCCCATTTTTGGGTCCATCTAGGGAGGCGCTCAACACAACGAACAAGGCAACCGGACTTATAATGCTTGAACACTCTCACTTAGCCATAGAATTCTATAATTTTAAATTTCGGCGAAGCCCCTAGTCTTCGGAAGGCCGAATTTGGGGCGCTATCCACGCCTTGGCCGGACAGTATCCGGCTCCTCGCTCTAAGCGGCATAAGTCTTTAAGGACTCGCAAAAACCTCTCGAACAGCGATCGGTCTCGCGCCTCATCATGACGGTCAGTTTTAGCTTTCTCCAGGAGGCGTTAACCCAGCCGAGGCTGGGCGGAATCGCGATGGTTCTCCGGTGCTACCTTAGCCGATATAACGGAACGTAAGGTACCAAAACACGGGAGCCGGGAAAACCCAACTATTGACCCAAGACATGATTCGAAGCCGATGCATATAGTGCTATAAGTTCGGGGTGCCGCACTTGTGAAAGTGTTCGGACTCATCACACCATAACGTGGGAAACATAAGCCCTTGGTGTATATTAGCCATACCAAAGTGTATGGATGCAACATGTCGTAAATGAACATATGTATGAAAAAGAAATGCAATTATAAACAAAAAGGTGCTGCATTGTTTTATTCAACAAGTGCTGCTACAAATGCAGAACGACACAAATAGTGCGATAAGCGAGGTATGAGACTGTTTAAACATGTCCCCCTCCAGGGGTAGGCTGCAGATTGGTGTATGAAAATGCTCGTAATGGAGACCACCTGTATATTCGTTGTAGCCTTAATCCTTCCCTGGCTGTTGCATCGTGAGTTCGGCAGGTCTGCTGCCGGACAGGGCTTCTGACAAACGGAGTCCTGTGGGTAAAAAAGTAAAAGGTAAAAAGAAAAGAAAAGGCGACACACTTGAGAGCCCTGGTGTGGTTGAGCCGATGCTGGTTTATCGTGGTCGTGCCCTCTCCCCATGCCCATGGTATCTTGAGCGTAATGGTGTACGCCAAGGACCTGCTGACGCTTCGCAGGGGCTGGGGTTGGGGCGCACTTCTGCGCGTGCTCTGAGCGTGCCGGTGGTCTTGTTGTAAGTTACTCCGGCGCCGCTTAGCTGTGTCCGGCCGCTAAACGGCGGACTCGAGAATTGCCTTAAGAGGCTGCATTGCACTTCGCGCGAGCCGCTGTATGTTCCTCCGTGCGGAGAGAGCGTTCGTGTTTCCGTTGACCGTAATGACTCCTCGAGGGCCTGGCATCTTGAGCTTGAGGTATGCGTGAGTGCGGCACCGCGTTGAACTTTGCAAGCGCGATGCGTCCGAAAAGGCATGATAGCCGCTGCGAGCGGGACTATGTCGAAGATTAACTCCTCGCCGGAAGTTATCCGGGATCCGAAGACCACTTCGGTGTAATTGAGCTCGTACAATTGGCTTCTACACCTGGTATGACGCCTTTAAAGGTCGTTTTGGTAGGTTTGATCCTTGAGGGGTCTATGCCCATCTTGCACACTGTATCCTGGTAAAGCAGGTTCAGGCTGCTGCCGCCGTCCATCAGGACTCGGTTAGGTGAAATCCATCGACGATTGGGTCTAAGACCAGTCTGGCGAATCCCCGTGGCGGATCTTTGGTGGGTGGTCCTTCGGTCAAAAGTGATCGGGCAGGAGGACCATGGATTGAACTTGGGGCAAGCTGGCTCCATCGCGTAGACATCCACGAGTGCACGCTTCCGCTCCCTTTTGGGTATGTCGTTGCATATATCATGTTCACCGTCCGCACTTTGTGGGAAACCCTTCATCCTCTATTGTTCGGCGGTTGGGTCTCGTCCTCGTCATCGCTATGCAGCCCCTTGTCATTGTTTTGACAATTAATTTGCCTGCTGTTGAATACCCAACAGTCCTGTTGGTGTGGTTAAGCTGGCTTTTCGAAGGTGCCGTATCCGCGCTGGCGGTCGAGTATTCGGTCCAAATTGGACGGACCGGAGTAGTTCGTTTGAATGGCTTTTTCCGCTGACGGGTTTAGAGCCTTTGAATCCGGCATTGACCGTCAGTATCCTCAATATTGTCGCCGTTAGTGCGGCGTTTGTTTTGTTACGACGCTGCCTGCCGTTTGGTCCTTGAAGTCCGGACTGCCAGAATTTTTGCCGAGGTTGTTGCTGCGTGCTAGCCAGCTGTCCTCACCCACGAAGCGGGTCATGAGTGATGTGAGGGCTGCCATGGATTTCGCTTTTCCTGTCCTAGGTGCGGGCAAGCCACTCGTCGCGGATGTTATGCTTGAAGGCGCGAGGGCCTCCGCATCCGGACGGTCGGCGATTTGGTTTTCTTGGTTAAGAACCGTGTCGAATTGTCCGGCCGATTCGTCTGGCTGCTGAATTATGTGGCTTAGGTCATCGGCGTCGGGTGGTCGCACATAAGTGCCACGGAAGTTATCGAGGAATGCGGCTTCGGGTCCTCCCAGCTCCCAATTGACTCTGGCGGCAAGTTGTTGAGCCAATGTCGGGCTGGTCCTTTAAGCGAGGGGAGGTATTTGATGGCGTGAAGATCGTCACCGCGGGCCATGTGGATGTGAAGGAGATAGTCTTGATCCAAACCGCGGGGTCTGTTGTGCCATCATAGGATTCAATATTGACGGGTTTAAACCCTTGAGGATTTGATGATCCATTACTTAAATGCATGAAGCATAGTGGGTGTGCTGCGCCTGCTGTCTTGGGCGATATCACGGCCAGAGCTCAAAAGAGCTTGGTTTGTTTTGTTCGGCCCGGCGGACTTACGTGTCGTCCGCGCGACGGTTGTCGCCACGTGCCGTGGGCGCCCACGCGATCCATAGATCGATCTTGATTGTCTTGCCTTGTCCTCCAATATATCTCGCAGGTCGGGCGTTCCCCTTTGGCCATGTGCCTTTTGAGCGATGCGAGGTGCAGTTCTAGTGAAGGGCCTAGAGGCCTCTCTGTCGCAGCCACGGGGTGGTCGGTCAGCCGTATTGTCTCCTGGTGATGCGGGTTCGTAAGCCTCCTCCTCTAATCGGGGGAGCAGCTTGCGTTTAGGGTAGCTTTTGGAGGGGCGTTCGAGCTCATGCTCTTCGGCCGCGAGGACTTCGGTCCATCTGTCGGCTAGCAGATCCTGATCAGCTCTAAGCTGTTGCTGCTTTTTCTTTAGGCTGTTCGCCGTGGCCATAAGCCTGCGTCTAAAACGCTCTTGTTCGACGGGATTCTCAGGCACGACGAATTCATTGTCGTCGAGGCTTGCTTCGTCTTCGGAGGGAGGCATATAATCCTCTACCTCTTCTTCTGCCGCTCTCTCTTGAGGGCTGGCGTCTTCATCCTCTGCGATGGATCTTGCTGGAGTGGATTGTCTTCGGTGTTGTCCGGTGTATTGTTATCTCCGGTGCCAGAATCTTCATTCTTGTTGTGGCGGGATTTAGAGCGGCGCCGCTGACGCCGGCGCTTGGGCTGCTTCTTGGAGGGGTCATCCTCCGTTGTTCCATCGCCGTTCCCGTCTTTTGGGATGTCCACCATATATATGTCATATGACGAGGTGGCCTTCCAGTGCCCTGTAGGCGCTGGGTCTTGTTCGTCTTTGGCATCGTCGTCCATACCGTCGATGTCTTCGGAGTCGTAGTCTAGCATGTCGGTTAAATCATCGATAGTGGCTACAAAGTGGGTGGTGGGTGGGCGTTGAATTTCTTCGTCGTCCGCATCCCAACCTTCCTGACTGTAATCCGGCCAGGGCTCTCAGGAAAAAGAGAGAAAGTTTAGTGAACTCAGGATGTCGCCAAAGGCGAGTGCTGAAAGATGTCATGACGTGAACTCCATAACGGGCGCCCAATCGGATTCGATTGGCGGCGCGGAGGGTTGAGTCCGGATAGGAGTCCGGCACCACAGTCGAGGTCTTCGCAAAGGACAGGATGGAGTTCGCTCGATCGCCGTAGAGATTAAAGCCCCGGCGGTGTCCAACCACTCGTCCTCGATCGAGAATCCGGCTCGGATTAAGGGTCGAGCGGATTACTCGTGCGGCCTCGAGGCACTTTGTTCGGTTGCGAGCTAGATCATGCCCATCGAGGCGGTCTGCGGCGCGCTTGGCTGGGGCTCGAATCCGTCGAAGATCAAGTCTCCGCGGATATCGGCCGTATAGTTTAGGCTTCCAAATCTGACCTGATGGCCAGGGGCGTAGCTTTCGATCTGCTCGAGATGGCCAAGCGAATTGGCCCGCGATGCAAAGCCGCCCGAACACGAAGATCTGTCCGGGAGAAAAGTCTCACCACGACCGCGTCGTTGTTGATGATCAAAGGAGCCATCGAGCCTATCGGTGGCGACACAGAGGAACTCTCAATGAAAGCACCAATGTCGGTGTCAAAACCGGCGGATCTCGGGTAGGGGTCCCGAATCATGCGTCTAGGCGGATGGTAACAGGAGACAAGGGACACGATGTTTTTACCGGGTTGGGCCCTCTTGATGGAGGTAAAACCCTCGTCCCGCTAGATTAATATTGATGATGTGTGTTACAAGAGTGGATCTACCACGAGATCAAAGAGGCTAAACCCTAGAAGCTAGCCTATGGTATGATTGTTGTTAGTCCTATGGACTAAAACCCTCCGGTTTATATAGACATTTGGATAGGGTTAGGGTTACCAGAGTCGGTTACAATGGTAGGAGATCTACATATCCGTATCGCCAAGCTTGCCTTCCACGCCAAGGAAAGTCCCATCCGGACACGGGATGAAGTCTTCAATCTTGTATCTTCATAGTCTTGGAGTCCGGCCGATGATGATAGTTCGGCTATCCGGACACCCCCTAGTCCGGAACTCCCTCAGCCTCCTTCGCGGAGGCAGTTGCTTCCCTGCTCCCCCCTTCGCCTTCTTTAAAAGGCGCGACCTTCAACATCTTGGTCAGCATGGGATCCGGCGTGGTCTCTGGGAGGGGAGCCGCACACCTTATCAACTTTGCCTTGGCTATCCACTCCTGTTCAAGAAACGGCTCCCTTAAAGGGCATATATATGATAAATGAATGAACAGCCTGTCCGTTCTGGGGTTACTTACTTGAGTATCTGGGTGATTGCAGCTTAGACCTGCGTCCTCGGTCAAGTCCGGACACTTCTCTTGTGATCCGAAGAACAGTTGCTGCTGAATTATGTGGCTTAGGTCATCAGCGTCGGGTGGTCGCACATAAGTGCCCCGGAAGTTATCGAGGAATGCGGCTTCGTGTCCTCCCAGCTCCCAATTGACTCTCTTGGCAAGCTGTTGAGCCAATGTCGGGCTGGTCCTTTAAGCTTGAGGGGAGGTATTTGATGGCGTGAAGATCGTCACCGCGGGCCATGTGGATGTGAAGGAGATAGTCTTGATCCAAACCGCGGGTCTGTTGTGCCATCATAGGATTCAATATTGACGGGTTTAAACCCTTGAGATTTGATGATCCATTACTTAAATGCATGAAGCATAGTGGGTGTGCTGCGCCTCTGTACTGGGCGATATCACGACAGAGCTCAAAAGAGCTTGGTTTGTTTTGTTCGGCCCGGCCGGACTTACTGTGTCCGGCGCGACGGTTGTCGTCACGTACCGTGGGGCGCCCACGCGATCCATAGATCGATCTTGATTGTCTTGCCTTGTCCTCCAATATATCTCGCAGGTCCGGAGCGTTCCCCTTTGGCCATGTGCCTTTTGAGCGATGCAGGGTTATGGTTCTAGTGAAGGGCCTAGAGGCCTCTCTGTCGCGGCCACGGGGTGGTCGGTCAGCCGTATTGTCTCCTGGTGATGCGGGTTCGTAAGCCTCCTCCTCTAATCGGGGGAGCAGCTTGCGTTTAGGGTAGCTTTTGGAGGGGCGTTCGAGCTCATGCTCTTCGGCCGCGAGGACTTGGTCCATCATCGGCTAGCAGATCCTGATCAGCTCTAAGCTGTTGCTGCTTTTTCTTTAGGCTGTTCGCCGTGGCCATAAGCCTGCGTCTAAAACGCTCTTGTTCGACGGGATTCTCGGGCACGACGAATTCGTTGTCGTCGAGGCTTGCTTCGTCTTCGGAGGGAGGCATATAATCCTCTACCTCTTCTTCTGCCGCTCTCTCTTGAGGGCTGGCGTCTTCATCCTCCTGCGATGGATCTTGCTGGAGTGGATTGTCTTCGGCGTTGTCCGGTGTATTGTTATCTCCGGTGCCGGAATCTTCATTCTTGCTGTGGCGGGATTTAGAGCGGCGCCGCTGACGCCGGCGCTTGGGCTGCTTCTTGGAGGGGTCATCCTCCGTTGTTCCATCGCCGTTCCCGTCTTTTGGGATGTCCACCATATATATGTCATATGACGAGGTGGCCTTCCAGTGCCCTGTAGGCGCTGGGTCTTGTTCGTCTTTGGCATCGTCGTCCATACCGTCGATGTCTTCGGAGTCGTAGTCTAGCATGTCGGTTAAATCATCGATAGTGGCTACAAAGTGGGTGGTGGGTGGGCGTTGAATTTCTTCGTCGTCCACATCCCAACCTTCCTGACCGTAATCCGGCCAGGGCTCTCCGGATAAAGAGAGAAACTTTAGTGAACTCAGGATGTCGCCAAAGGGCGAGTGCTGAAAGATGTCCGCGGTCGTGAACTCCATAACGGGCGCCCAATCGGATTCGATTGGCGCGCTGGGGTTCGAGTCCGGATAGGAGTCCGGCACCTGAGTCGAGGTCTTCGCAAAGGACAGGATGGAGTTCGCTCGATCGCCGTAGAGATTAAAGCCCCGGCGGTGTCCAACCACTCGTCCTCGATCGGGAATCCGGCTCCGGATTAAGGGTCGAGCGGATTCAGTGCGGCCTCGAGGCAATTGTTCGGTTCGCGAGCTAGATCATGCCCATCGAGACAGTGCGGCGCGCTTGGCTTGGGCTCGAATCCGTCGAAGATCAAGTCTCCGCGGATATCGGCCGTATAGTTTAGGCTTCCAAATCTGACCTGACGGCCAGGGGCGTAGCTTTCGATCTGCTCCAGATGGCCAAGCAAATTGGCCCGCAGTGCAAAGCCGCCGAACACGAAGATCTGTCCGGGGAGAAAAGTCTCACCGGACCGCGTCGTTGTTGATGATCAAAGGAGCCATCGAGCCTATCGGTGACGACGAGAGGAACTCTCAATGAAAGCACCAATGTCGGTGTCAAAACCGGCGGATCTCGGGTAGGGGGTCCCGAACTGTGCGTCTAGGCGGATGGTAACAGGAGACAAGGGACACGATGTTTTTACCGGGTTCGGGCCCTCTTGATGGAGGTAAAACCCTCGTCCTGCTAGATTAATATTGATGATGTGTGTTACAAGAGTGGATCTACCACGAGATCAAAGAGGCTAAACCCTAGAAGCTAGCCTATGGTATGATTGTTGTTCGTCCTATGGACTAAAACCCTCCGGTTTATATAGACACCGGATAGGGTTAGGGTTACACAGAGTCGGTTACAATGGTAGGAGATCTACATATCCGTATCGCCAAGCTTGCCTTCCACGCCAAGGAAAGTCCCATCCGGACACGGGATGAAGTCTTCAATCTTGTATCTTCATAGTCTTGGAGTCCGGCCGATGATGATAGTTCGGCTATCCGGACACCCCCTAGTCCGGAACTCCCTCAGCCTCCTTCATGGAGGCGGTTGCTTCCTGCTCCCCCTTCGCCTTCTTTAAAAGGCGCGCCTTCAACATCTTGGTCAGCATGGGATCCGGCGTGGTCTCCGGGAGGAGCCGCACACCTTATCAACTTTGCCTTGGCTATCCACTCCTGTTCAAGAAACGGCTCCTTAAAGGGCATATATATGATAAATGAATGAACAGCCTGTCCGGTTATGAGGTTACTTACTTGAGTATCTGGTGATTGCAGCTTAGACCTGCGTCCTCGGTCAAGTCCGGACACTTCTCTTGTGATCCAAGAACAGTTTGTACATCTCCTTGGGCGTCGCGCCCATAAAATGTTGGAGAGCTCGTGGTCCCTCCGGATTAAACTCCCACAGCATGAGGGGGCGGCGTTTGCAGGCGTAGGCGCCGAATCAGCATAACCTGCGCCGCCACGACCAGATTGATCTCTCTTTCTTGGAGGTCTCGAATCGGCCCTGCAGAGGAACATCCTTGGGCGGCCCCAGTCGAGCCCCGGTTGACCCATGATGCCAGCCGCTGTGGTGGACTGGCGGAAGGCGGGTGGCGCCACCCATTTGGTGCCCACAGGAGCGGTGATATAAAACCACTCCCGTTGCCACAAACCAAGCTCCTCTTGAAAAGAGCCCTCGGACACGGAGCATCAGCACACTTGCTTATGACCGCCCCTCCGCACTCTGCTTGTTGTCCCTCGATCATCTTCGGCTCCACCTTGAAGGTCTTGAGCCACAATCCAAAGTGAGGGGTAATATGGAGGAGGGCTTCACATACGACAATGAATGACAAGATATGGAGGATGGACTCCGGATTCAAGTCATGGAAATCCAGCCCATAATAAAACATGAGCCCCCGCACAAAGGGATCCGTCGGGAAGCCTAAACCCCGAAGGAAGTGAGACATGAACACCACGCTCTCGCCGGGCTCGGGAGTGGGAATGACCTGCCCTGGAGCAGGCAGCCTATGCGAGATCTCGCCGGTTAGATACCTGGCGTCTCGCAACTTTAGCACATCTTCTTCTGTGACGGAAGAAGACATCCATCGGCCGAGCTGGTCGGAGCCGGACATCGTCGAAGGTCCGAAGCGCCTAAATCTGAAGCTTTGGGTGTTAGAACTTGAAGCGCGAGGCGAACTCGATGGAGGGTGGAAAAAAGAAGAGGGCCTTGGTCTCATTATAAAGAGGTTGAATACCAAGAGCCCTCCCCGTGGTCGATTGGGACTCGCCGATAGAGGGCGTGCAACAGGAACGCGGTTGGAGTTACCCGCGTCCGTATTGATGAGAATCCCGGAATAAGGGGGCACGATCTACGCTTTGATAAGACGTGCCAAGGGAACCGCCTCGCTAAACGCGCTAAGGTGGAACAGTAAAAAAACGATTCGTATAAAGGCCTGGCCGTGGTGTGATGTCACGCCGCGGAATACGTCAGCAGATCTGTGCAAAGGTTATTCTCTCTACGGTAGTATGTGGAACTTGTTTTGCAGAGCCGGACACTATCCTTGTGTTCAAAACCTTCTATGAAGTATTCGGAGGAGGAACCCGCCTTGCAATGCCGAAGACAATATGCGCGCGGACTCGTCGTCATTGAAGCCTGGTTCAGGGGCTACTGAGGGAGTCCTGGACTAGGGGGTGTCCGGATAGCCGAACTATCATCTTTGGCCGGACTCCTAGACTATGAAGATACAAGATTGAAGACTTCGTCCCGTGTCCGGATGGGACTTTCCTTGGCGTGGAAGGCAAGCTTGGCGATATGGATATGTAGATCTCCTACCATTGTAACCGACTCTGTGTAACCCTAACCCTATCCGTGTCTATATAAACCGGAGGGTTTTAGTCCGTAGGACGAACAACAATCATACCATAGGCTAGCTTCTAGGGTTTAGCCTCTCTGATCTCGTGGTAGATCTACTCTTGTACTACCCGTATCATCAATATTAATCAAGCAGGAGTAGGGTATTACCTCCATCGAGAGGGCCCAAACCTGGGTAAAAACATTGTGTCCCTTGTCTCCTGTTACCATCCGCCTAGATGCATAGTTCGGGACCCCCTACCCGAGATCCGCGGTTTTGACACCGACATTGACCTCCATCTTGCCGTCCTGCTGGTCTTGGTCTCGTTGCACCGATATGGAAACCTTTGCTTGACGCATAGGTACTCTTCATTTGCGCTTGCCTCCTTAGCACCAAAGAGGAAACAAGGACACTGTGCGCGTTGGCGCACGCCTGGCGCCCGCCTTGCCTCGATCGTCATGGCTCACGTCATTGAAACCTCGCGAGGTTTTTCTTGCCTTGATCTCTCCGCCCCTCGCGAGCCAACCTGGTGAGGCCGCTCCCGAAGAGGTCTCGTGTCGTCCGCCTCGTGAGGCTTGGACCCTCGCGAGGGTCTTGAATGCTTGTTGGTGAAGATGGGTCATACGGTCCCACTCGCAGAGCCATGCCGTGGGCCGCAGGCAGGCAAGTCTGGGGACCCCCGTTCGCAGAACGCCGACAGACACACAAGTTGATCTTTCAGCCGTGTCGCGTGCCCCTCCATAGTTACACACCTCGGTCATATCGTCATAGTGCTTAGGCAAAGCCCTGCACCGGTAACCTCGTCATCACCGTCACCACATCGTCGTGCTGACGAAACTCTCCCTCGGCCTCAACTGGATCAAGAGTTCGAGGGACGTCACCGAGCTGAACATGTGCAGATTGCGGAGGTGCCGTGCGTTCGGTACTTGGATCGGTTGGATCGCAAAGACGTTCGACTACATCAACCGCATTACTAAACGCTTCCACTTTCGGTCTACGAGGGTACGTGCACACACTCTCCCCGCTCATTGCTATGCTTCTCCTAGATAGATCTTGTGTGATCGTAGGCAATTTTTTTGAAATACTACATTCCCCAACAGTGGTATCAGAGCCAGGTCTATGCTTAGATGTTATATGCATGAGTAGAACACAAAGAGTTGTGGGTGATAATAGTCATACTGCTTACCAGCATGTCATACTTTGATTCGGCGGTATTGTTGGATGAAGCGGCCCAGACCTTACATGACCGCGTTCATGAGACTAGTACTACCGCCGTGCTTCGCACACAGGTGGCTAGTGGGTGTCTATTTCTCCAACTTTAGTTGAATCGAGTGTGACTACGCCCGGTCCTTGTTGAAGGTTAAAATAGCACACTTGACGAAAAATCATTGTGGTTTTGATGCATAGGTAAGAACAGTTCTTACTAGAAGCCCATAGCAGCCACGTAAAACTTACAACGAGAAAGTAGAGGACGTCTAACTTGTTTTTGCAGGGCTTGTTGTGATGTGATATGGTCAAAACGTGATGAGATATAAATTGTTGTATGAGATGATCATGTTTTGTTAAAGTTATCGGCAACTGGCAATAGCCTTATGGTTGTCTCTTTATTGCATAAGATGCAAGCACCATATAATTGATTTACTTTATCGCTATGTGATATCAATAGTTGCAAAAGCAATAATTGGTGAGACGACCATGTGACAACACGTTGATAAAGATCAAGATGATGGAGATCATGGTGTCATGCCAGTGATGATGGAGATCATGACGGTACTTTGGAGATAGAGATCAAAGGCACAAGATGATGATGGCCATATCATGTCACATATTTTGATTGCATGTGATGTTTATCTTTTATGCATCTTATTTTGCTTAGTATGATGGTAGCATTATAAGATGATCTCTCACTAAAAAAATTCAAGGTATAACTGTTCTCCCTGAGTATGCACCGTTGCGACAGTTCTTCATGCTGAGACACCACATGATGATCAGGTGTGGTAAGCTCTACTTCACATACAACGGGTGCAAGCCAGTTTTGCACATGCAGAATACTCGGGTTAAACTTGACGAGCCTAGCATATGCAGATATGGCCTCGGAACACTGAGACCGAAAGGTTGAGCGTGAATCATATAGTAGATATGATCAACATAGTGATGTTCACCATTGAAAACTACTCCATCTCACGTGATGATCGGACATGGTTTAGTTGATATGGATCACGTGATCACTTAGATGATTAGAGGGATGTCTATCTAAGTGGGAGTTCTTAAGTAATATGATTAATTGAACTTTAATTTATCATGAACTTAGTCCTGATAGTATTTGCATAAATATGTTGTAGATCAATAGCTCGCGATGTAGCTCCCCGTTTATTTTTTATATGTTCCTAGAGAAAAACTATGTTGCAATATGATAGTAGCAATGATGCAGACTAGGTCCGTGATTTGAGGATTATCCTCATTGCTGCACAGAAGAATTATGTCCTTGATGCACCACTAGGTGACGGACCTATTGCAGGAGCAAATGCAGACATTATGAACGTTTGACAAGCTCGGTATGATAACTACTTGATAGTTTAGTGCATCATGCTTTACGGCTTAGAACCGGGACTTCAAAAACGTTTTGAACGCCATGGATCATATAAGATGTTCCAAGAGCTGAAATTGGTATTTCAGACTCATGCCCGAGTCGAGAGGTATGACACCTCTGACAAGTACTTTGCCTACAAGATGGAGGAGAATAGCTCAACCAGTGAGCATGTGCTCAGAATGTCTGAGTACTACAATCGCTTGAATCAAGTGGGAGTTAATCTTCCAGATAAGATAGTGATTGACAGAGTTCTCTACTCACTATCACCAAGTTACTGGAACTTCGTGATGAACTATAATATGCAAGGGATGAAGAAAATGATTCCCGAGATCTTCGCGATGTTGAAATTGGCGAAGGTAGAAATCAAGAAAAGCATCAAGTGTTGATGGTTGACAAGACCACTAGTTTCAAGTAAAAGGGCAAGGAAAGAAAGGGAACTTCAAGAAGAATGGCAAGCACGTCGCCACTCCCATGAAGAAGCCCAAAGCTAGACCCAAGCCTGAAACTGAGTGCTCCTACTGCAAAGGAAATGGGTCACTGGAAGCGGAACTGCCCCAAATACTTGGCGGATAAGAAGGATGGCACAGTGAACAAAAGTATATATGATATACATGTTATTGATGTGTACTTTACTAGTGTTTATAGCAAACCCCGCAGTATTTGGTGTTGGTTCAGTTGCTAAGAGTAGTAAATCAAAACGGGAGTTGTAAAATAAACAGAGACTAGTTAAGGGCGAGGTGATGATGTGAGTTGGAAGTGATTCCAAGGTTGATAAGATCACCATCGCACACTCTCTTTACCTTCGGGATTAGTGTTGAACAAAAAATAAATGTTATATGGTGTTTGCGTTGAGCATGAATATGATTGGATAATGTTTATTGCAATATGGTTATTCATTTAAGTCAAAGAATAATTGTTGTTCTATTTACATGAATAAAACCTTCTATGGTCATACACTCAATATAAATGCTTTATTGAATCTCGATCGTAGTGATACACATATTCATAATATTGAAGCCAAAAGATGCAAAGTTAATAATGATAGTGCAACTTATATGTGGCACTGCCGTTTAGGTCATATTGGTGTAAAGCGCATGAAGAAACTCCATGCTGATGGACTTTTGGAATCACTTGATTATGAATCACTAGATGCTTGTGAACCATGCCTCATGGGCAAGATGACTAAGACTCCGTTCTCCGGAATAATGGAGCGAGCAACTGACTTACTGGAAATAATACATACCGATGTAGGCGATCTTTTCGTGGAGACGAATATTTGAGTTATGAGTTTGGTCTTCATTCGAAACGATGTGGAATAGTTTCGCAACTCACGCCACGTGGAACACCACAGCATAATGGTGTGTCCGAACGTCATAACCTTACTTTATTAGATATGGTGCGATCTATGATGTCTCTTGCCGATTTACCACTATCGTTTTAGGGTCATGCATTAGAGACAGTTGCATTCACATTAAATAGGACACCATCTAAATCCATTGAGACGATGCCATATGAACTATGGTTTGGCAAGAAACCTAAGTTGTCGTTTCTTGAAGTTTGGGGTTGCGATGCTTATGTGAAAAAGTTTCAGCCTGATAAGCTCAAACCCAAATCGGAGAAGTGCGTCTTCATAGGATACCCAAAAGAAATTGTTGGGTACACCTTCTATCACAGATCCGAAGGCAAGACCTTTGTTTCTAAGAGTGTATCCGTTCTCGAGAAGAAGTTTCTCTCGAAAGAAGTGAGTGGGAGGAAAGTAGAACTTGATGAGGTAATTGTACCTTCTCTCGAGTTGGAAAGTAGTTCATCACAGAATTCAGTTCCAGTGATGCCTACACCAATTAGTGAGGAAGCTAATGATGATGATCATGAAACTTCAGATCAAGTTACTACCGAACCTCGTAGGTCAACTAGAGTAAGGTACACACCAGCGTGGTATGGCAATCCTGTTCTGGAGGTCATGTTACTTGACCATGACGAACCTACGAACTATGAGGAAGTGATGATGAGCCCAGATTCCGCAAAATGGCTTGAGGCCATGAAATCTGAGATAGGATCATGTATGAGAACAAAGTATGGACTTTGGTTGACTTGCCCGATGATCGGCAAGCCATAGAGAATAAAATGGATCTTCAAGAGGAAGACGGACGCTGATAGTAGTGTTACTATCTACAAAGCTCGACTTGTCAAAAAGGGTTTTTGACAAGTTCAAGATGTTGACTACGATGAGATTTTCTTACTCGTATCAATGCTTAAAGTCTGTCCGAATCATGTTAGCAATTGCCACATTTCATGAAATCTGGCAAATGGATGTCAAAAACTACATTCCTTAATGGATTTCTTAAAGAAGAGTTGTAGATGATGCAACAAGAAGGTTTTGTCAATCCTAAAGGTGCTAACAAAGTGTGCAAGCTCCAATGATCCATCTATGGACTGGTACAAGCATCTCGAAGTCGGAATATACGCTTTGATAAGGTGATCAAAGCATATGGTTTTATACAGACTTGCGGTGAAGCCTGTATTTACAAGAAAGTGAGTGGGAGCACTACAACATTTCTGATAAGTATATGTGAATGACATATTGTTGATCGGAAATAATGTAGAATTTTTCTGGAAAGCATAAAGGAGTGTTTGAAAGGAGTTTTTCAAAGAAAGACCTCGGTGAAGCTGCTTACATATTGAGCATCAAGATCTATAGAGATAGATCAAAAATGCCTGATAAGTTTTTTCAATAAGTACATGCCTTGACAAGATTTTGAAGTAGTTCAAAATGAAACTGTCAAAGAAGGAGTTCTTGCCTGTGTTGCAAGGTGTGAAATTGAGTAAAGACTCAAACCCGACCATGGCAGAAAATAGAAAGAGAATGAAAAGTCATTCCCTATGCCTCAGTCATAGGTTCTATAAAGTATGCTATGCTATGTACCATACCTATTGTGTACCTCACCATGATTTTGGCAAGAGGGTACAATAGTGATCTAGGAGTGGATCACTAGACAGCGGTCAAAATTATCCTTAGTGGAATAAGGAAATGTTTCTCGGTTATGGAGGTGACAAAGAGTTCATCGTAAAGAGTTACGTCGATGCAAGCTTTGACACCGATCTGGATGACTCTAAGTCTCGATCTAGATACATATTGAAAGTGGGAGCAATTATCTAGAGCAGCTCCATGCAGAGCATTGTAGACATAGAAATTTGCAAAATACATACGGATCTGAATGTGGCAGACCCGTTGACTAAACTTCTCTCACAAGCAAAACATGATCACACCTTAGTACTCTTTGGGTGTTAATCACATGGAGATGTGAACTAGATTATTGACTCTAGTAAACCTTTTGGGTATTGGTCACATGGCGATGTGAACTATAGAGTGTTAAATCACATGACGATGTGAACTATTGGTGTTAAATCACATGGCGATGTGAACTAGGATATTGACTCTAGTGCAAGTGGGAGACTGAAGGAAATATGCCCTAGAGGCAATAATAAAGTTGTTATTTATATTTCCCTATATCATGATAAATGTTTATTATTCATGCTAGAATTGTATTAACCGGAAACTTGATACATGTGTGAATACATAGACAAAACAAAGTGTCCCTAGTATGCCTCTACTAGACTAGCTCGTTAATCAAAGATGGTTAAGTTTCCTGACCATAGAGATGTGTTGTCATTTGATGAATGGGATCACAACATTAGAGAATGACGTGATGGACAAGACCCATTCGTTAGCTTAGCATTATGATCGTTACAGTTTTATTGCTATTGCTTTCATCATGACTTATACATGTTCCTCTAACTATGAGATTATGCAACTCCCGAATACCGAGGAACACCTTGTGTGCTATCATACGTCACAACGTAACTGGGTGATTATAAAGATGCTCTACAGATGTCTCCGGAGGTGTTTGCTGGGTTGGCATAGATTGAGATTAGGATTTCACTCCGTGTATCGGAGAGGTATCTCTGGGCCCTCTCGGTAATGCACATCACTATAAGCCTTGCAAGCAATCTGACTAATGAGTTAGTCATGGGATGATGCATTACAAAACGAGTAAAGAGACTTGCAGGTAACGAGATTGAACTAGGTATGGTGATACCGACGATCGAATCTCGGGCAAGTAACATACCGATGACAAATGGAACAACGTATGTTGTTATGCGGTTTGACAGATAAAGATCTTCGTAGAATATGTAGGAGCCAATATGAGCATCCAGGTTCCGCTATTGGTTATTGACCGGAGATGAGTCTTGGTCATGTCTACATAGTTCTCGAAACCGTAGGGTCCGCACGCTTAACGTTTGATGACGATTTGTATTATGAGTTTATGTGATTTGATGACCGAAGGTTGTTCGGAGTCCGGATGAGATCATGGACATGACGAGGAGTCTCGAAATGGTTGAGAGGTAAAGATCGATATATTGGAAGGCTATATTCGGACATCGGAAAGGTTCCGAGTGATTCGGGTATTTTTTGGAGTACCGGAGAGTTACGGGAATTCGCCGGGGGAAGTATTGGGCCTTCATGGGCCTTAGTGGAAAGGAGAGAAGGGCCACAAGAGGAGGCCACACGCCCCCCATGGGCTGGTCCGAATTGGACTAGGGAGGGGGCGGCGGCCCCCTCTTTCCTTCTCCCTCTCCTACTCCCCTCTCTCCCCTCTTGGAAAAGGAAGGGGACTCCAACTAGGATTGGGAATCCTAGTTGGACTCCCCCTATAGGCGCGCCCCTCCTAGGCCGACCTCCTCTTCCCCCCTCCTTTATATACGTGGGCAGGGGGGCACCCAAAGACACACAAGTTGATCTTTTAGCCGTGTGTGGTGCCCCCCTCCACAGTTACACACCTCGGTCATATCGTCATAGTGCTTAGGCGAAGCCCTGCGCCGGTAACCTCATCATCACCGTCACCACGCCGTCGTGCTGACGAAACTCTCCCTCGGCCTCAACCAGATCAAGAGTTCAAGGGACGTCACCGAGCTGAACATGTGCAGATCGCGGAGGTGCCGTGCATTCGGTACTTGGATCGGTTGGATCGCGAAGGCGTTCAACTACATCAATCGCGTTACTAAACGCTTCCGCTTTCGGTCTACGAGGGTGCGTGGACACACTCTCCCTGCTTGTTGCTATGCTTCTCCTAGATAGATCTTGTGTGATCGTAGGCAAATTTCTTGAAATACTATGTTCCCCAACAAGCTACAGTAGGTATTTCCCTCAGTGATGAGACCAAGGTGTCGAACCAGTAGGAGAACCAAGCAACACTATGTAAATGGTACCTGCTCACAAAGAACAAATACTTGCAACCGGACGTGTAAGAGGGGTTGTCTCTCCTCTCTTATTTGTGTTAGCTGTTGATCTCCTACAAACTGTTATTAATGACATGTTCAGAAGGGGCATTTTGCACCTACCTATCCCTTGTCATGATCAGGATTATCCAGTGATCTAGTATGCAGATGATACTTTGATTATTTTACCTGCTGACAAGGCCCAACTTATTGCTTTGAAGGATATGCTCCATGTGTTCTCTCAGTCCACTGGTCTTGATGTGAATTACCACAAATCTTTCATCATCCCAATAAAATGTTGACACTGCACAGATGACTGATCTAGCTGTTGCCTTTGGTTGTCAAATTGGGAAAATGCCCTTCACCTATCTTGGATTGCCAGTGGGAACCACAAGGCCTAAAATGGTGGATTTTATGCCTCTGGTGGACTGCATGGAAATAAGAATGACTGCCAGTTCATCACTGTTAAATCAGGGAGAAAGGCTGCAATTTTTAAATTTTGCTTTGTCTTCCATGCCTATCTTCTTTCTTTGTAGTTTGGTTGTCCCTGCTGGAATTCTCAAACAGCTGGAGAGAATGCAGAGGCAATGCCTTTGGAGAAAACATAGAAGTGAGCCAGCCCCTTCACTTGTTGCCTGGGAGCTTATCTGTAGGCCAAAGAACAAGGGAGGTCTTGGTATTCTCAATCTAGGGGTGCAGAATGTGGCTCTGCTTCTCAAACATGCAAACAATTTCCTTAATAGGAAAGATCTTCCCTGGGTGTCCCTAATTTGGGACTCATATTACCATGGTAGGGTGCCCCAAGGAACTTCTGACTGTGGTTCTTTTTGGTGGAGGGATATTTGCAAGGGTAATGCAAAGTTTCAGATAAATGAGGGTGACACTGCACTATTTTGGTGTGACAACTGGAATCTTGATAATGAAGTTTCTACTCTTTAGCCTAGATTTCCTAGGCTATTCTCATATGCTAAGGACCCATGGATTTATGTTAAGGAGATTTTCAACTCTTAGGACATTCTCCAGGATTTTCATCTTCCATTGTCAGCCCAGGCTTATGAGGATTTGACTTTGTTGTAGTCTTTGATGGACTGTCACGGTAGGACAACTGGCACTAAGGATGTGTGGTTTTGGCAAGCCTCCTCCAAGGAGTACAAGCCTAAGATGTTCTATTCTCACACGTTTGTATCTGAAACTTATAATCCTTTGACCTGCTGGATATGGAAATCATCTTGCACAATGAAAATTAAGGTGTTTACCTGGATGCTCATTATGGACAAATTGAATACAAAGGATATGGTGGATAGAAGGCATTGGCACATGGAGGATGGAGTTCATTGTAGGCTCTGCCCCTTGCAGGCAAGGGAAACCAGGGATCACCTATTTTTTAACTACAACTTCAGTGTGAGAGTATGGAATTATCTGCAGATTGAGTGGACACATGGAGACTCAATGTCTGATCTGGTTATTCAGGCTAGGAGACGTTTTGGTAAGCCTTTTTTCACTAAAGTGGTCTTCATTGCCTGTTGGAATATCTGGATCATCAGAAATGCAAAAGTCTTCAGAAGTAAGAGGGCCAGTTTTAATAAATGGAGAGGTGCTTTTAGGCATGATATCACCCTTATGCAATACAGGATTAAATCTGCTTACAAGGATGATCTCCTAAAGTGGATTTCTTTTCTACCCCCTTAAGGCAGAGTGTTGTAAGATTTTACTTTCTCCTAGATTAGTTTTCTTTGATTACCTCTTGTAATCCCTTTGTTGTATCGGTTGCCATTTGATTTAATAAAGATTTTGATATGTTGTGGGTGTTTTACCCCACAGTTTCCAGTCAAAAAAAAGAGGGGTTGTCAATCCCTCACGGGTAAAAGATAGATTGATTTGTAAGATTTTGGATAAATAGATCTCGCAGTAAAACAAAATAAAATAAATAAAGAAAAAGTGCAGCAAGGTATTCGGTTTTTAGAATAATATATCTGAAAACAAAAGCAAATAAAAATAGATCTCAAAGCAAATATGATAAAGAATAGACTTGGGGGCCGTAGGTTTCACTAGTGGCTTCTCTCGAGAAAAATAGCATACAGCGGGTAAACAAATTACTATTGGGCAATTGATAGAACTTCAAATAATTATGACAATATCCAAGCAATGATCATTGTATAGGCATCACGTCCAAGAATAGTAGACCGACTCCTGCCCGCATCTACTACTATTACTCCATACATCAACCGCTATCCAACATGAATCTAGTGTATTAAGTTCATGGAGAAACGGAGTAATGCAATAAGAACGATGACATGATGTAGACAAGATCTATTCATGTAGGAATAGACCCCATCTTGTTATTCTTAATAGCAACGATCAATACGTGTCTTGCTGCTCCTTCTGTCACTAGGAAAGAACACCGCACGATCGAACCCATCACAAATCACCTCTTCCCATGGCAAGAAAACTCGATCTAGTTGGCCTAACTAAACTAAAGATTCGAAGAAGAAATACGAGGCTACAAGTAATCATTCATATAAGAGATCAAAACTCAAATAACTTTCATGGATATAATAGATCTGATCATAAACTCAAAGTTCATCAGATCCCAACAAACACACCGCAAAAAGAGTTACATCAAATAGATATCCAAGAGACCATTTTATTGAGAATCAAGAGAGAGAGAGAGAGAGAGAGAGAGAGAGAGAGAGAGAGAGAGAGCCATCTAGCTACTACCTAAGGACCCGTAGGTCTACAATGAACTACTCACGCATCATCGGAGAGGCACTAATGAGAATCATGTTTGTCGACCCCCTAGGGTTTTTTTGGATTTTGGGGTATTTATAGAGCAAAGAGGCGGTGCGAGAGGCGGTCGAGGTGGGCACAACCCACCAGGGAACGCATGGGCCCCAGGCGCGCCCAGGTGGGTTGTACTCCCCTCGGAGCCCCCCTCTGGTACTGCTTTGGCCCAACAGCTGTCTTTTGGTTCAGAAAAAATCTCCAAAAACTTTTGTTGCGTTTGGACTCCATTTGGTATTGATTTTCTGCGAAGTAAAAAACAAGCAAAAACAACAACTGGCACTCGGCACTATGTCAATAGGTTAGTCCTAAAAAATGATATAAAGTTGTTGTTAAATGATTGTAAAACATCCAAGAATGATAATATAACAACATGGAACAACAAAAAATTATAGATACGTTGGAGACGTATTAGCATCCCCAAGCTTAATTCCTACTCGTCCTCGAGTAGGTAAATGATAAAAACAGAATTTTTATGTGGAATGTTGCCTAACATGTTCATCACATATTCTTTTCTTTTATAGCATGGACATATGGACTTTTATATGGTTCAAAGCAGTAGTCTAGTTTTGACATGAAGATTCCAATACTCAAGCATATCAACAAGCAACCATGTCTTTCAAAATATCAACACTAAAGCAAGTTATCCCTAGCCCATTATGCTCAATCATTGATCCATTCATGAAACACACTCGCATATTAGCTACATCCAGTGCTCAAGTACGATCATAGTGCCCCTTAGTTGGTGCTTTATAGGAGAATATGGAGACTCAAATAAAAATAAAAATTGCATAAAGTAAATAGAAAGACCATTTGCAGACGGAAGTAGGGATTTGTAGAGGTGCCAGAGCTCAAAGCGGAAAAATAGAGATAAAACATTTTGGGTGGCATGCTTTTCCTGTCAACGAAAACGATCGAGTAGTTCCCAATACTATCCACGCTAGATATATCATAGGCGGTTCACAAACAGAAAATAAAGTTTATTATTTTTTCCACCATACTTTCACATTCCACGGCTAGCCGTATCCATGGGTACTGTCCATACCAACACTTTCCAAGGAACTTATTATTTGACAACTTAAATAAATTCATTTTTCATTTCGGGACTGGGCATCCCTAATACCTTTGTCGTACTCTCGTGCAATGACAAGTGAATAAACACTCATCTTGAGAATAACACATCTAGCATGGAAAATATCAGCCACCCCCTACCGTTTCATGAGCGGAACGAGCACACAAAAGGGAAATTATTTTTGAAAACTAGAGATGGCACATAAAATTTTCTTAGAACGGCACGGGGATACCGCATATAGGTAGGTATGGTGGACTCATATGGTAAAACTGGGTTAAGGATTTTGGATGCACAAGTAGTATTCCTACTTAGTACAAGTGAAGGCTAGCAAAAGATTGAGAAGCAACCAACCAAGAAACGAAAAATCACATAAACGAGCATTAAGTATAACTAACACCGAATAATGCACCACAAGTAGGATGTAATTTCATTGCATAACTATTGACTTTCGTGCTTGCATAGGGAATGACAAACCTTAACACCAATATTCTTACTAAAGCATAATTACTCACCAACATGACTCACATATCACTGTCATCATATCTCAAAACTATTACAAAGTTTATTTTGTCAAATGATCTTCATGAAAGTTTTTATTATATCCCACTTGAATATCTACCACTTTGGAACTAATTTCATATGTTGCTTTTGATAAGCTCAAACAAATTTAAGTGAAGAACATGAGCATAAACATTTTCTTCTCTCAAAATAATATAAGTGAAACATGAGAGAATTTCTTAAAAAAATTACTAAATCTCAAATAAATCTAAGTTAAGCATGAGATCATTTCTTCAAAAATATTAAAGCACATCATGCTATAAGTGAAGCACTAGAGCAATTCCATAGCTCAAAAAATTGAAGTGAAGCATATAGAGCAATTCTAACAAATCATAGCGTAATTTTGGCTCTCTCAAATAGGTGTGTCCAGCAAGGATAGATGACACAAACTAAAAAGCAAAACAAACAAAGACTCATATAATACAAGACGCTCCAAGCAAAACTCATGATATGTGATGAATGAAAATATAGCTCCAAGTAAAATACCGATGGTCGTTACAAGAAAGAGGGGATGCCACTCGAGGCATCCCCAAGCTTAGTTTCTTGTTCCTCTTTGGATAATAACTTGGGGTGCCATGGGGCATACCCAAGCTTAGGCTCTTCTTACTCCTTATCCCTTCATCCATCGTGATCTCACCCAAAACTTGAAAACTTCAATCACACAAAACTTAACAAAAACCTTCATGAGATCCGTTAGTATAACAAAGCAAATCACCACTCTAAGTATTGTTGCAAACCCATTCATATTTTATTTTTGCATTATATCTATTGTATTCCAACTTTGCTATGGCTTATACCCCCCCCCCCCCCGATAAAGCCAATAGGTTCATCAAAATAAGCACACAACGCAAAGAAAATAGAATCTGTCAAAAATAGAACAGCCTATAGCAATCTAAAAACTTCTTATACTCATGTAACTCCAAAAATTCTGAACAATTAGGGCAACGTAGGCAATTTGTATATCAATCTTGTGTGAAAAATTCAGAATTTTATCGCTTCTGTGATTTTCAATAATTCTATTACTGGCGCACAAAGTTTCTGTTTTTCAACAAGATCAAATCAACTCTCACCCAACATGATCTCAAAGGCTTTGCTTGGCACAAACACTAATTAAAACATAAAATATAACAGTAGCATAATTGTGCAAAGACTCAAGAACAGAAAGAAAAGGGCAAAAATAAAATTTATTCATTGGGTTGTCTCCGAACAAGCTCTTTCTTTATAGCCATTAAGATAGGCTTAAGATTTCAATGATGCTCACATGAAAGATAATAATTGAAACACAAAGAGAGCATCATGAAACATGTGACAAACAAATTTAAGTCTAACTCTCTTCCTATGCATAGGAATTTTATAAGCAAACAAATTATCAAGACACAAAATATCTAGCATATGCAAGCAAGAAGAAAGAAATAATAACGATCTCAACATAACGAGAGGTAATTTAGTAACATGAAAATTTCTACAACCATATTTTCCTCTCTCAAAATAATTACATGCAAGATCATTGTGACACTCCAAAAAATTTTACTTGGTTTTTGACAAAACCCTTTTATTTGATTTGAAGGAGGCCATTTAAAATCTTTCCAAAAGCCCCTCCTTCTCAAAAATATTCTCCTATGACAAGTATTTTGTTTTTGTGTCTTCCTCAACCCTGGTGTTTGGTTTTAAAAAAATCCTTCCTTCTGATTTTAACTCATCTCAATAATTTTTTTTGGAAATTAAATCTCTATCAAAAAGAGACCCTATGGGTTTTGGGGCTATTCTTTTGTTTTGCAACCACCCATTGTTTTACCAAGCCTCATGTCAAAATTTCTACCAAAACCCCTCCCTCCACTTTGGGCCAAGCCAAATATTCTATACCAACAAGTTCAACCCATTTTTAAATTTTATTTCATTTATTTTATCCCCAAAAGTAATTCTGTCTTTTATTTTGGGCCTAGGTGATTTACAAAGGAAGTGTATGATTTCTTTTGAGTTTTGATCTCAAACCAACTCCTCTAGCTAGTCCCTAGCACCCCCAACTAGATCCATCAAGATCCACTCTTCCACAATTCAAATTTTTCAAGTTTCACTCACTGCAAGTTTGGACCAGATTTGGCAAATTTGGTGAAATTCATATTTTTCCTTCTCCAAAAATTCTGCCAAAATTCAGGCAGCCCCCAGGTGCATTGAGAGACCACCCCACCAAAGATCAGCTCCAGAAAAATTTCCCACATGCCAAAATCATTTCATCGAACACTTGGCAGGCACTGTTACTGTTCACTTTCAGAGTTCAGTGTTTCAGTTTGACAGTCAGTGTCGTTTTCTTCAGAGACATGGCGTCGATCTCACCAGTGCCCACTCTGGAGCCATGCGCACTGCTCCTTCCTCTTATCCAGAGCGCCGCACGGTCCTTTGGACGGACACAACCGTCGGTGGTGACTTGTCCCACCGACGTCGGCAGCTTCTGCGGTGGCAAAGCCAACCGAGGTGGCCAGCAGGGAGCAGCTCCAGCTTTCGACGCCGTCCAGCACCGCCCAAGCCACCCGAGGCCTCCGCGTGGCCGTCTGCTTGCCTGCGCACGCTGCGGCGCTGTCGCTGTGGCCCGAGCAGCGCAGAGCGCGCTCCCTGCCGCCGCCGTGCTCCGTGCGCCGTTCCGTTCGGAACTTGGAGTAGCAGCCAAGGCAGGCCAAGTTTAGCGCCTAAACCAAACCAGTAAACCTCCACGGTGATGCCTAGCCCCCTAAACCACCTGACCAACCGCTGCACCGCCGTAATCGTCGCCGGTGAATTCCCGTTCACGGCCACCACCTCGGATCAGCTATAAAAGGAGCTCCCGAGCTCGCTCTCGACCCCGCACCACAACTCCACATCACCAGAGCCCCGCCAAGCCACCAGGAGGACCCCGAGGAGGTCTCCTTCCCCGACTCCGGCCGCCCCGACCCGCCTCGGGCTCCGACTTGATTCACGCAGGTGAGGCCACCTCCGACTCCCAAACCACGTCAGCAGCCCTCTGGTGCACCTAGTGTTCTAACCCGAGCCTCGATTCAACCTATGTAGCCCTTCCCGACGAGATCCACCAACGCCCGAACCACCGCCCGCCGGAGTTGAGGCCGCCATCGACGTGGTGCCCGCCGTCGACCAACTCCACCACCCACAGGTGCAGAAGGACCCAAGGAGCCCGTAGGTACCACCCACTCCTCCTAACTCGCCGTGGATCGCCGCCGGCGACCACTGCGGCCTTCGGGCGCCGGTGACTCTGTTTCAGAGTTTAAACCCGACAAGTGGGACCCCCCGTCAGCTTTTTCTCCTTTTCGAAACATTTTCTGAAAACGCCTTCGGGTAGGATACTTTTCCCTTTGGAGTTGGCGGGTTTTTAATCGAACCGTTTTCTGTTTTTATAAGCTAGCCCCTGGGAACTTTCTGTTTCATTACAGACAAGTCCCTGGACTAAAACCTTAATAACTTTTAAACAGAAAATGATTTTTGATTGATTCTTTTTCTGTCACCTTTATTTTTCTGTCTAGTTTTTTATCATATTTATTTGAAAATTATTTGGAACACTTTTTGTGCACACTCGGTATTTACGTTAGTACGTATTTTTCTTATACCATAGATACCGGAAGAGGTGACGGGACCGCGAACTTCACTGAGCTAGACTCCGACTACTCCAAACCAGGCAAGCATGTTTGAACCTTTGATATGATGAGTGTTATGCATGTTTGCATTTAGTAGTCAGTGCATGGCGTGATTATATGCATAGCGGTAAGGGGTATATTACATGCAAAGCTATTGCAAGTGAGCTTTGAAACTCGATGTGTGATTCGATGTGAGTTTACATGATCATGTGGTGACATGATGGGTGGTAAGATGGTATTGTTGTAGCATGCCAGTCTTATGCCAAACAAGTTAACTCCAGTGTCGACGTGAATCAAGTCCCGTTACCATCCGTTCCTTTCCTTGTGCTACCACATGTTTTCTTTATGGAATATTGTATAGTAAGTTGCAAACCTCTTTCCTGGTACACACCAAACAGAGGGGCGGGATGAGGGTTCCATGGCCCTGGATTAAAGCCCGTCATCCGGTCAGGGAGCCTGGGTGTTTCCTTTGGGACCGAGAGGGGGGCACCCTTAGAGCGCGCGAGATAAATTTGATCCCATGCTATTCGAGGTTGTGACCTCCCCGTCTTAGAGTTTTTCTTGAACGTTGCCTAGGGTGATTCCTGGCAGCGGAATGTGGAATTAGGTGTGTACTAGTTAGATGTGTTTCTTCTAAAACACCGTAAACGGAACTAGTCCCTTGCGACTACTGAAATCCGTTGGTTGTGGTTTAATAGTACAAACTCTGCAGAGTAAAACTCATCCAAGTAACCGTACCTATGGTCAAGGTCTGTGTTCAAATTGTCCTTGTCAGTCTCAGTGTCAGTCTCCTTGACAAATCTCCGGTAAACAGACATGAGCGGTAAACTCGACTATATGATTACTCCTGTGGATGGACTAACCCGTATATTTTTATTATGTGCTGAGTATTTTCCTTGGAATGGTCTATACTGCTTGAGTACGACAATGAAATATAAGCCCTTTATGTGATGTCGCTCAGACGTCCGACTGTGGCATTTATGTAATTTATTTTCAATATAAGCCCTTTATGTGATGTCGCTCAGACATCCGACTGTGGCATTTATGTTATTTATTTTCAATATAAGCCCTTCATGTGATGTCGCTCAGACATCCGACTGTGGCATTTATGTTATTTATTTTCAATATAAGCCCTTTATGTGATGTCGCTCCGATGTTCGACTGTGGCATTTATGTTGTTTTACTTTTCAATATAAGCCCTTTATGTGATGTCGCTCAGACGTCCGACCGAGGCACTCTCGTTATTTAATTTCGATATAAGCCCTTTATGTGATGTCGCTCAGACGTCCGACTGAGGCACTCTCGTTATTTACCTTCGATATAAGCCCTTTATGTGATGTCGCTTTGACGTCCGACTGTGGCACGCACTGTCATTTACTTTTCAATATAAGCCATTTATGTGGTGTCGCTTAGACGCCCGACTGCGGCATGTTAATTTATTTGTTCACCATTCGAGGCGTCGTTTCAGACACTCGATCGGTTTTCAGTTATTTCTGTTGGGATTTCGGGAGGACTACCGCCTGACTTCCTTTTATTTACCATGTCGTGCAAGTTTATCATCTGAGTGTGCATTGCAAATTTGCTCATGTTGCATCGTGCTTACATTTGTTATATCTTATGTCCGAACTATCTTGCGAGTACATTCAAAGTACTCACCTGGCTTGTTGATTTGGCCAGATGTTGACGAAGGCGATCTTATGGATGAAGAATTCGATAGCGAGTCTGACGCCTAGAGGAGTCCCAGTCAGTCCCGTGCGATCCTGGAATTTATCACTTGTATCATATCCGCTTCTGCTACCCGAATAAACCATCGAGCTTCACCTCGACGCTCGATGAGCTGCAAGAGTAGGAGTCACGTCACCCACTTCACTGTGACATATCCACCACCACCTTTATATATACGAGTCTGTAGTATGCCACCACACCCTTGTGTCATATCCGCCTTTATGTATATTATTGGCGTGCTTGTAATAAAATTATTGAGCAACCTCAACTCAACCCTGTAATATATTTAGTAGTTCTGGATTTCTGTATCAAGAATTTATCTACCAGTAAGGAGGACTCTCCTATACTGGAAATAAAAAAGATCAGTTTCTCAATAAGTATTTTATTGAAAAACCGGTCGTGACAAACTTGGTACCAGAGCCAGGCTGACTATAGGAAGCCACTAGGTGCGATCGCTAATCGGTTATTAGCGTCTTAGTGCGATTTTAACATTTTTGCGAAACGTAGCAATTTTTCTGTTAGTCATCATAAATTTATGATCTGACTATTCGGAATTTTTGTCTACTTTTGTAGATGGCTAGCAGGGACTGTGAGTCACAGGTGTTCGCCAATGTTCCTGAGGGATTTATCAAGCTCCTCACCTACATCGTCAAGATCGCGATTGGGCCATCGGTTTGCCTAGTGTTCACACTCTACCAGCACAAGATTAGCGACAGTCTGTCTATGCACCAGGCCGCGGTACAGTTCAAGGGAGGGCGTTCAGATTCACACCAATTCTGATTTGTTGGCAGGGCCATGCCTACGGAGAGGCATACCATGCAGATGGCTGCCCGTGAGGCGATAGCTCGTCTCCGGGATGTTCTTCCTTCGATGAAGACTCGCCGCTACCGCTACCTTCCATGCCACGTGCCATACACGTGCCACTATGCATTCGCTTGCCCCAGAGGAGAGCGAGATGAGGCTATTGAGATGCTTGTGGAACACCTCCAGGCACTGGAGGAAGCGTTTGATAACCTTGTGGACAACCTTGTGGCTGCCCGTATGGACTCATTCCATGGCTGTGCCGCCAACAGGAGGGAGCTCCTCCACACAGCACCACCACTGACCTTTGTCTCGTCCTCAGCATCTTATTCACCTGCCATCCTCGCCACCGCTCGTCGCCTGCCTACCACTGAGGAGTTCGACCAAGTCATAGCGCCCACTCCAGTCTGTGTTGCACCACCTATTGCGCCCACTCCAGTCCGTGTGGCCCCACCTATTGCACCCGCCCCAGTCCGCGTTGCACCGCCTCTCGCGCCCGCTCCAGCTTCTCAGCGTAGCACTTCACGCCTGGAGCCTATTAGTGAGGAGGAGGTTGAGTCCCCAGCATCGCTGGGCCTCACCCTCGGCAGGCCAAGGGAAGTCCTTACCATCTCCGACTGAGTACGCCTAGCAGCCCCGCGTTGTGCCAGCTTGTATGATATGTTTATATGTATATAGGTTGTGAGAAGTAGTTTGTATGCGCATCATGTAGGAACTGGGAGAAGTGCACTAGCCTAAATAACATGTCAGGATTGTGTACGCACATCCTTAGTGATGTATTGTATAATTACTGCTTGCGTGTAAGATATGTACTGAGCGGTCCTTCTCCATGCGCTATCAAATATTTTCTTGAAAAATCTTGGAGTGGTTACATTTCTTTTCGCCTCGAGTATTTATTTATTTTTGCGGCTCAATTTCTTTTCCTTATGATTTGTTTTTCAAAATATATCCCCAGAGTGGAAAATGTCTCGTCCTTGGACTCGTTCCATGCCAAATCCGCCAGAAGAGAATTATGGCACCCAAACCAGCAACAATTTCACACAGGGACAGTCAAGTCAACAGGGCAGTGAGACAGCTTTTTCTCAAGTGTGCCGCCTTTATGAGCAAAGCCAGCAACAACACCAAGACATGATGAACCAGGTCATCAATATGGGAAATCACCGTGGACCGTATCAGCAGCAATCCAAATTGTGAGAACTACAAAAGACGCGTCCCCCAACTTTCTCGCACACTGACAAACCTCTTGAGGCCGATGATTGGCTTCGGGACATTGAAAGGAAATTGATTATTGCACAATGTTCAGACCATGAGAAGGTACTATATGCACCTCACTACCTCACAGGAGCAGCTGCATCATGGTGGGAGAATTTCCTACACATGCACCCCAATGAGAATAACATCACTTGGGAAGAATTTAAAGAAGGTTTTCGTGGGGCGCATATTCCCAAAAGCGTTATGAAAATCAAGAAGAGGGAGTTTGATGACCTCAAGCAGAGAGGCATGACGGTGACTGAGTACAACAACCAGTTTACTCAGTTATCTCGTTACGCCAACGAAGAGCACATGACGGAAAGTAAAAAGATGGAAAAATTCCTGGACGGTCTTGCACCAGCACTTAAATGCCAGCTAGTTGTACACACCTTTCCAGATTTCAAAACACTTGTGGACAAGGCCATTACCCTGGAAAATGAGCACCGCAATTTGGAAGATTTTCGCAAGTGCAAGAGGGACCAAACTACTCAAGCTCGCAACAACCGAAGCAAGACTGACTTCCAGAAAAGTGGAGCAAACAAGTCCACAACCAATATCCCGCGCTCGATCAAGAATTATCATGCAAGGGACAAGGATTTTACATACCGCCCAGGTGTTAATTGCTACGCTTGTGGAGAAGAAGGGCACTATGCTAAGCAGTGCCCAAAGCCAAGAAACTCGGCTCCCACGCCGAACCACAGTGGGAATAATTCAGCACCCAAGCGTAACAACTTCAACCCCAATAATAATCACAAGAAGGGTCACTTGAACCATGTGACCAAGGAGGAAGCACAGAATGCCCCGGATATCGTACTCGGTACGTTCCTGTCAACACAATACCTGCCACGGTTTTGTTTGATTCTGGAGCTTCTCACTCGTTCATTTCAAAGAAATTTGCTTTGCAAAATGATTTTTCGATGCTTCCCCTGGAAAATCCATGATCATCAAGTCCCCCGGGATTAAGCAAGTTACTCAGAGTTACTGGCAAGGTGTGGTTATTGAGTTTGAAGGATTAAAATTTCATGCCAACCTTATTGTATTGGAAAATAGGGAATGGATGTCATCCTAGGAATGGATTGGTTAACCACCAACAAAGGATTTATTGACTGCTTCAACCGGACAGTAATTCTTACCCACCATCACGGGAAGATAATAAAAGTTTCAGCTCAAGAGAGACAAATATCACGGCAGCCGAGGTTGAACAAGGTGGACGTTTCTGAGTTAAGCAAAGTTCCAGTAGTGTGTGAGTTTCCAGACGTATTTCCCAAAGAACTACCAGGCATGCCACCAAACCGGGAGATAGAGTTCAGCATTGAGCTAGAACCTGGAACCACCCCCATTTACAAGAAACCATACAGAATGGCACCCTCAGAGTTGGTGGAATTAAAGAAGCAAATAAAAGAATTACTGGACAAAGGATTTATTCGAGCCAGCTCCTCACCTTGGGGCTCACCGGTTTTATTTGCCAAGAAAAAGGATGGGACACTGAGATTGTGTATAGACTATCGAGCACTCAACATGGTCACAATCAAGAACAAATATCCGATGCCACGGATAAATGATTTATTTGACCAGCTCGCTTGTAACACCCGGTAGTCAAGTTACAGTAATCACACACTGATGGTACCTTTTCATTACAAATAATTTGCTCAACCTCACGTTGATCGAAACCGAATTCAAATTCAAATTTTAAAATAAAGTAAAAATAATATTTATTCCAACAACAAAACAAAAATGTTCAAATTATTCTATATTTCCCTCTGATCAATTGTCATGTTGAAACTAACTCCATTTGACTCACAAATAAATTCCAAGTAAATTAATAAATGGTCCAGCAGCAAATAAAATGACCTTCTCAAAATAAACAGTTACTTAATTAACTCCAGTTGCCTCCAAACATTGTGGGTATGCTCAAAATAATACCTAGTATTTATGTGACAAAATTTCATCTGCAACAAAATTCATTTGGTTCGAACTTCAAATAGAAACAGGGGAGAAATGCAACACAGTAGTAGAATAAGAAGATTGGATATGGCACCGTGCACTTTGGCCCATTTAGCAACAGGAGCTAGGCCAGCCCAATTCCCCCTCTCCTTCTAACTCTGTTCACTGAGCACAGGCGTGGCAGCCATCCACGTCCATGGTCGTGCCTTGGCGTGTGTGGCGGCCATCCGTGCCCCCCCTTACCTATAAACGAGTCCACCGAAAACCCTAGATCCCTCTCGTCCAGTTCTCCCTTGACCCCCCTTCGCTTCCTCCTCTTTGGATCGATTTTGTGCTCCGAAGCTCGCACGGTGACCGCGCGCCTCGCCACCGTTGTCACGGCCAACGTGTGCCTCACCGCTTGGGAAGACCTCCAGGAGAACCGTCGTGGTCGGCTGCATCTACCCCGAGCATCGAATCAAGCCTGGACAACCCGTGCGCTCGCCATCGAGCTCATCTCCGTCGCGTACATCGCCGGCCGCCGTCGTCGACTGCCTCGTCTCCGGTCCGTCCTCGGCCTCCTCGAGTTCACCTTCGGCACCGATGTGAGCTCCTCGCTCCCCCCTCTTTTCCTTTCGAATCCGGCGCCGTAGGCCGCTGTCAACGCTGCGTTCTGACCTCGCCCCGTCGCGTCACCCCCCCGTTCGTCGTTGCGCCACTGCTACTGCTTTGCTGCTGATACTGCTCCTGCTGTCGCAGCTGCGAGCTGCTAGTGCCACCCTCGCGTCGCGTGCGCCTGCTGTTGCGGCCACCGCCGCTTGCCGCCTCTGCCTTCGGTCGTGGCTGTTGCCAACAACCCAGTGCACCCCCACGATGCCCGTCACCGTAGACCGACGCGCGCTGTCGCCCGCGTCCAGCAGCAGCTCTTCACGGACCAAATGTCCGTTGGGAGACCAAACCGGAGGCCCCGTTGCGCTTCTGCCAGCGCCGACGAGCCCCTGCTCGGGTCGTCGTGGTCCTGGCCGAGCAGCCGCTCGCGCCCGACCCCCCTCCCCCCCCCCCCCCGCGAGACCGTCCCTCCTGCGCTGTCCGCGCCCTCTTGCTGCTCCTCCTGCCGGCGACCACACCACGCCCCGCACCTCCTCTCCCGCGCCCGCTCCTGTGCGAGCCCTCTAGCCCTGGCCGCCGGTGCCTAGTGCCCGTGCGAGGCCAGCCACGAGGCCGGCTGTGCCCCTGACTAATGGGGATGGCCCTGTTAATTAGGAGTAGTTGGTTTAGGAGTTAAATTAGTCTATGACAAGTGGCCCCGCTCTGATTTAGATTAGTTTAGCTACTTTCCTATACACATGTGAGGATGACATGTGGGTCCTATGTTGACTGTTGACCAGTCAACCTTGACTGGTCAAGCAGTCAATTAACACCCCTGGATCCACCTATAAGCCTCCGCTGGGTACACACTTAGGTACATATAGCTTTTTGCTATTTTATTTCGAAATTATTAATTCTTTTAGAAATATCAGAATATTAATAAAACTTGAAAAAATCATATAAATTAAATCATACCTCGGATGGAAAAACCTTCTACATGAAAGTTGCTCAGAACGACGAGGCGAATTTGGATAAGCAACCCGTTCGTCCGCCACACACCCCTACATATCAAACACACAACTTTTCCCCTCCGATTCATCTGTCCAAAAACGCGAAACACCGGGGATATTTTCCCGGATGTTTCCCCCCTTCACCGGTACCACCTCATACCGCGTTAGAACACATCTAGCTCTGCCTGTTGTCCTGTTATGCACTTGCTTGCTATGTATTTACTATTTCTTCCCCCTCTTCTTCCGCTAGACACCGAGACCGACGCCGTTGCTACCCAGTACGACTACGGTGTTGACGACCCCTCCTTGCCAGAGCAACCAGGCAAGCCCCCCCTTTGATCACCAGATATCGCCTACTCTTCTCTATACTGCTTGCATTAGAGTAGTGTAGCATGTTACTACTTTCAGTTAATCCTATACTGCTGCATAGCCTGTCCTTGCTACTACTGTTGTTACCTTTACCTCCTATCCTACTGCTTAGTATAGGATGCTAGTGTTCCATCAGTGACCCTACACTCTTGTCCGTCTGCCATGCTTTACTACTGGGCTGTGATCACTTCGGGAGGTGGTCACGGGCATATACTATATACTTTACACTATTACATTACCTGTGATATTGTTCGGAGATGGGGGCTGAAAGGAAAGGTGGCTCCAGAGAAAGGAAAGGAGACTGAGATAGGGGTTGTCCTTGGTTTTTCCAAGGAAAGCCTGATTTAGCCCGGTAGAGGTGGGCCTGGGTTCTCGACGGCCCCCGACTGTTACTTTATGGCGGAGCGACAGGGCAGGTTGAGACCACCTAGGAGAGAGGTGGGCCTGGCCCTGGTCGGCGTTCGTGGATACTTAACACGTTTAACGAGATCTGGGTATTTGATCTGAGTCTGGCCATTTGGTCTATACGCACTAACCATCTACGCGGGAGTAGTTATGGGTATCCCGGCGTCGTGGTATCACCAAGCCTTCGTGGCGCCAACGATCGAGTGGCGTCGCGCGGATTGGAACGCAAGCCCGCTCTTGTATTAAGGGGCTAGTTACGCTTCGGCCGTGTTATAACGTGCTTGGTGTGCTAAGGCGATGGGCCTGCACCCTGTGCGCTTAGGTTTAGACCGGCGTCTGGCCTCTCTGTTGAGCCTAGGTGGGGCTGCGGCGTGTTGATCTTCAGCGGCGGGCATGACCCGTAAAAGTGTGTCCGCCAAATGGGATCAAGCGTGTTGGGTTATGTGGTGCACCCTGCAGGAAGTTAATCTATTGAATAGCCGTGATCTTGATAACAGGGCGACTTGGAGTTGTACTTTGACCTTATGACAACTAGAACCGGATACTTAATAAAACACACCATTCCAAGTGCGGATACAACCCGGTGATCACTCTCTAACAGGCGACGAGGAGGGATCGCCGGGTAGGATTATGCTATGCGGTGCTACTTGGAGGACTTGATCTACTCTCTTCTACATGTTTGCAAGACGGAGGCTGCCGAAGCGTAGTCTTCGACGTGATTAGCTATCCCCTCTTATTACGGCATTCTGCAGCTCAGTCCACCGATATGGCCCTTTACACATATATCCATGCATATGTAGTGTAGCTCCTTGCTTGCAGTACTTTGGATGAGTACTCACGGTTGCCTTGTTCCCCTTTTCCCCTTTCTTTACCCGATTGTTGCAACAGCACGATGGAGCCCAGGGCGACGCCATCGTCGATGGCGACTACTACACCGGAGGTGCCTACTACTACGTGCAGCCCGGCGACGCGACCGTGAGTAGTTAGGAGGATCCTGTGAAGGAGGCTGCGCGCTCTTTCGCTCAGTATCCCGGTTTGTGCTAGCCTTCTTAAGGCAAACTTGTTTAACTTATGTCTGTACTCAGATATTGTTGCTTCCGCTGACTCGTCTGTGATCGAGCACTTGTATTCGAGCCCTCGATGCCCCTGGCTTGTATTATGATGCTTGTATGACTTATTTATGTTTTAGAGTTGTGTTGTGATATCTTCCCGTGAGTCCCTGATCTTGATCGTACACGTTTGCGTGCATGATTAGTGTACGATTGAATTGGGGGTGTCACAAGTTGGTATCAGAGCCGACTGCCTGTAGGAATCCCCCTTCCATACTCCTTGGCCGAAGTCGAGTCTAGTCATTGCAAAACTTTTACTAACATGGCTGTGTGCCTTACGGGCCCACGTCGCCATTGGGTGGTATTAGGATCTTTTACTCCTTGATCTTTACTCTCGAACTCTGAGCACTCTTCTATTCGGGTTAAACGATTTTTCCAACAACAAAACTAACTTTATGTTCTCGAAAATACTTTCTCCCGGAGAGCCCCTCAATTCAGATCGCCTGCTGCACTAGAAGATTCCGAAGTTACTCTACAATGTTCTCTCAAGTCTTTGTTCCATCGCATCTGCGATTTCTTTCCACCGTCAACCCCTATGAAAACTGCATACACTTGCCATTCATACTATCATTCCCCAGTTGGTCTTGTTATTACAAGATACCCTGAAATACTTGTTGTTGTTTCGATAATCCTTTGAGCTTACTGCCTTGCTGTTCTTTGTCACCTGAATACCCCTATGGATATCTCGCACTTATCGAGTATCCGCTCATCCCCCAGTTGTTCATGTGTTTCACAATGGTCTTCGAAATACTATTCGATCCTCCAAAAATCCTTAGTAGCTTATTGCTCTGCAATACTTGTCTGCTTGCATGATGGATGCTTTCCATATGTCTGGCAATATTTGTTAAGTATCCTTAGGCACCGTCATTTTGATCCTATTGATTCAACATGAGTGCGAATGCACACAATCATTAGTTGATCCTTTTAGATTATCTTCCCGACTCAGACGGCATTTTAAACATGGGATGGATTCTCGACCAATCAAATTGTCGTTGATTGTACCCCTAAGGCTATTCAACTTATCCATCCCTAATCAGAACATTGCTTCTAATCCCTTGATTTGAAAATCATAATTCCTTTGCATTTGAGCTCTGGATTAGTCAGTTGTTTCTATAATAAAATGCCTTTGCACTGTTACTTCCTCTGGTTGTGTGTCGATGCTCACATCAGCCCCGTTGTGGACCGCCGTACCCATTGTCGGGTTATTATCCGATAGTGTCCTTCACAACCAAAATTCTTATGAGTTCTTTACCCGATACATAATGCCTTTGGTAAATTGTATCCTCTACTTTTGTCAACCATGCTCTACTTTTGAGCTTGTGTTATTTACTCCTAAAGTTCATGGTATATGTTCTAAGAAGCCCCTATGGGTTGAACCTATGCCTTCCTTAATATGTGTGAACTCGGAAGTTTTCACGGGTCATACTCATCTGATATTTCACCAGGTAAAACTTTCAACACTAATGCCATTATCGAAACGAGAAGTGAATGTAAGGTTATGCTTTGGAGAAGTGGGAGTCGACCTTGAACTTTGTGTTCATGCCCATGGCCCCGAGGTGGAACTTATCATGGAAGCTTCTTGTAGTAATAATAATCCCCTTGTGATAACTTCTTCTCTTATCTATGCTGGTCCTTTGCAACCTTGGTTCCGACCATGATTGTTTTTCTTTGGTCCCATTTCTCGGACAAGTTAAATCGCTTGTATTATGCAGATCAATGTGCCTGCCCAACCTCGATTCTGCTCAACCTTCGAGTATTCCCCTATGGTATCTCGAGAATATTATGGAACTGCATAACTTCTTATGGGTTCTTCATCAACTCTTATTTCTCACTGGTTCCAATTTTCTTGGGTTCGGGGTTGTTGTCAACCGAGAACACCGATAAGTGATTCGATTCCGCACTCCGATTCAAGAACTCTAAGTAATTCTCGTTGCTTAAGAGTTTAATAATCCTTCAATTCATTCCTAGCCTTATTGGCTATGTCATGATCGTGCAGACTTTTAACTGTGCTACCTGGTCCTTGCGGAGCACAATTTTCGATGATGAGCTAAGCTTACGTCGATTTTCCTCATCATATCATTTCGCCTTGAACTGCAAGCTTGATTTCGAGTTTGTGTCGTAACCATGGTTCCAATAACCTTCCGCTTCATCATTCCTTTGACTTGTTGTCGTCACTGATTGATTGCATCTTCATGAAATATCTTGACAAATGTGTCGTGATCATCGTCAACCTAATGAGCTCTTACATGATATCAATCGAATTCATGATGAGAAATACCATCCTTGCCCTCGATGATTTATGTTATCATCGGCCACTTTATTGCCTTCCGTTCAACACAAACTTGTTCGTGTTTTGTGTATACCTTGAGATCCTTGCTATCCAGCATTTGTTCTTCTTTACCTTTGAGTATTGCCATCTTTTATTGTAACGCCCTCGATGCGGCTATATCTCCCACGTGTCGAAGCACAACTTAGAGGCATAACCGCATTGAAAGCAATGTCGCAAGTGAGGTAATCTTCACACAACCCATGTAATACATAAGGGAAAGAGATACATAGTTGGCTTACAATCGCCACTTCACACAATACATGAGTAAAGCATTACATCATACAGATACAATCAAGGTCCGACTACGGAACCAAAATAAAAGAAGACTACCCCAAATGCTACACAGATCCCGATCGTCCCAACTGGCTCCACTCTTGATCGATCAAACGAAACAACACAATGAACAAGATCTTCATGGAGCTCCTCCTTGAGCTCGGATGCATCACCGCACGGTTTCATCGGCACCGCAAACTGGTTTTGGAAGTATCTGTGAGTCACGGGGACTCAGCAATCTCACACCAGCGAGATCAAGACTATTTAAGCTTAAAGGTAGGACAGGGTAGTGAGGTGGAGCTGCGACAAGCGACTAGCATATCTGGTGGCTACAATCGCAAAAGAGAGCGAGAAGAGAAAGCAAGGCACGGTCGAACAACTATGATCAAGAAGTGATCCACGAAACTACTTACGTCAAACATAACTCCAACACCGTGTTCACTTCCCGGACTCCGCGAGAAGAGACCATCACGGTTACCCACTTTCGGTTGGTGTATTTTAATTAAGATCAACTTCGGTTTTCTACAACCGACATTAACAAATTCCCATCTGCCTCATAACCGCAGCACGGCTTTGAAAGATAATACCTGCGGGGTGTCCCAACTTAGCCCATGATAAGCTCTCGCGATCAACGAAGGATATTCCTTCTACCGAAGACCCGATCAGTCTCGGAATCCCGGACTACAAGACATTTCGACAAAGAATAAAACAAGACCAGCAAAGCCGCCCGATGTGCCGACAAATCCCGATAGGAGTCGCACGTACCTCGTTCTCGGGGCATACCGGATAAGTCAAGCTACGAGTAAAACCAAGCCTCGAGTTTCCCGTGGTGGCCCCAAGCAGTTGCTCGGTTCGGACCAACACTCGGAGGAGCACCGGCCGGGGCTAAAATAACGATGACCCTTGAGTCTCAGAGAACCCAAGGGAAGGGGTATATGTGGTAGGTAGTCAAATGGTAAAACCAAGGTTGGGCCTTCTTTGGAGGAGTCTTATTCAAAGCGAACTGTCAAGGGGTCCCATAAACCACCCAACCGCGTTAGATACGCAAAATCCGGGAACATAATACCGATATGACGGAAACTAGGCGGCAAGAGTGGAACAAAACACTGCATAAGGCCGAGCCTTCCACCCTTTACCAAGTATATAGATGCATTAATTAAATAAGATATATTGTGATATCCCAACAAGTAAATATGTTCCAACAAGGAACAACATCTCCATGTTCAACAAGGAACAAACTTCATCTTCACCGCAACTAAAAAGCGCTATAAGAGGGGCTGAGCAAAGCGGTAACATAGCCAAACAACGGTTTGCTGGGAAAGGATGGTTAGGGGCTTGACATGGCAACATGGGAGGCATGATATAACAAGTGGTAGGCATCGTAGCATAGGCATAGCAAAAGAGCGAGCAACTAGCAAGCAAAGATAGAAGTGATTTCGAGGGTATGGTCATCTTGCCTGAAATCCCGCAAGGAAGAAGAACGAGTCCATGAAGAAGACAAACGGACGTAGTCGAACGAATCCTCACGACTCCGGAACGAAACCGAAGCTAACGAGAGAAGCAAACAATATGGTAAACCAACAAGCACAAACATGGCATGATGCACAACCAAGTATGATGCATGTCCGGTTTAAATAGCATGGCATGGCAATATGCACAAACAAAACTGCAAGTTAAGTGGAGCTCAATATGCAACGAATTGCATATTGACGAAACTTCACAACATTTATTTAGTTCACCCTTGTTTAGGCTACCCAACAATATTAAATGTTATTAAACATGGCAAGGGGGTGAAGCATAAGAAACTAACTATTTAGGCAAGATTAAATGAGGCCGGAAACAACAACAACAATTCCGGAAAAATCCTCATATGCATATTTCGAATTTGCTACTGTTCTGCCCTAAACACAATTTTAGAGTTGTTAAACATGCAAATAAAGTATACCATGTTAAACTAGGCATTTTTCTACCCCATTTACATATATAATTTATTTAAATCAGGGCTACGGTTATTTAGTTATGAAATAAATCATTTTAGCATGGCATTTAAGCAAATTAATGCAAACAACAATTATAAACATTTAAATGTTGTTAACATGATGCGGATGACATGTGCAAGTTTTATGCAATTTTTAATAAAATTTGACATGAGCATGTTATGAAGCATTTGGTCACCATGGCGGAACGAAAAGGGTGCCACGGCGGCGAAACAAAAATGGTGCCACGGCAACATATCGGTTCCGATAACTCGATTGAGATGCCGGTGCAAAGGAAAGTGTGGATGTGCAGAACATGCCAAAGATGGTGGGGTGATCCCGGATACCGGGTTCCCACGAGACGATGACATGGCAACGAGGAGGAACAAGCGAGCGACAATTTCGGACACGGTGCAAGCGGGCATCTCATACAACATATGCATTCGTCCACGGGCGGTCGTCTCGGCGGTTATACCTTCGAAGCGTTCAAACGGAACGGTGCAATGTAGAGGAAGTAGTTGTTCTCGTGACGGTAGGGGAAGTAGGGGTACACGTTCGTTTTCGAAGAGGTACTTGACGGGTCCGAATCCCTTCGGGGTTGTCGTGGTACTTGCGATCTCGGCGATGGTAGTCGTACACGTTCGGAGAGGAACTTGGCGAATCTGCGTAGTCATACACGTTCAAGAAGAAACTTATGAGGCGTCGTGGAGCTTGGTGCATCCAAAATCCTTCGGGATTCCTTGTTGTACTTGCATTTCAATGCGGTTCTTGGCGATTCCAGGATGTAGAGGTACACTTGTCGTAGACGACCAATGCATCCGTAGAGGTACTTGGCGCCCGGTGCGGTACTTGGCGATCCAAAAGAAATGCTCCTGTTCAAGGAGGTCTCGGTCTTGGCGATCTCATGGATGGCAGAGGCATGGTGCAGGGTCGACGGGAGCAAGAGGTGCACGGAGGCCTCGATGTGCAGGGAGTCGCTGGCCTTGGCGCGATGCAGGGGCGACGGCCGCAGGACTTGGCGCATCGGACGTGGCTCCGACGGAGCTGCTCACTGGCGGCGGCCGGAAACAGAGGCGAGGCCTTGGAGCTGGCGCGCGAGGATGGACGACGCGAGGCAGCGTCCTCCTGGTGGTCGCCGACAGCAACGAGGTGCGGCAGCCAGCGTGGAAGTGGAGAGGCGGGGCCAAGGCAGAGGAGCCGATGGCGGGCGCTGGAGGCCGGGCGCGCGCCATGGGGAGGCGACGACGGGAGGAGGGAAGGTTGCAGGGCAGCGACGGAGGTCTGGCACGGCCGCAGCGACGGAGGAGGGAAGGCGTCGCGAGACAGCGACACGAGAGCTCTGGAGCTCGGGAAGCTCTGGAGGTGTCCGTGTCCAACACGGGTTGACGAGGCCGTCGGGACGCCGACGACTTGCGGGTGCGGAGGCAGAGAAGCTCGAGGAGAGGCTCGGGAGGAAGGAGCAGGATGCAAGGAAGAGGAGCTCTCCTCTTGGCGGCACAAGGGGTCCTCGTCGGCCGGAGCGGCGACGCCATCGATCGGGAGGCGCGGGCGTGCAAGCCTTCATGGCAGAGGCGACGGGGAAAGGGATGGAGGCGACGAGGGAAGGTAGGGACGGCGCGACGGAGGAGGAATCAGCAGTGGAGGAGGCCAAGGGGGTCAAGGGAGGAGATGGCGGCGAGGAGGAGATGGGGATCGGGCGGCTGGGAGCGAGCGATCTGTTGGAGGGAGGACGAGGAGATCGATGGAGAGGGGATCGGGGCCTAGGGTTAGGAGGGGCTAGGTGGGCTGGGCCTTAGAGGCCGGCGCGGGAGGTTGGGAGGCCCAGAGGCATGGCTGGGCTCTCTCTCCCTCATATTCTTTAGCAGAAAAGAATTATATAGAGACAAAAAGAAAGAGAGGGTTAGGGAAAGAATTTGCGCATGCGGACAATTTTCCCGAGCTCACAAAAATATGAGGAATTTAACAAAAATGGCCCGAGGATTTTTAGAGAATGTAAAATCCACACATGTTGAATTTAACTCGACATGTTTGAATTTCGAAACCCATTCGAATGAACTCCAAATGGGTTGAAGTTATAGGAGATGGCCCTACACAAGAGATGTGATTTATGGGCTGATTTGGAACATTTGTGGATAAAGTAAAATTGCAACTCAATTTTACTAAAAAGGCACCAAAGGAAGAAAATAAGTTGAGTTGGATAAAAGGAAATTTGAAGAACCGCAAAATGTGTTATGGGTGATTTCAGTTAATGGAATATTTATTATAGCTCCCTAATAATATTGGGAGTATATGTTTTAAAGAGAACCCACCATGTGGGTTCCTCGATTTAAATGGATCAAGATCCATACAGTTTATTTAGTTGAGTTTTTAAAATTAAATGGCATGATGGCATGATGACATGATGCAATGCAAAAATAAAATAGCAGGCACAAATGAAACACACGGCGAAACCGGAATATATGGAAGTCTTACGAGCGTCGGTCTCGTATGCTACAACACTCCACCACTACGAGAGGATCTCGTCCCGAGATCTAGGATGGCACCGGATAGAAAAACGGGGGAGGAATAGGTAAAACAAGGTTGCTTCTTTGACAAAAGAGTGAAACCAACGAACCTTGAGAGGTTGACAAAACTGAAAGAAAAAAAATACAATGAAGATGACGAGATTGCTAACACTCCGTAAGATAAGAAGAACATGGGATACAATGAGAACCATGAGGTTAAGTGACAAGATAGATATTGACACCACTCCGGTTAAAACAAGATAGAGAAGGAATAAGAATGATATAATTTGGGCAGCACTCCGACTGAAAATGGAAGGAATAGAACCATGAACTTGAGAAGATGGGATGATACTTGGTGAAATCAACAACACACTGCCTCTGAAACTATTGAAAGAATGGCACAAGGGGTAAGAAAGATTTCAGACCGCACTTAGGTTGAAAAGGGAGGCAAAACTTGATATATGAAAGAGCTTGAGCAGAGGACATAACACTCCGGTTAAATGGATAAGCAAGAAAAGAATATAATCTTTGACAAAAACGAGATGATGGTTGAAAAGCGCAACATGACAATGCCTCCTAACAAAAGAATAGAAGATAGATAATTGAAATAGGGAATGGAGAAGAAAATGTCAACTTCTGCCACAAAAAGCTTGGAAAGCATCCTTGCAAAGAAGAATTGAACGGAGTTGTTGCAAAATGAACAACGAAAAGCACAAGCTTGTTGTGGGCTTATGGCAAACATCTCAAAATTATGAGGTGAGTTTCGCCACCAACGAAACAAATGATTGGATTTATATCAACAAGGAGACGAAAACTTAATTCACCGAGAGGACAAATGAAGAACTTGGGTCATAGGTAATCATCGGAAAGAGCAACATTCCCAATGGAAGGCTTTAAGTGAAATCTATACCAAGATAACACCAACGAATAAATTGTTGGGTTGAAAAGATCTCGTGAACAAAGAAAAATGATGGATTTAAATATCTCATTCCTGACAACTTGTGAATCAAGAAACACGAAGGGAAATTGTCAAGAATGACATAACACCATCTCAAGAGATAAGGTAGAAAGAATTACACTTCGGAATGCAAGATGAAGAATGCTTGAACTTCTCAAAACAAAACATGTATTGAGCACCATGTTTATTTTAGAGTATAGCTTGGCGGATCTTAACTCCGAGAGAAATCTTGAAGAAATATTGAAGAATGAAAAGAATCTTGACGACCCACCATGTAGAGCCTCCATGAAGAACTCAGGTAATAAAAGGATGATAGAAAGAAAGAGAAGTTGAAAACACAAGGTGAAGCCTTGCAGTGATAAGAAGAAGCTTTGAAATGATATAACCGAGAAAACTTGGAACTCCGGAAAGAAAAGATGAAGCATCTCGGACCGAGAATGTGATATGATGAACAAACTCTGGAAAGAAGAGATGAACAACTTAGAACTGAGAAATTGATACCATTACGAACTCCGGAAGAAAGAATCAATCACTTGGATGAAACAAGAACAAGAATTATGTTATGCGTATCCTTCACCAATTTAGATTGATGACAAGCAACGGATTAGGCATACTACTTATTCTCGTTGAAAAAGGATTGAAGAGAGATATTGCTCAACTTGGGAAGGTCTTCAACAATCCGCCGGTAGGATTGGAAAGAACGAATGAATCTATATGATAACGAAGGAAGAGAACTCTTGAACGAACCACCATAAGAATTGAAAATGAACGAAGAAAAAGAACGAATCGCCGTAAGGAATTAGAAATGAACGAAGATACTTGAGAGAATTTAGATACATGAGAACGGAGAGATCATGAACTGATTAGAGGATATTTCGATGATGCACCGGTGAGATTTGGAAAACAAGAGTTGAACGCTTGAATGAATAATTCTGAGATGATGGGCTCCGGAGAATCAAACTGAAAAGACTCCTGAATTACTCCGGATGGGTGAACAGAATTCTCACAATCTAAAACCATTATGAGAGGATGGCATCAAACTAGAACCATGAATCTTGAAGAGAATGGAGCAAGATTTAAGAGAAACTCTTCTTCAGTCTTCAAATGTTGAGAATGACGATGAGAAACATCACCATGAATTGTTGAGATACTCCGGGATGAAAATTAGAAAGGTTGAACCAACGATGAAAAGAATTTGAAAGATCTTGGAGAAAGCCTTGACTGATGATAATTCATCCTTACATCAAACTTTGCAAAGAATTTGAGAATAACTCCGAAAAATTAGAAGAGTCAGGTAAGATCCTGGGAAAAGACCTGTGGGTTAGGGCCCACTCAAAAGAACCACCGTTGAACAATTGTTTGAAATAGATATTGCACCGGTAGAATTAAATGGCTCAAAAGGGATAACAACTACGAGAAATCTTGCACGGATTAGGAATGAAAACACGAATCTTCTAAGATAATCTTCGGCACTCCGGAACAATTGAATAACAAGAACTAAAAGATTATGAGGTGCACCGGTATGAGAAAACATTTGAAACGAGGAAGGGAATATGATCAACACCGAAAACTTGACTTGAGTCCACCGGAGAAGAAAATTAGAATGGAACAATGATAAGGTTGAAACTTCCTTAGCGTCTTCATGAGAAATCACCGGATAAAACATTAAAGGAAAAGAATGAAGAAACTTCACTCAATAAAATGGCTACTTGATTAAGAAATCTGAGTCCTTGAAGAAAAAGGGTGGGAGGGTGGGAAAACAAAAACAACTTCGGTCGGATGAAACGAACACCGTTGAGAAAAAGCTTAGAATTGATCTTGCGAGTGTTGAAATGATCGGATCCACTTGAACAGAAGCACGTCGGTTGCAAAAGAATTGACATGACAACCTCGATGATCAAGACGGATTAGTATTCACATAGCAATATGAGAACACCGTTTCGAATAAGGTATGGAATCAACACTTGACATTGAAGCAACTCGAATACCACAAAAACAAAGGATTTGGCTTGCGGAATAAGCCGGAAACAAACATATGATAGATCCCATATCGTATCATGTGTGTGTTGGAAAGATATCCTACGAGATACTTGAATTCCCACCTATAAACTCCCGAAACTTTCTGGTTATGCAATCTGGTGTTGGGGATACAGGGGACACAAAATATATCACCCCAAACTAACAATACCTAGATCCAAATTGATCCATCCTTCAACACATAACCAAGAAACCTTCGAAATCGTGTACCTCGACCTTCAAAAGCATCGTTATATGACTCATGGCAATACTCTCGAGCTCGCCCAAAGATCTTTGGGTTATCGAGGTTATCTCACCAACAACTGCATAAAAGAGATTTTCGATGTCGGCAAAGCTCGTATTCCAGAATCAGCAACGATAAAATTGTGACGACAACACCTCGGAGCTCAACTCCCGGGACACTGCCACAACCCCTAAATGTCGAGGCACCAAGAACAATGTTCTCGTCACAAAACCATCGAACGATTCCAAGATACCAGCGTGATCCTAAAATTTTTTTAGTGAAATTTGAGGAGAGGAGAGTCAAAACTTCTACGTCAGAGACCTCACCAGAGCGATTTAAGGACTGGGAGTAAAAAGAATCCTACTCTCGATATATATAATCCTAAGACTCAAAACATTTTCCGTTCTAGACTCAACAATGCCAAGAAACAATCAAGTAGGGGCTCCTAAGTCGGGAAGGCTCGATTACCAACTTGTAGCGCCTCGATGCGGCTATATCTCCCACGGTCGAAGCACGACTTAGAGGCATAACCGCATTGAAAGCAATGTCGCAAGTGAGGTAATCTTCACACAACCCATGTAATACATAAGGAAAGAGATACATAGTTGGCTTACAATCGCCACTTCACACAATACATGAGTAAAGCATTACATCATACAGATACAATCAAGGTCCGACTACGGAACCAAAATAAAAGAAGACTACCCCAAATGCTACACAGATCCCCGATCGTCCCAACTGGCTCCACTCGATCGATCAAACGAAACAACACAATGAACAAGATCTTCATGGAGCTCCTCCTTGAGCTCGGATGCATCACCGCACGGTTTCATCGGCACCGCAAACTGGTTTTGAAGTATCGTGAGTCACGGGACTCAGCAATCTCACACCCGCGAGATCAAGACTATTTAAGCTTAAAGGTAGGACAGGGTAGTGAGGTGGAGCTGCAGCAGCGACTAGCATATCTGGTGGCTACAATCGCAAAAGAGAGCGAGAAGAGAAAGCAAGGCACGGTCGAACAACTATGATCAAGAAGTGATCCCGAAACTACTTACGCCAAACATAACTCCAACACCGTGTTCACTTCCGGACTCCGAGAAGAGACCATCACGGTTACCCACTCGGTTGGTGTATTTTAATTAAGATCAACTTCGGGTTTTCTACAACCGACATTAACAAATTCCCATCTGCCTCATAACCGCGGCACGGCTTTGAAAGATAATACCTGCAGGGTGTCCCAACTTAGCCCATGATAAGCTCTCGCGATCAACGAAGGATATTCCTTCTACCGAAGACCCGATCAGTCTCGGAATCCCGGACTACAAGACATTTCGACAAAGAATAAAACAAGACCAGCAAAGCCGCCCGATGTGCCGACAAATCCCGATAGGAGTCGACGTACCTCGCTCTCGTGGCATACCGGATAAGTCAAGCTACGAGTAAAACCAAGCCTCGAGTTTCCCGTGGTGGCCTCAAGCAGGCTGCTCGGTTCGCACCAACACTGAGGAGCACCGCCCGGGGGCTAAAATAACGATGACCCTTGAGTCTGTAGAACCCAAGGGAAGGGGTATATGTGGTAGGTAGTCAAATGGTAAAACCAAGGTTGGGCCTTCTTTGCCGAGGAGTCTTATTCAAAGCGAACTGTCAAGGGGGTCCCATAAACCACCCAACCGCGTTAGGTACGCAAAATCCGGGAACATAATACCGATATGACGGAAACTAGGGCGGCAAGAGTGGAACAAAACACCAGGCATAAGGCCGAGCCTTCCACCCTTTACCAAGTATATAGATGCATTAATTAAATAAGATATATTGTGATATCCCAACAAGTAAATATGTTCCAACAAGGAACAACATCTCCATGTTCCAACAAGGAACAAACTTCATCTTCACCTGCAACTAAAAACGCTATAAGAGGGGCTGAGCAAAGCGGTAACATAGCCAAACAACGGTTTGCTAGGAAAGGATGGTTAGGGGCTTGACATGGCAACATGGGAGGCATGATATAACAAGTGGTAGGCATCGTAGCATAGGCATAGCAAAAGAGCGAGCAACTAGCAAGCAAAGATAGAAGTGATTTCGAGGGTATGGTCATCTTGCCTGAAATCCCGCAAGGAAGAAGAACGAGTCCATGAAGAAGACAAACGGACGTAGTCGAACGAATCCTCACGACTCCGGAACGAAACCGAAGCTAACGAGAGAAGCAAACCGGAAAGAAGCAAACAATATGGTAAACCAACAAGCACAAACATGGCATGATGCACAACCAAGTATGATGCATGTCCGGTTTAAATAGCATGGCATGGCAATATGCACAAACAAAACTGCAAGTTAAATGGAGCTCAATATGCAACGAATTGCATATTGACGAAACTTCACAACATTTATTTAGTTCACTCTTGTTTAGGCTACCCAACAATATTAAATGTTATTAAACATGGCAAGGGGGTGAAGCATAAGAAACTAACTATTTAGGCAAGATTAAATGAGGCCGAAACAACAACAACAATTCGGAAAAATCCTCATATGCATATTTCGAATTTGCTACTGTTCTGCCCTAAACACAATTTTAGAGTTGTTAAACATGCAAATAAAGTATACCATGTTAAACTAGGCATTTTTCTACCCCATTTACATATATAATTTATTTAAATCAGGGCTACGGTTATTTAGTTATGAAATAAATCATTTTAGCATGGCATTTAAGCAAATTAATGCAAACAACAATTATAAACATTTAAATGTTGTTAACATGATGCGGATGACATGTGCAAGTTTTATGCAATTTTTAATAAAAGTTGACATGAGCATGTTATGAAGCATTTGGTCACCATGGCGGAACGAAAAGGGTGCCACGGCGGCGAAACAAAAATGGTGCCACGGCAACATATCGGTTCCGATAACTCGATTGAGATGCCGGTGCAAAGGAAAGTGTGGATGTGCGAGAACATGCAAAGATGGTGGGTGATCCGGATACGGGTTCCCACGAGACGATGACATGGCAACGAGGAGGAACAAGCGGCGACAATTTGGACACGGTGCAAGCGGGCATCTCATACAACATATGCATTCGTCCACGGGCGGTCGTCTCGGCGGTTATACCTTCGAAGCGTTCAAACGGAACGGTGCAATGTAGAGGAAGTAGTTGTTCTTGTGACGGTAGGGGAAGTAGGGGTACACGTTCGTTTTCGAAGAGGTACTTGACGGGTCCGAATCCCTTCGGGGTTGTCGTGGTACTTGCGATCTCGGCGATGGTAGTCGTACACGTTCGGAGAGGAACTTGGCGAATCTGCATAGTCATACACGTTCAAGAAGAAACTTATGCGGCATCGTGGAGCTTGGTGCATCCAAAGTCCTTCGGGATTCCTTGTTGTACTTGCATTTCAATGCGGTTCTTGGCGATTCCAGGATGTAGAGGTACACTTGTCGTAGACGACCAATGCATCCGTAGAGGTACTTGGCGCCCGGTGTGGTACTTGGCGATCCAAAAGAAATGCTCCTGTTCAAGGAGGTCTCGGTCTTGGCGATCTCATGGATGGCGAGGCATGGTGCAGGGTCGACGGGAGCAAGAGGTGCACGGAGGCCTCGATGTGCGGGGGTCGCTGGCCTTGGCGCGATGTGAGGCGACGGCCGCAGGACTTAGCGCATCGGACGTGGCTCGACGGAGCTGCTTTCGGCGGCGGCCGGAAACAGAGGCGGGCCTTGAGCTGGCCTTGCGAGGACGGACGACGCGAGGCAGCGGCCTCTGGTGGTCGCCGACAAGAACGGCGCGCGGCAGCCAGCGTGGAAGTGGAGAGGCGGGGCCAAGGCGAGGAGCCGATGGCGGACGCTGGAGGCCGGCGCGCGCGCCATGGGGAGGCGACGACGCGGAGGAGGGAAGGTGCAGGGCAGCGACGGAGGTCTGCACGGCCGCAGCGACGGAGGAGGAAGGCGTCGCGAACGGTGACACGAGAGCTACTGGAGCTCGGGAAGCTCTCGAGGTGTCCGTGTCCAACACGGGTTGACGAGGCCGTCGGGAACGCCGACGACTTGCGGGTGCGGAGGCAGAGAAGCTCGAGGGAGAGGCTCAGGAGGAAGGAGCAGGGCGCAAGGAAGAGGAGCTCTCCTCTTGGCGGCACAAGGGGGGTCCTCGTCGGCCGGAGCGGCGACGCCATCGATTGGGAGGCGCGGCGTGCAAGGCCACAAGGCAGAGGCGACGGGGAAAGGGATGGAGGCGACGAGGGAAGGTAGGGACGGCGCGACGGAGGAGGAATCGCGGTGGAGGAGGCCGAGGGGGGTCAAGGGAGGGAGATGGCGGCGCGAGGGAGGAGATGGGGATCGGGCGCTGGGAACGAGCGATGCGGCGCTGGAGGGAGGACGAGGGAGATCGATGGAGAGGGGATCGGGACCTAGGGTTATGAGGGGCTAGGTGGGCTGGGCCTTAGAGGCCGGCGCGGGAGGTTGGGAGGCCCAGGAGGCATGGCTGGGCTCTCTCTCCCTCATATTCTTTAGCAGAAAAGAATTATATAGAGACAAAAAGAAAGAGAGGGTTAGGGAAAGAATTTGCGCATGCGGACAATTTTCCCGAGCTCACAAAAATATGAGGAATTTAACAAAAATGGCCCGAGGATTTTTAGAGAATGTAAAATCCACACATGTTGAATTTAACTCGACATGTTTGAATTTCGAAACCCATTCGAATGAACTCCAAATGGGTTGAAGTTATAGGAGATGGCCCTACACAGTAGATGTGATTTATTGGCTGATTTGGAACATTTGTGGATAAAGTAAAATTGCAACTCAATTTTACTAAAAAGGCACCAAAGGAAGAAAAGAAGTTGAGTTGGATAAAAAGGAAATTTGAAGAACCGCGCAAATGTGTTATGGGTGATTTCCAGTTAATGGAATATTTATTATAGCTCCCTAATAATATTGGGAGTATATGTTTTAAAGAGAACCCACCATGTGGGTTCCTCGATTTAAATGGATCGAAGATCCATACGGTTTATTTAGTTGAGTTTTTAAAAATTAAATGGCATGATGGCATGATGACATGATGCAATGCAAAAAATAAAATAGCAGGCACAAATGAAACACACGACGAAACCCGGAATATATGGAAGTCTTCTGGAGCGTCGGTCTCGGGGCGTTACATTTATGTCAAGAATGTAGCGAGAATTTCACCACCTCTTAAGAATTCTTGGTATAGTGGTACTTCTCACCATCGCCATTCTTTCTTGTGTTGTTTCTAACCGGAATACCGACAAATGGTCTGTGATGTGTAAAATTCAAAAATTCTAGCAACCCTATTGCTTTGACGTTAATGGCCGATAGATTCATTCTAAGTCTATTGCTTATTGAATCATCATTCAAACATTGATCATGCTACCTAGTCCAGATTTTTGGGTGCACTTTTCAACCAATGTTTAATTGTGTATGTTTTCTTCGAGCATACATCATTATATCATTTGATCTGACAAATGTTATCTCCTTGTTCACCTAATTTTGGAAATCCATCCTTTTGGAAATCTTGATGAATTGTCGCTGAGTTCATCAGCCACCTCCTCATCCTCTCCTTGGTTTACCGATGAAATCTTGTTTTGGAACTCGCTTCCATAGTTCATTTCCTGAGAATCTTACGATGTCTTCTGTCGATCTGTGTCACACCTTTTTCTTCTCAGGTATCCTGACCCCAATCAGAACTGAATCTCGGTCGATATGATGGTTGGAACATATTTCCAAGAGTTATAACATTGGTCTTTTATGACCCGATAAGGTGATGTCATTCCTAGCACACCTGGCCGAAGGCCCTATTGTTATAGTTCCCTTTTAGCAATGTTATCCTTTCTTCCATGAGGAAACTATAAGACTTATTCTACAAGTTGTTCCTGATGAATCCTTCGTGTATCCAAAGTACGACCTTTGCTTGAAGACCATGTCATTGCTATCTCGAAGCGTGTCTCTGGTACTCCGATGTTACAATAAGCACATTTGTATCACAAAGCAACATGTTTGTTGATCAACTATCCAAACACCATTGTATGGGTAATGCCATGAAAATTCTCTCCCATTACCTAAATGGTTTTCTACTTTCTATCTTATCATGGATATCATGCTCTACTTGCCCTTGGGAAGGATATAACCCTGAAGTATGTGTTTAAGCACATTTTCCTTTCCATTGTTCTGAATCTGATAACCATATTTTCCTTTCCGTTGTTTGGTTTAACCTTTCTTGTGATTTATATGATCTAAGAAGTAATAAGTCACTGCTTTTGTAAGCACCTCGGCGTACAACTCTATCAAGAAGACCTCATTATTATTGTTGATGACATTCCGGTAACCACCGATGGACGAGAACTTTGCCTATTGGTCCGCCTCGTTCAACGAGCAGGAAAATGGTTCTCTTCGTCCCTCGCCCTTGGTACCGATGTTGAAGTGGACATAACTGACAGGCTTTCCTCTGACTTGCATTGCTATCATGACCGTGCATGATCACAACGCCCTCCCTAATTAATTTTTTTAACCCACATGGTGGACCCATAAACCACAGTTCCACGGGATCGAAACCTGACTCTCCTGTACACCCCTATTGCTAAAGTTATTTCTCGCGTTTGACTCCGTATGTAATTCACGGGTCAGCTTCCTAGAGATGATCTATTCTAGTATCACATGCAATACTTATTCTCGTTGCTCTGGACCCCTTTCACACTCTGTTTCAGGCAACGAACAATTGCCTATCCGCTTGAAACTTCTTATTGCACCTTCTTACCTTGCTCTCGATAATTCCTTAAGTTTCAATTCGGGAGTTACTTTTCGCCACCTTCCCTAATGTTATTTACCGGATAAGCAATCATGCAGAGTTCCGTTCTTTCGAGTTACCCCTTATCCTTTTACGTAAGTACGATGGACTTCCCAAAGAAAGGATGGCAACTTCGCCCCGACGCGCAAAAGTAGAGGAATGGAGGGATAAACATCATGGAGCAAACTCTTTGAGAAGAGCAACCAAGACCGAGAAGACCCGTTAGAATTTCGTAACCAGAACTTTCCCCCTACCCCACCTCTTAAATCTCGGGACGAGATTTCTTGTAGTGGAGGAGATTTGTAACACCCGGTAGTCAAGCAACAGTAATCACACATTGATGGTACCTTTTCATTGCAAATAATTTGCTCAACCTCACGTTTATCGAAACCGAATTCAAATTCAAATTTTAAAATAAAGTAAAAAATAATATTTATTCCAACAACAAAACAAAAATGTTCAAATTATTCTATATTCCCTCTGATCAATTGTCATGTTGAAACTAACTCCATTTGACTCACAAATAAATTCCAAGTAAATTAATAAATGGTCCAAAGAAAGAAATAAAATGACCTTCTCAAAATAAACAGTTACTTAATTAACTCCAGCTTGCCTCCAAACATTGTGGGTATGCTCAAAATAATACCTAGTATTTATGTGACAAAATTTCATCTGCAACAAAATTCATTTGGTTCAAACTTCAAATAGAAACAGGGGAGAAATGCAACACAAGAGTAGAATAAGAAGATTGGATATGGCACCGTGCACTTTGGCCCATTTAGCAACAGGAGCTAGGCCAGCCCAATTCCCCTCTCCTTCTAACTCGCTTCATCGAGCACAGGCGTGGCAGCCATCCACGGCCATGGTCGTGCCTTTGGCGTGCGTGGCGCCATCCGTGCCCCTTACCTATAAACGAGTCCACCGAAAACCCTAGATCCTCTCGCCCGCTTCTCCCTCGACCCCCTTCGCTTCCTCCTCTTTGATCGATTTTGTGCTCAAGCTCAAGACGGTGACAGCGCCTACCGCCACCGTTGTCGCGCCAACGTGTGCCTCACCGCTTGGGAAGACCTCCGGAGAACCGTCGTGGTCGGCTGCATCTACCCCGAGCATCGAATCAAGCTCGACGACCCGTCGCGCGCCATCGAGCTCATCTCCGTCGCGTACATCACCGCCGCCGTCCGACCGCCTCGTCTCCGTCCGTCCTCGGCCTCCTCGAGTTCACCTTCGGCACCGATGTGAGCTCCTCGCTCCCCCCTCTTTTCCTTTCGAATCCGGTGCCGTAGGCCGCTGTCAACGCTGTGTTCTGACCTCGCCCCTTCGCGTCACCCCCTCGTTCGTTGTTGCGCCACTACTACTGCTTTGCTGCTGATACTGCTCCTGCTGTCGCAGCTACGAGCTGCTAGTGCCGCCCTCGCGTCGCGGCGCCATCGCTGCGCCACCGCCGCTTGCCGCCTCGCCTTGATGGTGGCTGTTGCCAACAACCCAGGCACCCCCACGATGCCCGTCATCAGAGATCGACGCGGCTTGCCGCCAAGCGTCAAAGAAGATCTCTTCACGGACCAAATGTCCGTTGGGAGACCAAACCGGAGGCCCCGTTGCGCTTTTTCGAGCGCCGACGAGCCCCTGCTCGGATCGTCGTGGTCCTGGCCGAGCAGCCGCTCGCGCCCGACCCCCCCCCGAGACCGTCCCTCCCTCCTGCTGTCCGCGCCGCTTGCTGCTCCTCCCGCCGGCGACCACACCACGCCTGCACCTCCTCTCCCGCCCGCCTCAGCGAGCCCTCATGCCTGCCGCCGGTGCCTAGTGCCCGTGCGAGGCCAGCCACGAGGCCGGCTGTGCCCCTGACTAATGGGGATGGCCCTGTTAATTAGGAGTAGTTGGTTTAGGAGTTAAATTAGTCTATGACAAGTGGCCCCGCTCTGATTTAGATTAGTTTAGCTACTTTCCTATACACATGTGAGGATGACATGTGGGTCCTATGTTGACTGTTGACCAGTCAACCTTGACTGGTCAAGCAGTCAACTAACACCCCTGGATCCACCTATAAGCCTCCGCTGGGTACACACTTAGGTACATATAGCTTTTTGTTATTTTATTTCGAAATTATTAATGCTTTCAGAAATATCAGAATATTAATAAAACTTGAAAAAATCATATAAATTACATCATACCTCGGATGGAAAAACCTTCTACATGAAAGTTGCTCAGAACGACGAGGCGAATTCGAATACGCAGCCCGTTCGTCCGCCACACACCCCTACATATCAAACACACAACTTTTCCCCTCCGATTCATCTGTCCAAAAACGCGAAACACCGGGGATATTTTCCCGGATGTTTCCCCCCTTCACCGGTACCACCTCATACCGCGTTAGAACACGTCTAGCTCTGCCTGTTGTCCTGTTATGCACTTGCTTGCTATGTATTTACTATTTCTTCCCCCTCTTCTTCCGCTAGACACCGAGACCGACGTCGTTGCTACCCAGTACGACTACGGTGTTGACGACCCCTCCTTGCCAGAGCAACCAGGCAAGCCCCCCCTTTGATCACCAGATATCGCCTACTCTTCTCTATACTGCTTGCATTAGAGTAGTGTAGCATGTTACTGCTTTCAGTTAATCCTATACTGCTGCATAGCCTGTCCTTGCTACTCTTGTTGTTACCTTTACCTCCTATCCTACTGCTTAGTATAGGATGCTAGTGTTCCATCAGTGACCCTACACTCTTGTCCGTCTGCCATGCTTTACTACTGGGATGTGATCACTTCGGGAGGTGGTCACGGGCATATACTATATACTTTACACTATTACATTACCTGTGATATTGTTCGGAGATGGGGCTGAAAGGACGGTGGCTCCATCCTCAGAGAGGTGGGCCTGGGTTCCGACGGCCCCGATCACATACTTTATGGCGGAGCGACAGGGCAGGTTGAGACCACCTAGGAGAGGTGGGCTGGCCTGGTCGGCGTCATGCGGATACTTAACACGCTTAACGAGATCTGTGTATTTGATCTGAGTCCGCCATTTTGTCTATACGCACTAACCATCTACGCGGGAGTAGTTATGGGTATCCCGCGTTGTGGTATCACCAAGCCTTCGTGGCGCCAATGATCGAGTGGCGCTGCCGGATTGGAACGCAAGCCCGCTCTTGTATTAAGGGGCTAGTTCTGCTTCCGCCGCGTCATAACGTCAGGTGTGCTAAGGCGATGGGCCCAGCCCCTGGCGCTTAGGTTTAGACCGGCGTCTGGCCTCTCTGTTGTGCCTAGGTGGGCTGCGACGTGTTGATCTTCCGCGGCGGGCATGACCCGTAAAAGTGTGTCCGCCAAATGGGATCAAGTGTGTTGGGTTATGTGGTGCACCCTGCAGGAAGTTAATCTATTCGAATAGCCGTGATCTTCGGTAACAGGACGACTTGGAGTTGTACCTTGACCTTATGACAACTAGAACCGGATACTTAATAAAACTCACCATTCCAAGTGTCAGATACAACCCGGTGATCTCTCTCTAACAGGGCGACGAGGAGGGGATCGCCGGGTAGGATTATGCTATGCGATGCTACTTGGAGGACTTCATCTACTCTCTTCTACATGTCAGCAAGACGGAGGCTGCGTAGCGTAGTCTTCGACGTGATTAGCTATCCCCTCTTATTCGGCATTCTGCAGTTCACCACGGATATGGCCCTTTACACATATATCCATGCATATGTAGTGTAGTTCCTTGCTTGCGAGTACTTTGGATGAGTACTCACGGTTTCCTTGTTCCCCTTTTCCCCTTTCTTTACCCGATTGCTGCAACTGCACGATGGAGCCCAGGGCGACGCCATCGTCGATGATTTACTACTACACCGGAGGTGCCTACTACTACGCAGCAGCCCGACGACGACCGTGAGTAGTTAGGAGGATCCTGCGCAGAGGCTGCGCCTCTTCGATCTGTATCCCGCTTTGTGCTAGCCTTCTTAAGGCAAACTTGTTTAACTTATGTCTGTACTCAGATATTGTTGCTTCCGCTGACTCGTCTGTGATCGAGCACTTGTATTCGAGCCCTCGATGCCCCTGGCTTGTATTATGATGCTTGTATGACTTATTTATGTTTTAGAGTTGTGTTGTGATATCTTTCCGTGAGTCCCTGATCTTGATCGTACACGTTTGCGTGCATGATTAGTGTACGATTGAATCGGGGGCGTCACATCGCTCAAGCCAAGGTTTTCTCAAAGATTGACTTGAGGTCGGGATACCATCAATTAAAAGTACGGACAGAAGATATCCCCAAGACAGCCTTCACCTCCAGATACGGGCTGTATGAGTTCACAAGAATGCCGCTTTGACCCACTAACGCCCCATATTTTGTCCACCTCATGAACAAAGTGTTTATGAAATTTGTGGACAAGTTTGTTGTGGTATTCATCAATGATATTCTGGTGTACTCCAAGACACCAGAAGAGCATGCTGAACATCTCAGAATTGTACTGGGAGAATTAAGGAAACATCAATTGTACGCCAAGTTCAGCAAGTGTGAATTTTGGTTAAGACAAGTTGGTTTTCTAGGCCATGTGTTAACACAAGAAGGTGTTGCCATAGACCTGGAAAAGTTCAAGGCCGTACTTGGTTGGAAACCACCAGCCAGCATAACGGATGTAAGAAGTTTCTTGGGAATGGCAGGATATTACCGAAGGTTCATTGAAGGGTTCTCCACCATAGCAAAGCCAATGACGCAGTTGCTCAAGAAGGACAAGAAATTTGTTTGGACGGAAGCTTGCGAGAAAAGTTTCCAAGACCTCAAAAGAAAATTAACAACAGACACCAAGATTGCTTGTGCGGACATACACAAAAGTTTTGAGGTATATTGTGACGCCTCCGGAAGGGCCTCGGATGCGTATTAATGCAAGAAGGCAAGGTAGTCGCGATGCCTCCAGCAACTACGCAAGCATGAAGAAAATTATCCTCGCATGATTTGGAACTGGCAATACCATTCATGCACTCAAGGAGTGGAGGCACTTTCTACTCGGAAACCGTTGTGAAATATACACGGACCATAAAAGCCTCAAGTCTATTTTCACACAACCAGAACTCAACTTACGGCAACGGCGCTGGTTGGAATTGGTGAAAGATTATGATGTCGGTATTCACTACCATCCAGGAAAGGCGAATGTTGTGGCAGATGCTCTTAGCCGAAACCCTAGTTCGGGCAACAATAGTCTGCCAGACTTGAGTCCTGAATTTCAGCAAGAGTTCGCCAAACTCAACATGATGATGGTCGCCGAGGGCGATGTGTCAAATCTGGATATACAGCCTACCTTAATGGAGCAAATTAAGGAGGCTCAGCATGGACACCCCAGCATCGAAGGCATAAAAAGAAAAGTGAGTTTGGGCAAGGCCTCTGAATTTATCATAGACGATAAGGGAATACTATGGTACGGAGACAGGCTTTGCGTACCAAACATAGGAGACTTCAAACAGCAAATCCTAGATGAAGGACACACTGCTCCGTATTCAATCCACCCGGGAGGAACCAAAATGTACAAAGACATCTAGGAAAATTTTTGGTGGCACGGCATGAAGAGGGATATAGCCACTTTCATTGCATGTTGTGATTCGTGTCAACGCATTAAGGCCGAGCATCAAAAACCGGCAGGGTTATTACAGCCAAACATGATACCTGAGTGGAAATGGGATGAAATCGGGATGGATTTTATTGTTGGACTACCTCGGTCACAACACGGAAATGATGCCATATGGGTCATCACAGACAGATTAACCAAGGTGGCACATTTCATTCCCGTGAAGACAACCTACACCACTCAGAAGCTTGCTAAGCTTTATCTCTCTCGCATAGTTTGCCTGCATGGAGTCCCAAAGACTATAATATCTGACCAAGGCACCCAATTCGTCTCTAGATTTTGGGATCAATTACAGCAAGCTCTGGGAACTCAACTGGCATTCAGTACAACATATCACCCCCAGACCGATGGACAAACTGAACGCGTAAACCAAATACTAAAGGACATGCTGAGAGCGTGTGTCCTCACCTATGGGACCAGTTGGGAAGAAAGCTTGCCATATGTCGAGTTTGCATACAACAACAGTTACCAAGCCAGCCTGCAAATGGCACCCTTCGAAGCCTTGTATGGACGGAGATGTCGTACTCCATTGAATTGGTCAGAGACAGGAGACAGCCGTATCTTCGGCCCAGATATGCTCAAGGAAGCTGAGGAGAAAGTTAAGCTAATCAGGGACCGACTCAAGACAGCTCAAAGCCGACAGAAGAGTTATTACGATCGAAAACATCGGGGAGTCAGTTTTGAACCCGGTGAGTATGTGTACCTCCGAGTATCCCCTGTGAGGGGCCTACAACGGTTCAAGGTTAAAGGAAAACTAGCACCAAGATTTATCGGACCCTTCTGTGTAATTGCACGAAGAGGCACGGTAGCCTACCAGCTAGACCTACCCGAAGAGCTGTCCGACGTCCACGACGTGTTCCACGTCTCATAGTTGAGGAAATGTGTGAGCAACCCAGAAAAGCAGGTATCCCATGACGACATTGATGTACAGCCAGACCTCACCTACAAGGAACGCCCAATAAAAATAGTGGATGAGTCTGAAAGGAGAACCCGTCAGAAGGTAATCAAGTTTTTCAAAGTACAGTGGAGCAATCACACCGAAGACGAGGCAACATGGGAAAGAGAGGATTTTCTTCGAGCAGAACACCCACACCTATTTGAGGATCAGCTGAAATCTCGGGGACGAGATTTTTCCTAAGGGGGTAGGTGTTGTGACACTCCAAAAATTTACTTGGTTTTTGACAAAACCCTTTTATTTGATTTGAAGGAGGCCATTTAAAATCTTTCCAAAAGCCCCTCCTTCTCAAAAAATTTCTCCTATGACAAGTATTTTGTTTTTGTGTCTTCCTCAACCCTGGTGTTTGGTTTTAAAAAAAAACCTTCCTTCTGATTTTAACTCATCTCAATAAATTTTTTTGGAAATTAAATCTCTATCAAAAAGAGACCCTATGGGTTTTGGGGCTATTCTTTTGTTTTGCAACCACCCATTGTTTTACCAAGCCTCATGTCAAAATTTCTCCCAAAACCCCTCCCTCCACTTTGGGCCAAGCCAAATATTCTATACCAACAAGTTCAACCCATTTTTAAATTTTATTTCATTTATTTTATCCCCAAAAGTAATTTTGTCTTTTATTTTGGGCCTAGGTGATTTACAAAGGAAGTGTCTGATTTCTTTTGAGTTTTGATCTCAAACCAACTCCTCTGGCTAGTCCCTAGCACCCCCAACCTAGATCCATCAAGATCCACTCTTCCACAATTCAAAATTTTCAAGTTTCACTCACTGCAAGTTTGGACCAGATTTGGCAAATTTGGTGAAATTCATATTTTTCCTTCTCCAAAAATTCTGCCAAAATTCAGGCAGCCTCCAGGTGCATTGAGAGGCCACCCCACCAAAGATCAGCTCCAGAAAAATTTCCCACATACCAAAATCATTTCATCGAACACCTGGCAGGCACTGTTACTGTTCACTTTCAGAGTTCAGTGTTTCAGTTTGACAGTCAGTGTCGTTTTCTTCAGAGACATGGCGTCGATCTCACCAGTGCCCACTCTAGAGCCATGCGCACTGCTCCTTCCTCTTATCCAGAGCGCCACACAGTCCTTTGGACGGACACCACCGTCGGTGGTGACGTGTCCCGCCGACGCCGACAGCTTCTGCGGTGACAGAGCCAACCGAGGCGGCCAGCAGGGAGCAGCTCCGGCTTTGGCGCCGTCCCAAGACCGCCTAAGCCACCCGAGGCCTCCAGCGTGGCCGTCTGCTTGCTCACTGGCACAAGGGCTGCTGCTCGCCGGGTCTGAGCAGCGCAGAAGCGGCTCCCTGCCGCCGACGTGCTCCGTGCGTCGTTCCGTTCGGAACTTGGAGTAGCAGCCAAGTCAGGCCAAGTTTAGCGCCTAAACCAAACCAGTAAACCTCCACGGTGACGCCTAGCCCCCTAATCCACCTGACCAACCGCTGCACCGCCGTAATCGTCGCCGGAGATTTCCCGTTCACAGCCACCGCCTCGAATCAACTATAAAAGGAGCTCCCAAGCTCGCTCTCGACCCCGCACCACAACTCCACATCACCAGAGCCCCGCCAAGCCACCAGGAGGACCCCGAGGAGGTCTTCTTCCCCGACTCCGGCCGCCCCGACCCGCCTCGGGCTCCAACTTGATTCACGCAGGTGAGGCCACCTCCGACTCCCAAACCACGTCAGCAGCCCTCTGGTGCACCCAGTGTTCTAATCCGAGCCTCGATTCAACCTGGGTAGCCCTCCTCGACGAGATCCACCAACGCCCGAACCACCGCCCGCCGGAGTTGAGGCCGCCGTCGACGTGGTGCCCGCCGTTGACCAACTCCACCACCCACAAAGGAAGGACCCAAGGAGCCCAGAGGGTACCACCCACCTCCTAACTCGTCGTGGATCGCCGCGGCACCACCATGACCTTCAGCGCGGGTGAATCTGCTTTGAGTTTAAACCCGACAAGTGGGACCCCGTCAGCTTTTTCTCCTTTTCGAAACGTTTTCTGAAAACGCCTTCGGGCAGGATACGTTTCCCTTTGGAGTTGGCAGGTTTCTAATCGAACCGTTTTCTGTTTTTATAAGCTAGCCCCTGGGAACTTTCTGTTTCATTACAAACAAGTCCCTGGACTAAAACCTTAAAAACTTTTAAATAGAAAATGATTATTGATTTATTCTTTTTCTGTCACCTTTATTTTTATGTCTAGTTTTTTATCATATTTATTTGAAAAAAATATTTGGAACACTTTTTGTGCACACTCGGTATTTACGTTAGTACGTATTTTTCTTATACCGTAGATACCGGAAGAGGTGACGGGACCGCGAACTTCACTGAGCTAGACTCCGACTACTCCGAACCAGGCAAGCATGTTTGAACCTTTGATATGATGAGTGTTTTGCATATTTGCATTTAGTAGTCAGTGCATGGCGTGATTATATGCATAGCGGTAAGGGGTATATTACATGCAAAGCTATTGCAAGTGAGCTTCGAAACTCGATGTGTGATTCGATGTGAGTTTACATGATCATGTGGTGACATGATGGGTGGTAAGATGGTATTGTTGTAGCATGCCAGTCTTATGCCAAACAAGTTAACTCCAGTGTCGACGTGAATCAAGTCACGTTACCATCTGTTCCTTTCCTTGTGCTACCACATGTTTTCTTTATGGAATATGGTATAGTAAGTTGCAAACCTCTTTCCTGGTACACACCAAATACAGGGGCCGGGATGAGGGTTCCATGGCCCTGGATTAAAGCCCGTCATCCGGTCAGGGAGCATGGGTGTTTCCGGTTGGGACCGAGAGGGGGGCACCCCTTAGAGCGCGCGAGATAAATTTGATCCCATGCTATTCGAGGTTGTGACCTCCCCGTCTTAGAGTTTTTCTTGAACGTTGCCTAGGGTGATTCCTGGCAGCGGAATGTGGAATTAGGTGTGTACTGGTTAGATGTGTTTCTTCTAAAACACCATAAACGGAACTAGTCCCTTGCGACTACTGAAATCCGTTGGTTGTGGTTTAATAGTACAAACTCTGCAGAGTCAAACTCATCCAAGTAACCGTACCTATGGTCAAGGTCTGTGTTCAACTTGTCCTTGTCAGTCTCAGTGTCAGTCTCCTTGACAAATCTCCGGTAAATAGACATGAGCGGTAAACTCGACTATATGATTACTCCTGTGGATGGACTAACCCGTATATTTTTATTATGTGCTGAGTATTTTCCTTGGAATGGTCTATACTGCTTGAGTACGAGTCTGTAGTATGCCACCACACCCTTGTGTCATATCCGCCTTTATGTATATTATTGGCGTGCTTGTAATAAAATTGTTGAGCAACCTCAGCTCAACCCTGTAATATATTTAGTACTTCGGATTTACAGATCAAGAATTTGTCTACCAAGAAGGAGGACTCTCCTATCTTCGAAATAAAAGATCGGTTTCTCAATAAGTATTTTATTGAAAAACCGGCCGTGACAATCATAGTCAAATTCAACCATATAGCTATCATATAAAATTTTCTCTTCATGATCCACATGCATGCAAAGTTGACACTCTTCCAAAATAGTGGGATTATCATCAAATAAAGTCATGACCTCTCCAAACCCACTTTTATTAAAAGTTTCATAAGATTGAACACTCTCCAAATATGTGGGATTTTATTTAGCTAAAGTTGACACTCTTCCAAACCCACTTTTAATATTATCACAAGCATATTCATCATGAGGTTTAAATAAATTTTCAAGATCATAAGAATCATTAACACCCCAATCATGATCATTCCAATAAGTAGTGGACATAACAAAACAAGCACCCCAAGCTTGGGGTTTTGCATATCACTAACACAATTGACATTAATACAATTTATAATAATATCATTGCAATCATGCCTATCATGAATCACTTTATAAATTTCTTCGTTTAGCACTTCATCACAATTTTCAGATTCATAAATATCAAGAAAAACTTCATAAAGATAATCTAGTGAACTCAATTGACTATTGATTGGTTCATTATAATTGGATCTTTTGAAAAGATTAGCAAGTGGATGAGGATTCATATCAATAGATTTTTAGCAAGCGAAGATGCAAGCAAATAGAAGACTCATGGCCCACAAGCAAAGATAGCAAACAAGAGATCTGACGAGAAAAAGGCGAATGGAAAAGAGGGCGAATAAAATGGCAAATTTTTGTGAAGTCGGGGAGATGAAAATGAGAGGCAAATGGCAAATACTGTAAATTGCAAGGAGATGAGATTTGTGATTAGGAACCTGATAGATGTTGATGATGTCTCCTTGGCAACGGCGCGAGAGATCCTTTCTTGATGGCTCGTGTCCGCGTTAGTATTTCCCCGAAGAGGAAGGGATGATGCAGCACAGCTACGGTAGGTATTTCCCTCAGTGATGAAACCGAGGTTATCGAACCAGCAGGAGAACCAAGCAACACTATGTAAACGGTACCTGCACACAAAGAACAAATACTTGCAACCTGACGCGTAAGAGGGGTTGTCAATCCCTCAAGATAGATAGATTTGTAAGATTTTGGATAAGTAGATCTCGCAATAAAACAAAATAAAATAGAGAAAGAAAAACTACAGCAAGGTATTTTGGGGTTTTTAGAATAGTAGATCTGAAAACAAAAGCAAATAAAAATAGATCTCAAAGCAAATATGATAAAGAATAGACCTGGGGGCCGTAGGTTTCACTAGTGGCTTCTCTCAAGAAAAATAGCATACAACGAGTAAACAAATTACTGTTGGGCAATTGATAGAAATTCAAATAATTATGACGATATCTTGGCAATGATCATTTTATAGGCAACACGTCCAAGATTAGTAGACCGACTCCTGCCTGCATCTACTACTATTACTCAACACATCGACCGTTATCCATCATGCATCTAGTGTATTAAGTTCATGGAGAAACAGAGTAATGCAATAAGAACGATGACATGATGTAGACAAGATCTATTCATGTAGGAATATACCCCATCTTGTTATCCTTAATAGCAACCATCAATACATGTCTTGCTGCCCCTTCTGTCACTGGGAAAGAACACCGCACGATCGAACCCATCATAAAGCACCTCTTTCCATGGCAAGAAAAGTAGATCTAGTTGGCCTAACTAAACCAAAGATTCGAAGAAGAAATATGGGGCTATAAGTAATCATGCATATAAGAGATCAAAACTCAAATAACTTTCATGGATAAAATAGATTTGATCATAAACTCAAAGTTCATCGGATCCCAACGAACACACCGCAAAAAGAGTTACATCAATAGATCTCCAAGAGACCATTGTATTGAGAATCAAGAGAGAGAGAGAGAGAGAGGAAGCCATCTATCTACTGCCTACGGACCCGTAGGTCTACAATGAACTAGTTACGCATCATCAGAGAGGCACCAATGAGGTTGATGAACCTCTCCGTGATGGTGTATAGATTGGATCTCGTGGTTCTGGAACTTGCGGCGGCTGGAATTGTGTTTCGTCGACTCCCCTAGGGTTTTTGGATTTTTGGGGTATTTATAGAGCAAAGAGGCGGTGCGGGAGGCGGCCGAGGTGGGTTGTGCTCCCCTCAGAGCCCCCCTCAGGTACTTCTTTGGCCCAACAGGTGTCTTCTGGTCTAGAAAAAATCTTCAAAAAGTTTCGCTGCGTTTGGACTCTGTTTGGTATTGTTTTTCTGCGAAGTAAAAAACAAGCAAAAAACAGCAACTGGCACTGGGCACTATGTCAATAGGTTAGTCCCAAAAAATGATATAAAGTTGTTATAAAATGATTGCAAAATATCCAAGAATGATAATATAACAGCATGGAACAACAAAAAATTACAGATACGTTGGAGACGTATCAGGATCGAGCACCGTAAGATCGAACCCATCACAAAGCACCTCTCCCATTGCAAGATAAATCAATCTAGTTGGTCAAATCAAACGGATAGATCGGAGAGAAATAGAAAGCTATAACAATCATGCATAAAAGAATTCTGAGAAGACTCAAATAATATTCATGGATAATCTGATCATAAACCCACAATTCATCGGATCCCAACAAACACACCTAAAAAAGGATTACATCGAATAGATCTCCAAGAACATCGAGGAGAACATTGTATTGAAGATCAAAAAGAGAGAACAAGACATCTAACTACTAGCTATGGACCCGTAGGTTTGTGCTAAACTACTCACACATCATCGAAGAGGCAACAAGGTTGATGTAAAAGCTCTCCGTGATCGATTCCCCCGCCGACAGAGTACCGAAAACAGCCTCCAGATGGGATCTCGCGAGATCAGAAGCTTGCGGCGTCAAAAAAAGTGTTTTGGGTGGCTCTCTGTTGGTTTCCCGATTTTAGAGAATTTATAGAGTCAGAATTAGGTCAAACGAAGCAACGAGGGGCCCACGAGGCACTAGGGTGCGCCCTGGTGCCTCGTGGCCACCTCCTTCGCCTTCAGACTTCCTCCGAAGCTTCTAGTGTCTCTTATGTTCAGAAAAAAATGTTCAAAAGGTTTCGTGGCATTTGCACTTCGTTTGGTACCGATTTCCCGAAAAACCAAAAATAGGAAAAAAAAAATAGCAACTGGCACTTGGCACTAAGTTAATAGGTTAGTCCCAAAAAATGATATATAATTGCATATAAAACATCCAAGATTGATACTATAATAGCATGGAATAATAAAAAATTATAGATACGTTGGAGACGTATCTGTACCATGCGCTATCTTCTGCTCTGGTGCGAGTGGGTGCGCTCGTACCATGTGCCATCTTCTGCTCTAGTGCCTCTAATGAACTTTCACCCAAAAGGGCAGTTGCTCTAAATGACTTCATTTGTTGGGATCTTGATTGACTACAACAGGAAGAGAGCACGGGGAAGATGAGCGGTGGGAGGTGACTCCTGAGGTTAAGGATATGATAGTAGTAGATATTTTAGGAGAGTAAGAGCACTACTAATAGTTCTCCTTTTCCATAATAATATCTGGTTTATGGCGAGTTGGGCCAAAGAAAGTGCTCCAACAGTTCCCGTAAAAGGGGGGGGGGGGGAATTAGGGACACCAAATAATCAACACAACCCCCCTTCCATCTAGGGGGGATGATCCCCTAAACACTCATATAAACTACCATGTCAACGCGTCGCCATCAACAAATACCAGTTTTAGGGGAAGATCTTTTACGGTAACTGCAAAAGCAGCTCACGTGTCAACCTTAGATTATATTTATTTTTTGCGTGGCTTAGATTATATGAACACCTGGTAAAACCATATTTGTGAGTGTTTGCGTCTGTACTATGTAAAAAAAAATATTTATAGGGAGTTTTTTTTTATAGAAGGTGTTGATGAAGCTCAAGATAGTACCAATAACATGTGACGTCAATTAATTCTAATCGAAACGGCCACGCGACCGACTGATTTTTTCCATTGGATCAGCTGTTTGAATTTAAGGGTTTTCCCTAAACTAGTGGAGCTTCGAGGCATTATGGGTCTATCCCTATTTTCTTCTTTTAAATAAAATATTAAAAGAAAGATTAGTGCCAATTTTTCTTCGACATATAGTAAACCAGATGAACGAATTACAGTTGTACCCCTTTTTCTCTATACCAAGTGCCAATATAAAAAGTTCGGAAAATAAGTGGAAAATAACCCGCGGTTTACTTGACTGTACCTCACCTCACCTCCCCGATCCCTCTTTCTCCCCTCGGTAGAGCCAGGGCGCGACCGCGCGAAGGAAGCAACGAAAGCCCAAAGCTGGCGCATCCTTAGCACCCAAGGCAAGAAGAAAGAGGCGTTCCGGAGGCAGAGCCAAGAGGATCCATGGATCGGCCCCAGGTGATTATCCCCTAATCCCATTCCCCCACCCACCTCGTCGTCGTCTTCTTCGTCTCCGCACGGAAGTTCGGATCCGAGCTCTTCGCTTCACCTCTACCTCGAGTAGGAGGAAGGACTTGCCCAAGATCTAGCGTTTTCTTGGATTAGGGTTCTTGTATCCCGCGTCGGATCCAGTCAGGGGGTTTCTTGGAACTGTGCCTGAACCTCGATTGGTCTCAAGAGATACATACATACCTACTTGGTCGCATGAGATCTGGGCTAAATTAGATCAAGATTTGGTTTCGTCTAGTAGGATAATAATAGGAGGATGCAATTGAGCTGGTTTCTTGGGCTTAATTGGCCCACTGTTAAATCCTGTGGCTGGGAGTCTAATCGCTTCTGGCCAGTTTTAGATCTGTTGCAATGTGACTGACTGAATGAATGATGGCATGAACGTTGTTGCAGGTGGTCAGCGAGAACTATGCCAATCCTATAACATGCCTCTTCCATGTGCTCTTCAAGGTACCTACCTGATTCTTCCTCCATGGAACCTGCATGCGCTGCTTAGGATTTTTGCTTGCATTGGATGCTTATTCATTCTTGTGTGTCTCTGCAAAAGGCGTCGGCACTGGCGTTCTACATCCTCTTCTCGCTCTTCGTGAAGAGCTTCGTCATCATCTTTGTCATCACCGTGCTCCTCGCTGCGCTTGACTTCTGGGTGGTGAAGAATGTCAGTGGAAGGATATTGGTTGGGCTGCGGTGGTGGAATGAGATTGACGATGATGGCAACAGTGTGTGGAAGTTCGAGTGCCTCGACGGCGAGGTTCGTGCTTGTTCTGTATTTGGCGTCTCTTCTGCTGTTTGAATGGTGAATTGATGACCGAAGTGTTTCCTTGCAGTCTCTCGCTCGGATGAACAAAAAGGATTCGTGGCTGTTTTGGTGGACTCTTTACTTGAACGTAAGTGATATATTATCTTTCATAGAGGGTTTAATGGAGTGCATGCACGAGTCCAATAAATTTAGTGATTTGGCGTACTGATTGCGTACAAGCTAAGACTTCTATTGAGAACAAGCATATTTTGACATTGGATAATGTTTGCAGTTCATAATAACATAAACCAATCTGTTAGTCCTAGGCGCAGATAGAAGGACATCATAGTTTACTAACATTTTTCTATGTATCTGCATACTTGTTTCAGTATTGCTTCTGGTTTAGTTATCTATGTACATGTGCAAGTTATCAATATTTATAAGGTCTATGTTACACTGATTTTCATCGGACTAGAGCATCTGTTATAATGAGGAGAAACACAACATGTATTATCAGAGCACTAGAACAGTGGTTAAGATCCATTAGGGATAAGTTAACTTAGACATCCTCGATGATTCTTAAATACATACATGCTTCTTTGTACTTTCTACTTCTATATAAACTTCATTCTTTTCCAATTTATTCTTGAGCTGACTGTGGATCATACTATATATCGCATAAATAAGTAAGTTGTGCTCACAATGGGATTATATCTTCTCATACTAAATCAGCAATCCTTTTACTACTAGCATCTATTAAAGGTGGATCTTATGTGTTTGCGTATATATGCCTTTATGTTCTTTTCCCTAATGCTACTGCTGTACTGTAATGCACACGTCTAAGTTCGGCTGTTGTATTTCTCTAGAAAAAAATTCAACGAATGCAGTTTATGCATTACTCTCTTGATAAAATGGAAGCTTGTCTTAAGATGTAGATAACTGAGCCTGCGTGCCAACACTCGACAGCAATCCATGAAAGTGTTCCCTTGTCCCTTTAATACATGTTACTGTCTTACTAATTAATGTACTCCCTCCGTCCGGAAATACTTGTCGAAGAAATGGATAAAAAATAGATGTATCTAAAACTTAAATACGTCTAGATACATCCATCCCTACGACAAGTATTTCCGGACGGAGGGAGTAGTAACTACTCCATATTAGACTTCCGTAGCTTTGTTTGAACTATAGAGTATATATAAAACCCCTCTATGTTTCAGGCTGCTGCATGGATCATTCTTGGGATATTTTCACTCATTAGACTTGAAGCTGATTACCTTCTTGTTGTTGGAGTTTGCTTGACTCTAAGCCTTGCAAACATCGTGGGGTTCACCAAATGCAACAAAGGTATGACATACTTTCATTCTTGTCAACATGTCTCATATGGGGGGAGGTTATTTCGTACTGTATTATGCATTGCCCTCACAAACTGCTTATTGTTCTGATAAGCAAGTAAGCAACATTGTCTATTCGAAGTAAGATTCACTGATGAAATATTGAAATGTCGTAATTCCAATTCTGCATAACTTCATTACATTTGATATTATTTGCTGGCCTTTCTCTTTTTTTGAACATTGAGCTAGTTAGTCAGTTCAGCTTCTTGGGTTTACAGTCAGATAGTTACTTTTGCATACGTGCAGCAACAGGATGCCATGGGTTACTATTTATTGTTCTTTCAACCTTCATTTAGCCTGTGGCATTCCACTTTGCTTTTGTTTACTTTACGAGCTCTGCTTTTGTGATATTATCCATTTATCTTTTTATAAACAAAAGTTATGTGTTCTTTGTTGAAGCTTGTTGTGATATACCTATCAAATCTGACACACTTCATCGTGGGCATTTATATTACAGATGCCAAGAAGAACATCCGAGCTTTTGCTGAAAATGCTGCTCAAAACGCCATCACATCCCGCATCACATCATCCCTGCAGTCAGCATTCGGTATCTGAAGTCCAGATTACAGAGGCCCAAAATTACATACAACTGTGTACCATCTGTCAAAGAAGATCAGCTTGTGATATCCCGTTTTCATGTGATTTTGGCTTATATACCAAGTAGGTCGATTTTGATTGGAGTGACACTATCATGGAATACAGCGTACTAATTAGCCCTAGGTAAATTTACACTTTCTCCTGTACTAAAGAGCATACTTTCTTCTTCTCTTGTACCCTGGTGTGGCCTAGAGGTCCGAAGCATGTCTTCCAATACAGAAGGCCTTTTTTGTTTGTGAAAAGGACATGGTTCTGATATGATTCCTCACATGCTGGACCTGCCTGAGTTCTTGCATGTGCCCTTAAGGACTAGTGCCCTGGAGGCGTAGTTGTCGTCCTTGAACCTTGAATCAATTTCACACCAAATTTCCCCATCTTGTACACATGGTGAAAAACCCTAACCTTGTCGCCTCGATGAGAGCTTTGTCTAATACATTCCGACCTACGGATTGGATCGCAGCTTTAAAGACCGACTCGAAGATGAAGCGTTGCCACCTGCCTAGCGTAGCACATGTGATGACTATAACCCTAACCTATGTACTAAGCCATAGCTGAGGCACAATGATTACCCTCCTTGCCATCAACTGTTGAAGCGGCAGGCCGGCAGAGAGAAGGTGAATTCGCGGGCTCACCGGCAAAGATCGAGGGAAGGAAGACTTTACCCTAGCCGCCTTTGCGAGAGGGGAAAAGAAGAATTTGTTAATACACTTTGTTAATGCCATGCAATGTTTTTCTCCTTGATTGTATGGCCAATCCAGAACAACAGTGGTGTACACGATTGAATGTGACAACAAACAATACGCAAAAAAAGTGATAACTTAAGCACAAAAAAAAGTGATAACAAACAGTAAAACACCAAGGAAAAAACCATGAGTGATAGTGTATCGAAGATTCAAAGGACCTCTTCAATTCACAGAATTCTAAAATATTGTAAGAGTGGTATAAAGTACATGTTAGGTTTTTTGTGATGAAACCAGCCCATCAGGGCTTGCATTTTCTTGGATTAATTTTAGGCTATGCGGCGATGTTCTTTTAGTGGGAGATGACGTCTCTATCAACTACAAGACGCCTGTGATGACTTTGTCAATCTTAAGATGGTGTGCCGGCTCAGTATCTCGAAGGTGCTCATAGCGCGGTTGTATTGTGTTAAAAAATAGTATAAATACAAAATTGCACTGCTATGGCCTTGTTTGTTTCAACTTTGATCTGATTCGAATCACCTAGGGATTCACTTTAGTGGCAAAGCTGATTCACAGTTATACATGATCACAAGATCATGTTTGTTTCAGCTTTGATTGAATTCGAATCACCTGTAGATTCGCTTTAGTGGTAAAGCTGATTCGCGGAATCAGCTTGGCGACCGAAGTACACTTTGAGGTGTTCCAACAAATTGCACTAAAAATGACCCAAATCCAGATTCAGCTTCACTGGCAAAGCTAATTTGAAATAGCTGTTTGTTTCAGATTCTAGATTCAGTTTCACTGGCAAAGCTGGCTTCACTGGTAAAGCTGATTCAAAACAATTGTTTGTTTCAGATTTCAGATTCAGCTTCACTTACAAAGCTGAATCTGGTTCCTGAAGCTCAAACAAACAAGGCCTATGTCTTCTTGAGCCCTATGAGATTGAGCTTGCACCAAAGTGTGTCTGATTACACCAGGAAAATATACGAATCTCGGAGTCGAGATCATCCTATGAAAGTTTGAAAGCAATACTCACAAAAAATTTCATATGGGTTGCTATTTTACAAATCAAGCAATCCAGAACGAAATTTTTGTGCTAGAAATACAATATTTCATATAAAAAAGTGCCTATGCTTGGAAAGTTCTTGTATTACCTTCTTTTACAGATCAAATAAATCTATGATTCACCATTTTTTTATGAGCTCTGTGAAATCGCAGCCGCCACATACATTGTCTATACACATACACCAACAAAGCAAAATCATTATACTCCAAAAGTGCAAAAAAAAAAAAAAATCAACAACTTTTTACTTGTAGCCGAGGGGGCTATTGCCTATTGTGTACAAGGAGCCAACAATCAGCTGCAACTTTTACAACATTCACATCATCCATCGTGGTCATCGTATGGATTGATCTTCACCATTATCCACTCATCCATGATCCATCCGAAGTTTTTTTTTTCCTTTTTTGTCAAGTAACCTTCTTTTTAAGGTAAGATCCGGCCAAAGTAAGTTCGTGCTTCAATCACTGATCAATGAGCATCAAGACACCGATGATGCTTTCTTGGAGCCACCATTGATCAAGCTCGCCAGCTTTACTCTGGGCTTGGAGTACTCACCGCTCATGGCATGCTTGGCAGCGAGGCCGCTGCCGAAATCGGTGAAATGCACGCCGTCCCAGCTCAGCACCTTCTCCTCCGGCCCGCAGAGATCGCCGCAGCCGAACTTCCCCGGCATGAAGTTGTAAGGCGGGCCGCCGTTTCCGCAGCACACCATCAATGGCCACTCGATCCCTGAAGAGAAGAACGAGAAGACGATGAGAAGAATTCCCAGAGACTCAACTTCTTACCATTGGCATTTTTTGATTGAATTGTTCATACCGTATTTGGTGTGGTTGGCGACGAAGCCGTACTTGATGGCGAACATGTCGGTGTAGACGACGGTGGCGTCCTTGAGGCGCAGCCGCACCTCGTCGCAGAGGTCGCTGAGCTTCTTGTTGAAGGCCTGCGCCGCCCGGTTGTGGCTGGCGAGGCAGCCGTGCGCGTCGTGCTCGCCCCCCTTCTCCTGCACCACCAACGCCGGCAGGCAGCCGAGGGCGCCCGTGCCATGGATCCAGAACTTCCTCGCGCCATTGTCATACAGGATCTGGAAAACCACAGTCGCCAAGTCAGCGTAACAACTTGCTTGTAAGAACATCTTCAGACGGCGTATCGTAATTTACCCGGATCGCGTCGCCGATCTCGCTGACTATCTGTCTCAACTTCTTGTCCCACTGATCGGACGGCGTGTGCATCACGCCGGCGACGTCGTTGTGGCCGATGTCCATCATGTAGAGCGCGTTCTCGAAGCCCTCCTTGTTCACCGGGCCCTTCAGTCCTGCAAGAACGCAACGACGTTGGTCATCTTCAGAGACATGCCTTCATTCCCTTGCAACTGTGAAATGTGATGGCAACAGCGACGATGGCGAACCTAGCTCGATGAGCTCCAGGGATCTGCGCTTGAAGTAGACGAACTGGTCGACCTGGACGTTGAGGGAGTAGGGGGAGACGCCGTGGGACACCGTGGAGCCGGCCATGGCGAAGTTGACGCCGTTGCTGTAGTCGGAGCCCACTGCCTTCAGGTATGGGTTCAGCTCATGCGTCTTCAGACTCGCGCCTGGAAAGATGATAGTACCAAGGATTGAGTACAAGTCCATCACTCACTTCATTTCCAATTTTCGAATACAAGTAGTTAGTACTCCCTCAGATTCAGGGAGTAAACACATATGTGTTTTAACGTTCCATCACTGGATTCACTCGGTTCTGAAAGAGAACCTGAAGCTCAAGCCCCACTTTGTTCTTATGATGAAAGTAAGTTCCAGACCTACTTTTACCGAATTTTCGAAAGTGCCGGAAAAAAAGCCTTATCACAAGGAAAATATCTTGGACAGCTCGTTAATCAAACCATGTCCCTACGCACAACCGAATGTATCTGTCACAACCATATGCTACAGTAATTTAGGCCTTATCACAAGGGAACAGTAGGCATTCACAAGTGCCCCCCACCATGTGCATCTCATCCATCTAATCCAGGCTATGTGACATCTCCTATGATTGTACCTGATATCCTCAATTGGATGTTGAAGCTTTCATGACAAACATACTGAAAGTACATATGCTTTCTATTCTGATTTAATGTCACCCTTATATTCTGAAAGTATCATTACTGGAATAAATGGCATTGTGATTTATTTGCCAACAACCTGGGAGGGCATGCACAGATCACAAATCATGCATCTCACCCCAGGGAGCGATAGCATCATGGATGGGACTGCTGTCCATGTGCACACAGTGTGAGAGCCATGAACCATCACATGGTGACACATTCTTGAGAGGATCATAGCATGCAAATTGCCCGTAATAGTAAATATTATAAAATAATTAAGGCCGCTAAATTGGAACTTATAAGTGGGCGGAAATGATTCTTAAACTTCCCACCCCATTTCCACTACAGGTGGATAAAGTTTGACCGAGCAAACATAATGCAAGATGAATTATGCGTGATTGAACGATTCCTTGCACGCTGGCATCGTCATGGCATATAGAGTAGCCATTAAAGAAGACAAAATGGGACAAGAAAACCATGTGGGATGTGGCTGGTGGGTTCAAACCCTAACTGCAATGTCATGTTCCGATCACGGCGTTAATCGCAATGTCACAGTGTCGACCCAGCAACAAACACAACAGACAACACATGGGTGTATGGGTGTGTAAAAGTGAACCCACAGAAGTAACCATCAGCTGCATGGCTGTGATTGGAGCGGTCGTTTCAAACTTATTACTATATCATCTGCACGCTTTGGTTAAGATCTAGCCCAATCCCCTTTCAGAATGTACAATATTCTAGTACTAAGTAAGATAAAGGCGTGTTTCCCCTAAAAAAAAGATAAAGGCGTGCTTGGCCCGTGCCTAATTCAGGCGCTAAACGCGGCGCCCAATTCGTTTTACCGAGGTAGCTTTACACCTTTTGTGCCGAACAAAGCTGGCCTACGTTGCATAGCTTCAGCCTTTGTTCTTCACCTGTCTGGCCTGCCAACCTCTTTGTCTCCACAGAGATAAACAACTATAACTAAGCACAAAGAACAGGTCTTGTCAAAAACTTGGATCATGCAAGGAGATTGCCCTTTCTTAACCCAGCAGTTGGCATCTACAGGCCAGCCACACCCAACCACGACTAGCAGGTCAAAATTACAAAACGATAGGTTTCTTTCTTTCTCTCTCTCTCGACTGGCAATGACAAGGACAAAAAGGAGAGGGAAATCAGCCATTGTTAGGTAAGCAGTGGCACATGCTCGCGACTAGTGCTTCAACCACCGTTTTGACAGCACCCGATCGACATTTTTTAGTCCCTCTTCCACGTTGAAGGCGACATGACCAGCTTGTTGACCCTGATTACTCGAGACCACCCCATCCATCCATCCACCTACCAACCGGGCCGGCTACTTACAGAGTTTTGGTTGCTCGGTGCACCGTGGATCGGCGGTAATTTCACGGGATTCCGGCGAGGCGAGGATCGGAGGAAATTCACTTGACACGATCATGTGCAATTTAGCCATGCTACTTTGCAGCTATGCTACAGGAGTACTCTAGTTTATAATTTCCAATTGATGACAAGCAGCTAGTAATTATCTGGAATTTGGAATTCGCAATTGGGGACTCGGTTTGTTGACGAATGGCGAGATGTGGTAATTATGGACCGGCCGGAGGGATGGGTGGAGGTGGTTGAGCAACTCACAGATGAAGTCGATGATGACGCGGCCGTCGGAGAGGCGGCCGGTGGGGCGGCGGAAGTAGGTACGTCCCTCCGGCGGCATGATGTGGATGCCCCCGGCCGCCGCCACGCCGCCCGTGTCGGAGTTGGAGTCGCCGAAGTTGAACAGAACCACCGGCGGCTCCGCCTTCTTCTTCGGCTTCTCCAGCTCCGGCTTGGCCGCGGCCACCGCCGCCACGGTCTCCCCGCCTCCTACCACCCGCGCCGCTCCGTCACCGCTGCTGGAATTCGTGGCCACGGCCACGACGGTGCCGAGGTTCTGGCGGACGGCGCCCATGGCGGACGGCGACAGGAAGGTGAGCGAGAGCACGATGACCGCCACGCCCACCGCCGCGAACACGCAGTAGTACTGCAGGCGCAGGCTGACCACCTTCGCGCCGGCGTTGGGCCCGCCCGCTGCCATGGCCATCGATGGTCCCTTGCGGCTCCTTCTCGGCTTCCCGCTCCCTTGCCCCGGTCTCTCTCACGACGCGAGCGGTGGAAAGTTTCCACTGGAAAGTGTCTACGCGCGTACGCATATATATGGCGGGATACTCATCCTTTTTTTCACAGTGCATCTTCTGAAATTGTTTCTTTTTCCATCATTTTGTTAAGCCGTTAAGCTTAGACAACTCAAAATGGAGCCACCAATTGCATATCATTTTAGAGTGTTTGGTTAAATATCTTTGTAAAATTCGAAGAAACACCCGCTAAAACTGTTAAAATTTCAGCAGGTGATTGCCGATTTGGCCTCGCGTAGATGGCGACGACGTACGTAATTATTGGAGGAGAGGTGGGGAGAAGGTGTTGACGAAGCTGCCGAGTGACGGCCGCATGGACGTTTTCAAACTCGCAAATGGGGGTGGGGTCTGCCTGGCATAAACAATCTTCTTCGCGATGGCGATGGTGACTGCAAATGTACTACACCTGGGTTTACGGTTGAGATCTGTTCCAAAAAAAGAGAAACCAGTGCTTTTTAGTCCTTGAACAGCACCTGGGTTTGGTCCCCCATGTTACACCGTAGTTATTTTTTTTCTAATGGAAGGGGGGAACTGCATAATCGATTAATTAATTCATAAGAATAATGAGATCCCTCATACTCCTGCAGAACATCTTCAGTGGGTTTGTGGTACACCCACCAACTTGCAGCAGCGTACTGTGTGGCATCATACTACATGACAAGGACAATCCGTTTGCAGTGATAGATTAGTAGTAGATCACTACATGGAAATGGAATGATGGAACCAGCTGATTGAACTTTGTGTCCGCTTTGACTTCTCTGACCAATGCGAAACCAAGCCAGAGGGGTTCCTCCTTGCCTGGAAAGTGGGCAGAAAAAGGGAAAATAAGCAGCCATGAGCCATGGCCGGGGCTCCGAGCTCCATGTAGTAGGCCTGAAACTTTGGACGCATCTGATCTCCCTGTATTTCTAATCTGTAGTCCGTACAAAACAGTTGAAATTCAGGAATGGTGACTGTATGTCTCCATGATATGCTCCAGGAATGGTGCCACCCCTCTAGACAAGCTATCATATATTTTTAGTGATTAGTTGTATCCACGGTAAAAAAGATTTATGTGCATCATTTGGTTTTCCTCCTCGATCACAACGATGAGAGTTCTTCACCTTTAGATCTTCATTCACAATAATAACATTTTTAGCTTAGTTTTTGTGCCACAAAATGACAAGATATTGTTGATTTTTGCAAGTTAGAAATCGAAAAAAGCATGTTAAATACCCATCTCTATTTAATATTTATTGATCAAAATTCAGAATTTTGTAGACAAGTTCATATATGGCAATGAGCCACAGACAACCTGCATATGCATTAACTTAACCCCTAGGATATACGCACACTTCAATTATACATCAAGGAAAAGAAAAAGAAAAGAAAATAAGATCCCATTTTTCGCGGTGGCTGCGAGTCTGTGACTAAGGACTTCCGATTGACTCGCATTGGGGGTTAGTTCTTGTTAGTGGTACCTTCACCTTCATCATTCCTATACCAAAGCATTGGGTTCACTGGATTGATGCATCATTACGAGGCCTTGGACTTGGCAGGCTTGACCAAGCTGGTGAGCTTCATCCTAGGAACGGAGTATTCGCCGCTGATCGCCATGGAGGCCACGATGCTGTTTGCGGCGTCGGTGAAGTGGACCCCGTCCCAGCTGATGAACTTGTCGCCAAGCTTGCACAGGTCCTTGCTGTCGCCCATGCAGCTCCTCTTGGGGTCGTAGTTGTAAGGGGGCCCTCCGTGGCCGCAGCATGTCATCAACGGCTTCTCAATCCCTAATAATCGACAAGGACCAAACAAGTTTATATTCACGAACAACGATTACTGAATGATGATCCCGTTGAAGCTTGTTGGCAAAGAGGAACTGGCATCGTGACTTACCGTGTTTGGTGTGGTTGGCAACGAGATCATACTTGATCGCGAACATGTCCACGAAGATGATGGACGATTTCTTCAGCAGCAACCGCAGGTCGTCGCAGGCCTCGCTCAGCAACGTGTTGAACCTCTTGGCGGCGTTGTTGAACTTCGCGATGCACCCGTGCTCGTCGAGGTCGCCGTCGCTGGCCCTCGGCATCGCGAGCTTCGCCGGCAGGCATCCCAGCGCGCCTGTCCCGTGTATCCAGAACTTCCTCGCCCCGTTCTTATGCAGAATCTGCAGTTTCACAAGGGTCGAACACTTAACGGTCGTTTCACGGAGTGACCACTGTTTCAGAATTTACGGAAATCCGTCTCTGAACCATATGTATGTACCTCGATGGCTTTCCTGATTTCAGCAACAAAGTGGGGAAGCTTTGCGAGCACTTCGTCGTAGGGCAGGTAGAGGATGGAAGTGATGTCGTTCTGCCCGATGTCCATGGTGTACAGAGCCCTTTCGAAATCTAGCATGTTGAGTGGGGCGGGCTCATCTGAATGACATTCACCAGGAAATAACCAAACAGGTTTGTCAGATGACATTGTTTCAAAAAACAAAAACGGAAACCTTGGTCAGATCGAGAGGGAGCAAACCTCTTGTGATGGAGTCGTTGCACCTGTCCCTGTAGAAGATGAACTGATCGATCTGCACGTCCAGTGAGAACGGCGTGTCCCCTGGCGTCGCGGTCGCCCCGGCGATGGCGAAGTTAACGCCGTTGCTGTAGTCGGAACCCAGCGGCTTCATGTAGGGGCTCAGGTGGTGCGTGTTCAAGGTCTCACCTGAAGAAGAGAGAATGGCAGAGCAAACCGTTAAACTGCCAGCCAAGTCAAAGCATCGAAAACTGAAAATTTCGGATTTATTTCTGCAAATGTTCGGCATCCCAATGGAAAAAAGTACCAGTAAAAACACACATATGGGGCAGGACATGTGTTGTTTATCCAAAACTCCTTACTCGTGCTCTATAAAAAAGATTCTTCATCCATATACAACAATGCAGGTGAGCTGTTGAGCTCAAAGACGAGAGGCATTTGATGAGTCCACGCGATAGTGTTGACTTGCATAGTACAAGAGTAGTAAACTGCAAGGCATTTTTGCCGTGAGTGGTACTCTTATGTTTAATCCTTCTTAATTCTCTCGTGCTTTTGGCATTTTACAGGTGCAATGTTTTTTTCTCATAGTTTTTTTTTTTTTTGCTTTTTGGCAAGAATAAGTTGCACTTGAACGGTCGCTGCAGGTAGCAAGTGGAGCAGAAGAATAAACGCTAACATGTGCAGAAAAAGTGTGATGGGGTTCCCATGGCTAGCTTGTGTTCTTGCCACCGGAGAACATGAAACTGCCATAAATAGCCCCACCACACCAGTTGACAGAGAAGCTACTTCTGTCGACATTGAAGCAGATCCCTCGTCTTGCTCTTCCACACTTACACCAGTAGGAGATCTGCCTTGTGCCCTTGTCCAGGAATGGAACCAACCATTTCACTCCATGAAGCTCAAACCCACCTCTTCCTTGCCCCCCTTCGTGGCATCATCTGCCGAATGGCTCTTGCATCTTCCCATCGACCATTGACTGCATACAAGCTCAACGAGCCGCTTCCTGACACATTCGCCAACAGTAGTACTCCATTGGCATATCCAACAACACGGTCTCAGCCTCCTCAACAAAACCTGCACGACCGATCGGCTAGGCACCCATAGTGCTCTCTGTGTAACTCGACCCCGTGGTGCCGCATCGACTAGGAGATTTCCCTCCCTTGGTCCACACGACCTGTGTGGGTGCACGCGCACAAAGCAGCAACGGGCGTTGGCTGATTTGGCAGAAAACCGTTTCCGAGCATCCTTGGAACAACTCGAGTGCACGGTCACCATGGCTGTACATCGCAAGCCCTCCGATCATCGAGTTCCACAGCACAAACGTCACGGCAGCGAACAGATTCAAAAGCACGCCACGCCTCGTCCATAGCACCCACACTTGTCTCCCTCGCAACAAGAAAAAAAAGAAAAAGCACCCACACTTGTCTTGCAGTACCAACGCGGTACTCATTTTATCCTCTTCTTTTGTCAATGGAAGACACGCACGCTTTGCGTGTTCGCGAAAAAGAAAAACTAGCTAGTTGGAAATTAGAAGAGGGGAACCGTCTGGATCGATCCGAAACCTCTGGCCTCTCATCCATCTGGTGGGTGCGCGAGGATGGCGCGACATCAATGCGGGAGGCCTGACTGGAAGACTCGAGCGCTTGTTCGTGCAACTAACAACCACAACGACAAACGTATCACAGTACTGCTAGGAAATTGTTGCGTCGGTGCGGATCTCTTGTTGTGCGGCCTTGTGGGGATCGCTCGCTCCGACGGGTAGGATATGATCATATCATATGGGGACCGGCCGGCCGGGACATTGATTCTCTCTCGAAAACTCGAACGGAAGAAGGCGCAACTCAACTCGACTTCCCTTCCTGGTGCGGGAGTGGGCCCTAGCATCCACTCAAAGGGAGAGATGTCGGTCTCTCTGAGCACCACGGGATCAAAGCGCGTAGGAGTAGAAAATTACTACGTACGAAATTGCCATGTGCAGGGAACGACCAAAAAGGTGGCTAAAAGATGGGCAGAGAGGTAGCCGCCGGTGGTTCGACTGATCGAGCCATGTGATGCTAGCTCTAGCGCAGCATGTGATTTTTTTGGTGTTTTTTTTATATAAGAAAAGAGGAGTCAGGACTCAGGAGTGGGTGAAGAGTTGCTGCAGCTAGCTACGTGACGTCGCTCCTCCCTTCCTCGCTAGGCATTCCCAGCCAAGTCGCTACGTGCCACCTAGCCCTCGCTCCACCACACCCACCTCGTCGTCCAGGTCCTAGCTACGTCATGTCATCCACGAAGAGAAATTCGACCGAAACTACTGGGCGGACGACAGTGCCCGGCCGAACTATGCACGATGGCTGATTGAACGGCTTGATACAGTACATCTTGTGTAAATGGACGTCTTGATGGGTAGCATCGTGTGTAAATCGTCCATACTTGTCGTGTGTATAGCAGCGTTCAAATTCGACTCACCCTCCTCCTCGTCGTCGTCGTCACATTACACTCCCCTGAAAACGTGTAGTACTACTGCATACTGTGGTCACCCACTCACTCCTGAGCCCAGGAGGTGTCAAGTGCGGCATGATGATGCTTAGGGCCTACGATAATTAAGCTCAGGTGCGCGTGTGTGCGTGACGAGACGTCGGAGACGAACCCGGCCGGGCAGGTAGAGGAGCTGTCGGCGTCGCGCGATCGGATCCAGCGGCCAGCGCGGCGCCTTCACCAACCACTGGCTGGGCCTGGATGGATATGCATGCCACCCTTCTGCTTAACTGATCTACTCCTACAATCTAGTATATTTCTTTTATTTTCCTTTCTTTCAACGAAAGCTAAACCTAGTAGTTGAATAAGTTGATGTAGATTAGTGCGGGGTTGTTGGGTTGGCGTTTGACAACGCAACGGCCACACGAGGATGCTTCAAAACCTGGCATGAGATTCCGTGTTCCCACACAAGCGGCTCGCTTTTCTTTCTTTCTTTCCGGCCACGGCCAGAGAGGTCGGTCAGTGCGCATCATGAGAGAGCGAACGGACGGACAGACAGACAGACGTACTATGGACTTTGGCGTCAGCTGCCATCTCACGTTGGTTGGCCATCAATTCGGGTGTGGATCTACCTCCCCGCGATGGCCATGGCCCATGAGCCTGGTTTCTTCTCATGGAAACGGGACAAGAGCGGCGGAGAGACGCGTCTCTCGCCCAAGTTTTGGCGTCAAGCCGAACGCGTCAAAAACCAACGGAATCCGCCAGACCACGTTGATTCGGTGGCGTGGAAGAAATGCGATGGCATGCTAGCTGGGCAGATGTAGATGGATGGAGGTCACGATTTGGCCGCCAAAATTTTCACACGGTGTGGTGGGGAAGGCGAAAACCACGGAATATATGTGCTGTATATACGCATTGGATTTTTGGATTGCTTTCAAACGCGCTCTCTCGCTCCCCCACAATCGATTCCCAATGCAGCTACTCCCACAAGAGCTAAATCACGCAGTCCGACAAGACATTCCACGGAGTGGCACTTGATTAGTCTAACTAATTTCTTACTTTACTCTAATAAATACAGTAATTAATTAGTGCCGGAAGGACGGGGGAGGGGAACGCGGGGGGAAGAGGCACTCACAGATGAAGTCGAGGACGACGCGGCCGTCGGAGAGCCGCCCGGTTGGGTGGTGGAAGTACGCGCGCCCCTCCGGCGCCGCGATGCGGATCCCCATTATCGCCGCCACCCCGCCCGTGTCCGAGTTGGAGTCGCCGAAGTTGAACACCACCACCTCCTTGGGCTTCGTCACCACCTTCGCCGCCGCCTTCGCGGGCGCCGGCGCCGTCCCCTTGATCTTCCGGTGCTCGGCCGCGGCGGGCGCCGCGGCGGTGGCGAGGGCGGAGGTGGTGGAGAGGGCCGCGCCGCTGCCGGCGGCCGGCATGTAGCGGAGCGTGGCGAACAGGACGGCCCCGGCCACCGCGCCCAGCACGCAGTAGTACTGCAGCCGCAGCAGGCTCATGTTCTTCATCAGCCCGCCGCCGGCGCCGCCTCCATTGCCTCCCCCGTTCGGCCCGCTCGCCATGGCTGGCCTTGTCTACCTAGCCACTGCCGCTGGCTGTCGGTCTTCTCCCTCCGTGCTCTCTGATGTGCGACTCTTGTCTGTCTCTCAGTCTGTGTCTCTGTGTGTTGTTTATATACAGTGTTATTTAGCGAGCTCCCAAATGCACACAACACAATGCTTCAAACGAAGAGAAAGCTCGAAATAAAGAAACCACAATGAACAAAACATGTGGAGGGGTTTGGTGCGTGCCCCTGTTTACCTTTTTTTTTTTCGTGACTTTCATTTTTAGACCAACTAGCCAAAGTCTAAGCTAAAAAAACAGCAAAAATATCTGCCTATGCGCAGCTATGTTTTTTGAGGCCTGCTTCGGTACATACACACCCCCTCCGAAAAAGTAAAAAAAAGAAGGCAGTATGGTCCTCTTTTCTTTTAGCTGAACATTTTTTTACATAAATGATAAGTACCACTGTGATGTTTAAAAAAATTTGAACTTGTCATCGAAAAGAAAGAATGACATGTTTGACAACTAAAGTTGTTATTCTTGCGTCACTAAACTTGTCATAAAAATCGTTCAGAGTTGCAATGTGTATTTTTTGAGTTAAAACGAAACTTTATTCATTAGAAATAATCAATACATCGTTTGTGAGGATCATTACAATTTCATTTAGAGGCTCCTCAAACCAATCCGAAGTTGAAGAAAATCTGGCTAATCTAGCAAGTTCATGTGCTACTTTATTTGCCTCTTTATTACAGTGTTCGAATTTAGTCATGATAAAATCAAATGCATAGTAAAAGCAGTCATCGAAAATTGCCGTCGCCGCACCCGTTGATTGTCCTCCATCCTGCATGGTCTTAATTACATCCAGATTATCTGAGTTGATAATTAATCGGTTGCACCCTGCCCTTTGCGCTAATGTTGGTCCAAATTTGAGAGCTAATGCTTCTGCCATCAGAATATCCGCGCAATGGTCGATCTTTCCATTTCCTCCTGCAATGAACCTACCTTTGTCGTCTCGCAAGACGGCCCCCATCGTACCCTTCAGCATGTCATGGTCAAAGAAGGCGTCAACATTGAGTTTCACGAAACCCCTAGGAGGACAAAGCCACCCCCCCCCCCTTTTATGGACGCCTTTGAAGATGATGCATTTACAAAATTGTATGTAAGGGTTGTGATCCCCATTGATATTTGAGTTGCATTCTGAGTTACTTCCCTGTGCACTAATTTCCGTCTCTCCCACCATAGATACCAAGCTGAAATAGCCATCATTTCTCGTACATTTTGGTACCCCATAATACGCAAATCTTGCTCTAGAAGAAGTAAAAGGTATTCCAATATCGCCTCTCCAGCACGATCAACTTCACAAGCTCTATCAATAATGTCCTCCATCCCCAGTCTCTTCCAGACCTCCTTTGCTTTAGTACATAGAAAAAGCATGTGTTTCGTGTCTTCTACACCCTGAGAGCAAGTAGGACACAAGGGCGAAACCTTTATGTGTCTATTAGCGAGTGTTGCTCGGCATGGGAGAGTGCCATGTAACGTACGCCAAATAAATTTTTTGACTTTTGCCGGACATGATAACTTCCATATCTGACACCACATACGGTTAGGTGTGTGTCGGTGTCAAAACCGGCGGATCTCGGGTAGGGGGTCCCGAACTATGCGTCTAGGCGGATGGTAACAGGAGACAAGGGACACGATGTTTTTACCCAGGTTCGGGCCCTCTCGATGGAGGTAATACCCTACTCCTGCTTGATTAATATTGATGATATGGGTAGTACAAGAGTAGATCTACCACGAGATCAAGGAGGCTAAACCCTAGAAGCTAGCCTATGGTATGATTGTTGTTCGTCCTACGGACTAAAACCCTCCGGTTTATATAGACACCGGATAGGGTTAGGGTTACACAAAGTCGGTTACAATGGTAGGAGATCTACATATCCGTATCGCCAAGCTTGCCTTCCACGCCAAGGAAAGTCCCATCCGGACACGGGACGAAGTCTTCAATCTTGTATCTTCATAATCTAGGAGTCCGGCCAAAGATGATAGTTCGGCTATCCGGACACCCCCTAGTCCAGGACTCCCTCAGTAGCCCCTGAACCAGGCTTCAATGACGACGAGTCCGGCCCGCATATTGTCTTCGGCATTGCAAGGCGGGTTCCTCCTCCGAATACTTCATGGAAGGTTTTGAACACAAGGATAGTGTCCGGCTCTGCAAAACAAGTTCCACATACCACCGTAGAGAGAATAACTTTTGCACAGATCTGCTGACGTATTCCGCGGCGTGACATCACACCACGGCCAGGCCTTTATACGGATCGTTTTTTTCTGTTCCACCTTAGCGCGTTTAGCGAGGCGGTTTCCTTGGCACGTCTTATCAAAGCGGAGATCGTGCCCCCTTATTTCGGGATTCCCATCAATACGGACGTGGGTAACCCATCCGCGCCATTGATTACGACGCTTGGGAGATAAGCGAGTTTTACCGGTGGTGGGGACGATAGCTTCGTCCGTCCATATAAGGGATAAGGATCCACCTTTTCACCCACGCCTTCTTCCTCCTTTGCTCATTCATTTCCAAGACTCGAGCTCCAGCGCCCAAGTCCGCACATCCCACCTCAACCTTCTCCAACTATGTCCGGAGCGGGAGGCGGTGGATGGCCTCCTCCGTCACGGAGGGCACATCACAAAGCTGCGGAGGCCGGATACTTGTCCGGCGATATCGCGTGTCGGCTACCCGACGAGGGGCAGCTCATTCCAACCCCTGTGCCCCATGAGAGGGTGGTGTTTCTCCCCACTTCCTCCATGGACTAGGTTTTCCACTTCACCCATTTGTCCGGGGCTCATGTTCTACTACGGCCTGGACTTCCACGATCCGCCCTCAATTTCATCCTCAACATCTCGGCGTTCATCGTCAGATCAGAGGCCTTCCTCTCGATCCAACCCCACTTCGCTTATGGTCAAGATCTTCAATGTCGGGCAAGGTAGTGGGCGGCCGTCAAGCGAGTCTGGAGGCGCCATGGTTGGCAAGATGGCCAAAGTCCTATGGCTCTAGGGCTCCTTCGTGGAGACAATAAAGGGGTGGCAATCGGGTGGTTCTATATCACCGAGCCGCGACCCCAAATGGGCGGCGGCCCCGATTCAGATCTGGCTTCCCCACACGGCTCTCGCCATGGAAAGAGACGGGCCGACGTGGGGAATTCAGACGAGCTATCCGGACTCCAAACATGCGTCCAAACCGGTGGACAAGAATCTCGGGCTTGTCAACGTAATCCGTGTGATGCTCATCCGCGGATTCTCCCATGCCAACAACGGGCCTTCAAATTGTGGAGTTCGATCCGCACAAGACCGAACTCTGAAAAGGCTCTTCGACACTACGCATGCGAAGATGCCCGGAAGGTGCTGTTCAAGGGTGCCGAGCTTCTACATCCGCCATCAAGATCGCGGATTCAGCTCGCAGCGTCAAGCCAGCGAGGTAAGTTATTTTACCCTTTATGGGACTCTTGTTTTCATAGATTGACTCTATGTGGGATCTAAAACTCCCTAACCTTTGACAGACTAGTGAAGACGTCCGGACAGATGAACCGTCCCCCCTTGCTAGAAGACCCAATGGACGCCTGATTAACGGGCTGCTGGCTCCAGTACCTCATGTGGTGCCGGAGAAGATGGCTAAGAAGGAGGCCACGGAACTCAAGGAGCTCCGGCGCCAGTCTTGTCCGATTCTGAAGCGGAATCTTCTCCGAGAACGAGGAGGAGGAAAAAAGCCTCTCCCCGGGGAGGAGAGAGAAAAGGAAGGCCGCCTAACCGGGAGGCCGGAGGGTCCAAGAAGGGAAGGACCCTTCCTCCGGACTTCTCCACCAACGTCGACAACGACGAGGAGGAGTGGCCGACAAGGGCCAAGCCCCTGGCGAGATCATAAGTGTCCGGATACCCATGGCTTTTTTATTGCATAGTGTTCTCTAATGCCGAACAATCATGCAGCCCGCCCAAGGGCGAGTTCGCCGCTTCGTCGAGCGGGTCCCTGAGTTCGTCGGAAATGGAGAGTACTTCACTTTCGGCCGCCTCCTCGCCTCACGCTGCGGACGACGCCGAGGTGGTGCCCCAAGGGGGGCCTGGTCAAGGGGAGGTGGCACAGGAGGAGCCGCAAGGCAACCTCCCGGACTCCAGGCTCGAGGGGAGCAAGACCCCCAGGGGCTCTAAGCCCGACCCTCGTCCGGACTCCATACCGGAACCTTCAGCGGTTCCGTAGTCCGGCAAGCGGTCCCTTCATAGGAAGGGTAAGACGTCGGTGTCTTCCGTCCAACTGGAGGCACCGGATAGCTTACTGGAGGCGCTTAACAGCGCCTCCATCAAGAGCAGGCTGATTGAAGCCTGTACCAGCCTTCTAACAGGCTTTGAGGTAAGTTTAGAATATGTAAAAATATTACCGCGTAGACAGTAGCCCCTGATGCTTAGTTCGGTGTTCGGAAAGAAAAACGGGACTAAGGATCTAAAAAGATATACGCAGAGTCTAACATAAGTATGTCAATATGGGAATGCAGGCTGCCGACCTCTGCCAGACCGATCATGGAGGTCAATGCATTGAAGCAGAGCCTCGAGCGGTCCGAGAACGAGCTCGGCCTTGCCAAGAAGCAGCTCGAGGACAAGGAAGCTAAGTAATACCTTATTAAAGAAATACCTTATAGAAAGGTTTCGGTTGCAAAAAATAACAGAATAACATGGGTACCGCAGGGCCACGAACGAGGTAGCGACCCTGAAGGAAGCGGTGTCCGTGGCCGAAAACAAAGCGGCTGCGGAGCGCACCGAGCGAGAGAAGGGGGAGGCGAGCTGGCGGAGGTGCGGCAAGAGCTCCAGCGCCGTGAAAAACACGAGGGTTTTGAGCGTGACTCAAGACCCGAGAGTCCGAGCTTGCTTCGCTCTTGAGAGTGCCAAAGCTGCTAAGGCCGAGGCCCAAAAAGCCCTCCAGGAGATTGAGGCAATAAAGAAGATCGCGGCGGGTAAGGCATTCTTTATGCAGAGCAAGAATGTGAAAGTGAATTACCTATTACTTACCCGGATTCGGAGCTCTCCAGGAGCATTTGCAGATCTGCCCCGTAGTGTGTCTGATGCTGCCGCATTCTACCGCGCCAAGGAGGGGAGCTCGACGGAGAAGGTGTTCGGTCTCAAGATGTCGAGGCTGGACATCCGGTGCCCCTAAGCGACCAGCTGAAGCAGCTGGTCGAGCTCCACAAGGTCGCCGAACAGGCCATGAGGGGCCTCATAGTTCGGCTGTGGCCATTGGAAGCCATGCCTGGGAGCTACTTTGGGCTAGTGCGGCGGCTGGTGGACGCCTGTCCATGGATTGAAGTCATCAAGCGCTCCGTCTGCATTGAAGGTGCCCGTCGGGCCCTTGCCCGTGCTAAAGTGCACTGGGGCAAGCTGGATGCGGAGAAGCTTGTGACGGACGAGCCACCGAAGGGCAAGGAGCATCGTACGCCCGAAATGTACTATGAGGGCCTCCTGAAGGGTGCCCGCCGTATAGCGGATGAGTTCTCCAAAGATGTAATTTTTGAATAGACTCGCATTTGTTATCCTGTACGCTGAAAACTTGTTCATATGCGCTAAGCAACGCTTGTTAATTTAAAATATTACCTTCTGTGCGGCCGTTTATCAAATTTGAGAGATGGCAAGTCGTTGGCTTCAACCCCCATGCCACGAGTGCTGGGGTGTTCGGGATAAACTTGAGCGCTCTTGTTCCCATTCTTGGGTCCATCGAGGGAGGCGCTCGACGCAACGAACAAGGCAACCGGACTTATAATGCTTGAACACTCTCACTTAGCCATAGAATTCTATAATTTTAAATTTCGGCGAAGCCACTAGTATTCGGAAGACCAAGTTCGGGGCGCTATCCACGCCTTGGCCGGACAATGCCGGTTCCTCGCTCTAAGCGGCATAAGTCTTTAGGGACCCGAAAAAACCTCTCGAACAGCGACCGGCTCTCGCCCTATCATGATGGTCAGTTTTAGCTTTCTCCACTGAGGTGCTCAACCCAGCTCAACCGGGGCACAATCGCAGTGGTTCTCCTAGTGCTACCTTAGCCGATATAACGGAACGTAAGGTACCAAAACATAGGAGCCGGGCAAACCCAACTATTGACCCAAGACATGATTCGGAGCCGATGCATATAATGCTATAAGTTTGGGGTGCCGCACTTGTGAAAGTGTTCGGACTTATCACACCATAATTTTGGGGTACTTAAGCCCCTGGTGTATTTGCCGTACCAAAGTGTACGGGTGCAACATGTCATGAAATGAACATATATGTAGATATAGAAAGGAGTGCAATAATAGGCAAAAGTTATATATTGGTTATTAAAAAGAAACTGCAAAGAAAAGCAGAACGATACAAATTGTGCGATAAGCAAGGGATGGGACTATTGAACATGTCCCCCTCCAGGGGTAAGCTGCGGATGGTATGTAAAACAGGTATAATGCTCGTAATAGAGACCACCGGACACTCGACGTAGCTTTACGCTTCCTGGCTGTTGCATCGTGAGTTCGCAATTCGAGTGCGGACGGGCTTCGGAAAATGGAGTCCCGAAAGTAAGAAAAAGAAAGAAGAAAAGAATGACACAATCGGAGCCCTCGTGCGGTTGAGCCGCATTCAGGCGTGCCGTGGTCGTGCCCTCCCTTATGCCCATGGTATCTCCAGAGCGTAATTATGTACGCAGCGTAATCTGGTTTCGCAATTTCGCGATGGTCGGGTTAGCCGGATTGCTACGCGATGCTTGGATCGTGCCAGCGGTCTTGTTGTAGGTTACTCCAGGCGCGCTTGACAGTGTCCGGACGCTTAGTGGCCGGACTCGAGAATTGCCGTGAGAGGTTGCTTTGCACCTCCGCCGCGAGGGCCGTCGTGTGCTCCTCCATTCGGAGAGAGAGTTCAGTGTTTCCATTGACCGTGATTACCCCTCGAGGGCCTGGCATCTTGAGCTTGAGGTATGCGTGAAAGCGGCACCACATTGAACTTTGCAATGCGGTTCGTCCGGCGAGGCGTGATAGCCGCCGCGAACGGGACTATGTCGAAGATTAACTCTTCGCTTCGGAAGTTATCCGGGATCCAAGACCACTTCGAGTGTAATCGAGCCTGCATAATTGGCCTCTACACCGGTATGACGCCTTTAAAGGTCGCCTTTGTAGGTTTAATCCTTGAGGGTCTATGCCCATTTTGCGACCGTATCCCGATAAAGCGGTTCAGTTGCTACCGCCGCCCATCGGGACTCGGTGAGGTGAAATCCGTCAATAATTGGGTCAAGAACCAATGCGGCGAAACCGCCATGACGAATGCTAGTGGGTGGTCCTTCGATCAAGGTGATCGGGCAGGAAGACCATGGGTTGAACTTTGGGGCGACTGCTCCATCGCATATCGCCCCTTAGTGCACGCTTCCGCTCCCTTTGGGTATGTGGGTTGCGTATATCATGTTCACCGTCCGCACTTGTGTGGGAAAGCCCTTCGTCCTCTATTGTTCGGCGGCCGGGCTCTTCCTCGTCGTCGCTATGAAGCCCTTGTCATTGAGTTCGCACTTAACTTGCTCGCTTGCTTGAACACCCAACAATCCTGTTGGTCCGGTTGGCTGGCTTTTCGGGGTGCCATGTATCCGCACACGCGATCGAGTATTCGGTCCAAGTTGGACGGGCCCTGGGTATTTCTTTTGAATTGCTTCTTCCGCCGACCGGGTTTAGAGCCTCTGAATCCGCATTGACCGCCAGATCTTCATCATTGTCGCCAGCACGCGGCGCTTGTTCTTGTTGCAACGCGACCTGCCATTGCTGTCCTTGGTATCCGAACTACCGGGGTTTTTGGTCAAGTTGTTACTACGAGCTAGCCAGCTGTCCTCTCTCGCACAAAAGCGGGTCATGAGTGTTGCGAGGGCTGCCATGGATTTCGCTTTTCCCGTCCTAGGTGCCGGGCAAGCCACTCGTCATGGATGTTATGTTTGAAGGCTGCAAGGGCCTCTGATCCGGACACCAACGATTTGATTTTTCTTTGTTAGGAACCGTGTCCGTAATTATCCGCCGATTCTTCCGCTGCTGAATTATATGGCTAAGGTCATCGGCGTCGGTGGTCGCATATATGTGCCCCGAAGTTATCAAGGAATGCGGCTTCCGTGTCCTCCCAACAACCAATTGATTCTGCCGCAAGCTATTGAGCCAATGCCGAGCTGATCCTTTAAGCTTGAGTGGGAGGTATTTGATGGCATGTAGATCATCACCAAGGGCCATGTGGATATGGAGGAGATAGTCCTCGATCCGCACCGCAGGATATGTGGTACCATCGTATGATTCGATGTTTACGGGTTTGAAGCCCTCGTGGATTTGATGATCCATTACTTCATCTGTGAAGCATAGTGGGTGTCGACGCCTCAGATTGGGCTATATCACGACGTAGCTCGGATGAGCTTTGTCATCGTGTTCGCCCGGCCGGTTTGTCAGATCCGCGCGACGGTAATCATCCCGAGTCGTTACGCCCACGCGATCCGTAGATCGATCTTGTATGTTTTGCCTTATCCTCCAATATATCTCGCAAGTCCGGCGCGTTTTCCCGTGCCTTGGTACTTTTTGAGCGGCGTCGGGGTGCGGCTTGAATGGAGGGTCTAGAGGCCTCTCTGTCGCGGCCACGGGGTGGCCGGTCGGCCGCATCATGCGCTGGCGATGTGGGTGCTTCCTCCTCTGATCGAGGCAACGGCCTGCGTTTGGGGTAGCTTTTGGAGGGGCGTTCGAGTTCATACTCTTCGGCTGCAAGGACTTCATCCATCCGCCGCCTAGCAGTGTCTTGGTCAGCTCTAAGCTGTTGCTGCTTTTTCTTGAGGCTGCTTGCCGTGGCTATAAGCCTGCGTTTGAAACGCTCCTGTTCAGCGGGATCCTCAGGCACGACGAATTCGTCGTCGTTGAGGCTTGCCTCATCTTCGGAGGGAGGCGCATCTGCCGCACTGTCGTGCGGACTTGCTTCTCCCTCCTCCTGCGCTGAGTCCTGCTGGAGGGGGTTGTCTTCGGCACTGTCCGGGGTGTTATTATCTCCCATGCCGGAATCACCATTTTTACTGTGGCGGGATTTAGAACAGCGCCGCTGACGTCGGCGTTTGGGTTGTTTCTTGGAGGGGTCATCCTCCGCCGTTCCATCGCCATTCCCATCTTTTGGGATGTCCACCATGTATATGTCGTATGATGAGGTGGCCTTCCAGTGCCCTGTAGGCGCTGGGTCTTGGTCGTCTCCGGCATCGTCGTCCATATCGTCGATGTCTTTGGAGTCGAAGTCGAGCATGTCGGTTAAATCGTCGACAGTGGCTACAAAGTGGGTGGTGGGTGGGCGTTGAATTTCTTCGTCGTCCGCATCCCAACCTCCCTGTCCGTAGTCCGGCCAGGGCTCTCCGGATAAAGAGAGAGACTTTAGTGAGTTCAGGATATCGCCAAAGGGCGAGTGCTGAAAGATGTCCGCGGTAGTGCACTTCATGACCGGCGCCCAATCGGATTCGATTAGCAGGGGTGCGGAGGGTTCGGAGTTCGGAGAGGAGTCCGGCACCTTGGAGTCACGGTCTTCGCAAAGGACAGGGATTGTGTTCGGCTCAATCGCCGTAGAGATTTCAGCCCCCGAGGTGGTGTCTAACCAACCAATCTCGATCGGCGAGATCGGCTCCGAATCAATCTTCGGAGCGGACACTAGTGCGGCCTCCAGGACACTGTTCGGCGACAGAGTTAGATCATGCCCATCGAGATAGTGCGATGCGCTTGGCTGCGGCTCGAATCCGTCGAAGATCAAGTCTCCGCAGATGTCGGCCGTGTAGTTTAAACTTCCAAATCTGACCTGATGGCCAGGGGCGTAGCTTTCGATCTGCTCCAGATGGCCTAGCGAATTGGCCCGTAGTGCAAAGCTGCCGAATACGAAGATCTGTCCGGGGAGAAAAGTCTCACCCTAGACCGCGTCGTTGTTGATGATCGAAGGAGCCATCGGGCCTATAGGTGACGACACAGAGGAACTCTCAATGAAAGCACCAATGTCGGTGTCAAAACCGCGGATCTCGGTAGGGGTCCCGAATCGTGCGTCTAGGTGGATGGTAACAGGAGACAAGGGACACGATGTTTTACCTGTGTTCGGCCCTCGATGGAGGTAATACCCTACTCCCGCTTGATTAATATTGATGATATGGGTAGTACAAGAGTAGATCTACCACGAGATCAAGGAGGCTAAACCCTAGAAGCTAGCCTATGGTATGATTGTTGTTCGCCCCACGGACTAAAACCCTCCGGCTTATATAGACACCGGATAGGGTTAGGGTTACACAGTCGGTTACAATGGTAGGAGATCTACATATCCGTATCGCCAAGCTTGCCTTCCACGCCAAGGAAAGTCCCATCCGGACACGGGACGAAGTCTTCAATCTTGTATCTTCATAGTCTAGGAGTCCGGCCAAAGATGATAGTTCGGCTATCCGGACACCCCCTAGTCCAGGACTCCCTCAGTGTGGTTCACCCCATCCCATTAGAGTGTTTTAGTTGACTCCCATACTGATAGTTCCACTCCACAGAGTAAGCAGACCGTACCGAGAACATACCATTTTTTGTATAACTCCAAGCAATGAAATCTGTCATATTGTGTTGCGAAATTGGGATTGAAAGAATCCGTTCTGCGTCAATGGGCCACATAGTTTGTCTAATCAGGTCCTCATCCCATTTATTGGAGATGGGGTCAATCAAATCCACCACTTTTGATAACAATTGTCCCCCCCCCCTTAGGAGTCACAATCTTCCTAGTGGCACAATTTGGGATCCAGGCATCTTCCCAGATATTGATATTATGTCCATTTCCCACTCGCCAAATATAGCCACGTTTCAGGGTAGTTATGCCTGCCATGATGCTTTGCCAGGTGAAGGAAGCACCATGCTTTGGCTTGGAAATTCAACAAGTCGCCATCAGGATAGTACTTGGCCCTTAGAACGGTGGCACACAAGGATTCAGAATTATCAAGGAGATGCCATGCCTGTTTGGCAAGCAGAGCCAGGTTGAAACAATGGATATCACGGAAACCCATTCCTCCTTGGACTTTTGGTACACACATTTTCCACCAGGCCATCCAGTGCATCCTCCTCTGGTTCTGCTCATCTCCCTACTAGAAATGCGCAATCACGTCGATGATTCCTTTACAATTTTTTTAGGAATTTTAAAGACCGACATTGCATAGGTAGGTATGGCTTGGATCATAGCCTTGAGCAGGATCTCCTTCCCTCCGGCAGATAGTAATTTTTCCTTCCAACCACTAATTTTCTTAACAATACGTTCAATCAGAAATTTAAAGCAAACTGTTTTATCAACACCCACGTTTGCTGGCAGGCCCAAGTATTTGTCATTCAGTGCCTCCGTCATTATATCCAGTATTGTACACATTTGTTCTCTGATCTCAACCTTTGTATTAGGGCTAAAGAAAATACTGGACTTTTCCACGCTTACCAGTTGTCCCGATGCCGCACAATATAAATCTAGTGCTGATTGCCCCGCTTTATATATAAAGCAAACATCATCGATTACAACCTGAAGTCGATACAAACACACACCACCACAACAGACACCACACACCCAAGGCAAGATACTGTCAGGACCCCGATCCTAAGTCACACTGATCTAGCATGTAACACATCATATCACTTTGGGGCCTCACACATGGTATCCCCACGGGTGCCAGCTTACCTGGCCCGGGACCGTTTGCGCCTTTTGGCTCACGTATATGATAGTGTCTCTAGCATCCGTATGACAGAGAACCCGGGCCGACATGACTAGTGATGAGGACATCAATACCATTGTTACACCCACATCCCCTGCTGCTATACATTCTGGGCCAATTACTAAAGCTCGCGCACACCAATCGAATTACCAGGTACTTTTGTTTCTTGGTAACGATTCTAATGTTCATGAGAATATGATGCTGCCTAAATTGGATACATTTGTTTTGCTTACAAATGAAGGGCCTAGCTTGGACAAGAAAGATGAACCTTGGAGCAAGTTCAAGCATGAGATGATGGCATGCGCAAGGGGAACAAGAACGGAGTTAGAAGTGATGATTCCAGGACTTTGAAGCCACCGTAATGAGTGCATGAAGCCTTGGGCGAAATATAAAAGATGCCACTTCATAAATTTCGTCCAGAGGCCATTCTAGGTGCCGCGTCACCTTATCTTGGGCCAGGCCCATGTAGTTTCGAAATACTATAGTATAGGCTATTTTTAGAATCGTATGTGTGGGGAAACAAGAGATAGGGTTGGTTTTGGACCCCTTCCCCAAGGGCCACAAAATTCCCCCCTCTTCCTCCATATATACAGCCCTTAGGGCATCGTTTAGACTTTGGGTTTTGTTTAGATTAAAAGTTTGCCATAGCTGCAATTTCACGTACTTCGTTCGTGTTCAACAACCAGACCAAGGCGTCACAGAACACCACCTTGATCAATAAAGCTTTCATCTTACATTCACAATATCCAGATTGCAATCTTAGTTTCTTGCTTGTTCTTCGCTTGCTTGTAGGAAATAGACCCTCGTGGCCAGGTTGATCGTGCTCCGGCATGGTCAATAACCTCTCGGAGTTGCTTTAGCAATTGCTAAGGCGCGACGTCTTCGCACGTTCGTAGTCGGACCGTGAAAGTCTACTCCTCTGAAACGATATTCACCATCTCATTGAAAGACGGGAGACCTTTGCCTCTATCAAGTGGTATCAAATTTCCAGGTTGCTCGGTGAGATTTTACAGTTTTTCGTAGTTTAGATCGAGTCTGTTCTTCATACCCACAGTCCACGAAAAAGCCAATTTTTTTATTAGGGTTAGTTCATCATATTGAAACCAGTCTGAGCCATTGCATAATCTTTTCTGTATTTTCTTTGTTGAATTTGCGGTTGCATCGTCGTGTCTAGTTGCTGGTCTTAGCGTCTAGTCTTTTAGAGTTTCGAGTTCCATTCACGGGTATTCATGCCGCCGCCGCCGCACCATCATCATCCGCTGCCATATACCACCACCACACCAGATACATCGCCACTGCCATATGCCACCATATACCTTCCACCAATCCGAGTCCACATATACCACCGCCTATCCATCACCAATCCGAGTCCACATATACTAGCATTGCCATATCCTACCACCATATATCCACCACCAATCCGAGTTCCTTTCATATTAGGTTTGTTTTCGAGGTCCATATATTTTTTGATTCGTGTTTCTTTGCCTGAGTAGGTTTTGGAAGAAAAAAAAAGTCTGGAGACCCCCGGGCAGTTTTTAGGCCAAAATTTCGGCAGTCAAAAAATATTTTTTTCCTATACTGTTTTTAGGCTTTTCTGAGTCTTTTGAGCCACGTGTCATCATAGTGATTTTTTGTCACACTTTTTCGTCATCGCTGCCCTGATTTCTGAAAAAAAAAGATAGTCAAAAAAATTCCGTGCCCATCCTGTCATTTTGACTTGGGAAGAGTTTTGAGACACTCGGCATTATAGTGATTTTTCGCAAAAAAAAGAGGAGCGCAAAAAACAAAAAAAACAACGCGAAAAAAAGTTTCCAGAGTGTGCTTCTCCCTTGTTTACGTGCAGCGTTGTGATTTTGTTAGTGTTCTAGCACGGTCTTGCCTAGGACCAGCACAGTACCGTCGTTGAACGTTTATTCAACTTTGCATCTCTGAATTGATTATTGCTGACCCTTTTTGCTACCATATTATAAGCCATACCAGCTCCACATACATCTACATCGTGCGTGTGACTCTCCTTGGTAATCGATGTATCCAAGCTTTGAGAGTGCTGACTACAACGGTTGCCGATCACCGCCTGCTACTTGGTAAGAACTGGTAAGGCTTTGAGATTCGCTTGACGGATTTGTGACACCCCACCACTTTCTAGTAGTTTGTAGGATCATATTCTTGTGTGTTTCTATTACTGCTAATCATGGCAGGATCACAAGCCGACGAGATTGACTGGGAGAACATGACGAAGAAGGAGCTTCATGATAAATTTCAGCAAATGTTGAGCCAACAGGTGGAAGACGTGATGGCCACCTTTGGAAAGGCACTAAAGAGGATTGATGACGTTGAGAAGACAATTGACACCAAGTTGGACGCCAAGTTTGATGAAGTACTCGCGCGTCTTCCTCAACCACCACATGCATCCACTACACCATTACAACAACTACTACTACTACTTCCACGTCGCGAAGCAGCCCTCCGTCGAGCGGGTCGTGTTCCTCTTGAGCCTGGACAAAATTCTGGTGGCGCTAATACTGCTGTTGATGCTTCTGTAGCTCCTGCTGCTACTGCAGAGGTGGAGGACTATTACGAGGATGAGGTTGATCAAAATCAGAACTACGTGCAACCACCAGCACCAGGTCATCCACATGCAAATAATCGCAATGGTAGGGCTGCACTACAAGCTCAGGTACGAGATCATGACCATCTTCCTAAACTAAAATTAAATATTTCACCATTTGAGGGTAGATATGTTCCTGATATATATCTTACTTGGGAGTTATAAACTGAACAACGTTTTACATGTTTACAATATCTTGAGGAGAGACGTGTTCCTGCTGCTGTTTGTGCTTTCACTAGTTTTACATGTGTTTGGTGGTCTGAACATTGTAGATTATATCCTATTCCAGCTACTTGGGCTGCTTTAAAAACTGCTATGCGTACTCGTTGGGTTCCACCATATTATCAACGTGAATTACCTCAAAAATTGCAGCGTTTAAGACAAGGAAAAAATTATGTAGAAGAATATTATCGGGAATTACAAACTTGAATGATTAGATGTGGTATTGTTGAGGAGAATGAAGCTATGCTTGCATGTTTTATGGGTGGATTAAATAAAGAGATTCGCATCGAGGAGTCCTGGATTAGGGGTGTCCGGATAGCTGAACTATCACCGCTGGCGGACTCGGACTATGAAGATACAAGATTGAAGACTTCGTTCCGTGTCCGTATGGGACTTTCCTTGGCGTGGAAGGCAAGCTTGGCGATACGGATATGTAGATCTCCTACCATTGTAACCGACTCGTAACCCTAACCCTATCCAATGTCTATATAAACCGGAGGGTTTTAGTCCAGAGGACTAACAACAATCATACCATAGGCTAGCTTCTAGGTTTAGCCTCCTTCATCTCGTGGTAGATCTACTCTTGTACTACCCATATCATCAATATTAATCAAGTAGGAGTAGGGTTTTACCTCCATCGAGAGGGCCCAAACCTGGGTAAAACATCGTGTCCCTTGTCTCCGTTACCATCCGCCTAGACGCACAGCCGGGACCCCTACCCGAGATCCGCCGTTTTGACACAATTGGTGCTTTCATTGAGAGTTCCTCTGTCGCCATCCTTAGGCTCGATGGCTCCTTCGATCATCAACAACGACGTGGTCCAGGTGAGACTTTTCTCCTGTGACAGATCTTCGATTCGGCGGCTTTGCATCGCGGCCAATTCACTTGGCCATCCGAGCAGATCGAAGCTACGCCCGCCATCGTGTCGATTTGGGAGTTTGAACTACACGGCCGACATCCGCGGAGACTTGATCTTCGACGGGTTCGAGCCACGCCAAGCGCCGCCGCAGTGTCTCGATGGGCACGATCTAGCTCGCCGCTGAACAAGGTCCTGGAGGCCGCATCAGCGTCGCTCCGCCCTTAGCTCGAGCCGACTCACCGATCGAGGACGAGTGGTTGACACCGCCTGGGGGCTACGATCTCACGGCGATTGAGCCGAACCCCTTCCCCGTCCTTTGTGAAGACCGGACTCCAAGGTGCCGGACTCTTTCCGGACCCGAGCCCTCCGCGCCGCCAATCGAATCCGATTACGCCGATTATGGAGTTCACCGCCATGACATCTTTCAAAGACTCGCCTTTGGCGACATCCTGAATTCACTAAAGTCTCTCTCTTTATCGGAGAGCCCTGGCGGACTACGGTCGAAGGTTGGATGCGGACAACGAAGAAATTCAACGCCCACCCACCAACCACTTTGTAGCCAATGCCGATGATTTAACCGACATGCTCGACTTGACCAAGACATCGACAAGATGGACGACGATGCTCGAGACGACCAAGAACTAGTGCCTACAGGCAATCGGAAGGCCACCTCATATACGACATATACATGGTGGACATCCCAAAAGATGGAACGGTGATGGAACAACAGAGGATGACCCTCCAAGAAGCAGCCCAAGCTGCCATGCGCCGGGCGCCGCCCAAATCCCGCCACAAAAAAATGGTGATTCCGCATGGGAGATAATAACACCCCTGACAGTGCGAAGACAACCCCTCCAAAGAAGATTCAACGTGGGAGGAGGGAGAAGCCAGCCCTCATGATAGAGCGGCGCATGTGGAGGTGGAGGATGATAATTATATGCCTCCCTCCGAAGATGAGGCAAGCCTCGATTTATTTACTTAATTTGTCGTGCCCGAGGATCCCGCCAACAGAGCGCTTTCAAACTCGGGCTTATGGCCACGACAAGCAGCCTCAAGAAAGCAAGAGCAGCTTAGAGCTGACCAAGACTTGCTAGCCGACAGATGGACTAAAGTCCTTGCACCAAGAGTACGAACTGAACGCCTCCAAGAGATACCCAAAACGCAGGCTCCTACCCCAATTAGAGGAAGCAGCACCCAAACCTACATCACTCAGCAAGCATGATGCGCCGACCGCCACCCTGGTCGCGATGCAGAGGCCTCTAGACCTCCATTCAAGCCGCACCGGCCGCCGAAAAGTACCAAGGCACGGGAAACGCGCTGACCGCGAGACATATTGAGGACAAGGCAAGGCAAACAAGATCGATCTATGGATCGCGTGGGCGCCCCATGATACGTGATGATAACCGTCACGCCAGATACAACAATTCCGACCGGGCCGAACACAGTAGACAAAGCTCATTTGAGCTGCGTCGTGATATAGCTCAACATGCAGGCGCCTCACACCCACTATGCTTCACGTATTAAGTAATGGATCATCAAATCCCCGAGGGTTTCAAACCCAGAACATCGAATCATACGATGGCACAACAGATCCTGCGGTTTGGATCGAGGACTACCTCCTCCATATCCACATGGCCCGCGCGATGATCTACACGCCATCAAATACCTCCCACTCAAGCTCAAAGGACTAGCTCGACATTGGCTTAACAGCTTGCCAGCAGAATCAATTGGTTGTTGGGAGGACCTGGAAGCCGCATTCCTGATAACTTCCAGGCACATATTTGCGAACCACCGACGCCTGGCGACCTCAACCACATAATTCAGCAGCCAAGAATCGCCGATAATTTTGGACATGGTTCCTAACCAAGAAAAATCAAATCGTTGATCGTCCGGATGCGAGGCCCTTGCAGCCTTCAAACATAACATCCGCGACGAGTGGCTTGCCCGGCACCTAGGACAGGAAAAGCTGAAATCCATGGCTGCCCTCACAACGCTCATGACCCGCTTTTGCTGGGAGAAGACAGCTGGCTAGCTCAGAGTAACAACTTGACCAAAACCCCGGTAGTTCGGATACCAAGGACAAGAATGGCAGGTCGCTACGAACAAGCAAGCGCCGCATTAACGTGATAATGTCAAGATATGGCGTCAATGCCGGATTCAGAGGCTCTAAACCCGTCAGGAAAAAGCCTTTCAAAAGAAATACTCAGTGCCCGGCCCAATCTGGACCGAATACTGATCGCTCAGTACAAATACATGGCACCCCGAAAAACCAGCCAACCACACCAACAGGGATTGTTGGGTCTTCAAACAGCAGGTGTTAAATGCCAAACTCAATGACAAGGGGCTGCATAGCGATGACGAGGAGGAGCCCTGCCCCCGAACAATAGAGGATGACGGGCTTCCCCCCACAAGTGCGGACGGTGAACATGATATACGCAACCCACATACCTAAAAGGGAGCCGAAGCGTGCACTAAGGGACGATATGCGATGGAGCCACGCCTCAAGTTCAAACCATGGTCCTCC